>OZ020484.1:45711591-46091299 GCA_963971405.1 Psococerastis gibbosa
TCTTGATTTGATAGTTTTCTCAATAAGTTTAGCAATGGTACTCGTAAGTGATATCGGTCTATAGTTAGACATTAGAAATACTAATAAACATTGAAATATGATGGGAATTTGTCTATATCTAAGGGAAAAAAATTGAAAACTCACCAAAAATATTGATAAATTAATATAATTTGAATTTCCAGCGCATATATTTACACCGTCACGGGACACCTTACTAATGCGGTATTAAAATAACCCCCGGTATTATAAAAATCCCAAATCGCCATGATTGTGCTGCAGACATGTTGTCTTAGTAGCGTTACAGAAATACTGTTTGAACCTGAATTGAGAGCAATGTTGTTCAAATTCATGATTCTGAATTTAAGGACTGTTCCCATCATCGGTTGAAAAGTCTCTGTGAGAAATACTGCTCTGCACCAGGGACGGATCCAGACCATTTTCTGTGGGGTAGTTGTAGGTCAAAATAGTACAAACACATGCATAGTATCGATTAAATTAAAGCGTAATTAATTAATAATTTACAATAGATTTAATAAATTTTGTATCTGTATCCGTCCATGCACGGCACTGCTATGCAGTGTAATGTAAGTGCCAGTCAGTTATATATTTGATGCATGTTACTTATTTGCATCAGTACTTACTACCATCGCTTTGGTTTTTGACTTGTTAATCTTCATGTTGTATGCTTGAAGTAAATTTTGCATGCTTGTATTGGCTGAATGTGGGATCAAATATTGTGGTATGAGAAAAATCACAATCAGTATCCAAGGGTGAACTCAAATTTAGGACAGAGTGGAAGGAACCAATAAAATAGGGCTACCAAAGAAGGAATTCATGGATCAACGGACGCAAGAGCTCGTACGTACCAAAACTTTAAGAGGAAGGTGCAGGACCAAGAGAGCTGGTGGATGATATGTAGGGAGTTGCTGCCAACCGGTTAATGGTTGAGATTGTCACCTCAGAAGAACAAAAATATTTCGAAAAATACTTATTCTTTGACCGGTTCATTCACATCTGATAATTTATAACAATTTATAATTTGTATAGGCAGTTGAAAAGTCGTATGTATGTGAGGTATTAATGAAACTAGTATTTTGAAGGTCATGTGATGTTTTTGCAATAGCACGATATCGTTCGACCATAGTTTTTTTTGTTGTAATTGATGTCTTTTGTCGTCCATTTTTTATCCTGCAATATTTCTCTTTTAGAGATGGCGTCGGGAGTAACAATGATGACTCATTGAACGTACCTGCAGTGATGGATTATGAGAAAGTCAATTTAACCCCCGAACTTGAACCGTTAGATACGTGCTACGATGTACTTCAGGACGAATATACTTATCAGGTATGTATAATGTAAGTTCAAAATTACCTGCTCCGGTGAGTTGTTGAATTCTTTCCTCGAGGGTTGTCCTCTGTCTGCCGATGGGTCTTCTACCTTGCGGCATTGCTTCCGCCAACCTCCGGGTAGTCCTTAGGACGTGGACAAACCATTGCAGCTGCTTGTTCTTGGAACGAAGATTCGGTTAAACGCCTTCTTCAGAGATCATTCCCTAAACACTGGGTATAGCTAAATGGATTGAGGCACTCCAAACCGTTTATTGTTGCACCAACTGAGGAGGAGAGGAAGCAAATGCTCAACATGAGTCTGAGAACAGTGGTGGCTTTATTGACTGGGCACGGGAGATTCTATCAACACCATATTGGGTCTCATCGCACACGGAGTGCTTTGTCGGCGTTGTGGGGGAAAGCCGGAGACGGCATTACACTTTCCGCCAGAATGTCCAGCTCTCGCATACAGCCGATTCAGGTTCCTGATGCCGGATGTCAGAAGTGTGCTGCGACTTGCCCTTGAAACCGGACTAAAAGACCTTTAACGGAACAATTTTTGGTGCTCTATGGACTTATCAGTCTGCAGTCACCACATCACCAGGCGGCAATTCCACCGGCGAATTTACTTCATTTGTGATTTGAGATTTTTTGTTTGTTTTGTTTTAAGGAGACTATTATGTAGATACTTAACTTATCTATTATAAATTAAGTTATAATATGGTAGAGAATTATTAATGATGTATGCTACCATTTTATCACTTAATTTCTAATACATAAATTAAGTATCTACATAATAGTCTCCTTAAAACAAAACAAACAAAAATCTCAAATCACACACAAATGAAGTAAATTTGACGGTGGAATTGCCGCCCTAACAATAACAATACCCTTGTTTTTTTTAGAAACTCCAGCTGGAAAGGGTTTCCCTACACGAAAGCCGTCGCAGCGACTACCAACAAACAAAGCGGGTCATTCAGCAGTTGTTGTTGCTGGGACAAACCGATCGAGCAGTCCAGCTACTGTTAGAAACTGACCTGAGCCATTCAGAGTATTATACGGACGCCATCAAGTAAGAATCTATGGCGCATAATAGTTGATCCTACCGAATGAACTAAAGCTATCTGTTCTATGGGG
The DNA here is from genome assembly GCA_963971405.1 of Psococerastis gibbosa. NCBI lineage: Eukaryota > Metazoa > Arthropoda > Insecta > Psocodea > Psocidae > Psococerastis > Psococerastis gibbosa. Next base: position 45,714,057 of record OZ020484.1, read on the forward strand.
TCTGTAATAAGAGTTGCTCTTGAGCTAGGCTTCTGGGGTATCTCTTCTTCAGGTTCCCTCTATTTCCGGTTCCAGCCATTTCCTGCTATAAGGTGGGGATTCCACCAACGTCAATAGTGATATTAAATGTTTTTTGACGTGGTAGCAGACAGTTTTAGACTGTCTAAAAATGTCTGCTACTTCATCAAAAAACATTTAATATCACTATTGACGTTGGTGGAATCCCCGCCTTATCCATGCGCTTTACGCACCCAAACCATTGCTGTCTCTTTCTCGCTATCTTCCCCACCAATGGTTCTTCGAACCCGAACTCTCTTCTCATCACTTCTTTCCTAATCCTATATCGCGAGTTTCCATATAAGTCAATCGTCAATGAGAAATGTGAAATTGAAGGTTTAGCAGGCATTAAAGACATAATAAAAATTCTGCTACCACGTCCAAACCATATTTCTCATTGACGATTGACGTATGTGGAGACGCCAATGTCAATAGTGATTTTAAATGTTTTTTGACATGGTAGCAGACATTTTTAGACAGTTTTAGCCATACTCAAAATGTCTGCTCCCACGGCTTCTGAGGTATCTCTTCTTCAGGTTCCCTCTATTTCCGGTTCCAGCCATTTCCTGCTGTAAGGTGGGGATTCCACCAACGTCAATAGTGATATTAAATGTTTTTTGACGTGGTAGCAGACAGTTTTAGACTGTCTAAAAATGTCTGCTACCACATCAAGAAACATTTAGTATCACTATTGACGTTGGTGGAATCCCCGCCTTATCCATGCGCTTTACGCATCCAAACCATTGCAGTCTCTTTCTCGCTATCTTCCCCACCAATGGTTCTTCCAACCCGAACTCTCTTCTCATCACCTCTTTCCTAATCCTATATCTTGTTGTCTGATGAGCTTCTTTTCAGCCGCTTTTATTTTACTGTCTTGTCTGTTGTTCGTGACCACTGTCTCCGAACTGTGGGTCGTAATTGGTATGAAAGATAAAAGTTTTGAATAACCTTTGCTTAGTTCGTGTACTTACATATTACTGTACCAATACTGTACTACTTACTACGTGCCGTTACGCATAATATAACTGGGCGTTGAACTTCGGTTTTGCACCTCCATTTTTTAATGGTGACGTGTCCGGTGAAAGGAGTTCCATGACTGTCGCCAATCAGTACAGCTGAGTAGATGTACAGCTTTTCCTTCTCTCTGCAAGTATACAATATATACTTCTTCTTCTGTATCTACCTTGTTAGTACCACCTTTGGGGTGTTAAGAGACATCCATAACACAATATCTGTCAATCGCACGATTTTTGTTGGGGCATGGGTTAACTTTGGAACTTATCATACATAGCGCAACTTGGCTTCAGCCTCTCACTTGAATGATTATTTCCAATTTGACAGAGGGGCGGAATGGACGAATTTCCTTTCCGAAAGCCCAGATCGTTATCCACTACACTATGGCTTTCACCAGCAACTCAATAACCGTCTCACAAAATTTCCAAATCCCATCAGACAGCAGGTGTGACAAGTCTGACAAGTTACTGGCAGTATCTACCTTGTACGCTGTTATTGGGGTCATTGAACATAGAAGTATATTGGATGCACAATGCTTTCCAGATTTGCAGGTTCCTGCAAGTCGAGTACCGACAAGGAAGCACTGTGTTCCCGCAAGCTATGTATAATGCCGGAAACTGATGCATATTTTATTTTTAGGGCCTGTCTAGTGGCTACAGTACGGGATACGGGCGCCGCGCAGAGTACAGTGAAGCTAGTGGCTACGAATCTCATAGCCAGTGGCTCCATATGGGATGGAGTGCAATTGCTGTGTCTTATAGGGAAGGGGCTGGACGCGTGCCGCTACCTGGAGTCGTACCACCACTGGGGCTCCGCCGTATGGCTGGCTAGAGCAGTTCTTCCGAGCGGTGACGCCTGCGAAATCATTCGCAAGTGGGCGGATCATTTGTCTTCAATGGGATTTAAGGTATGGATAAAGGTCTACGTAAGGTGTTCCAGATGCTACAGGTCAGCTGAAGGGACCACGTGACAAATCAAAGGGTACTAGAAGCTATTAAAGAAGGGCTCATATAAAAAGTAAAAGAGCGAAAAGGCTATGGGTTTATTAAGACACGATAATCTGGTACACACTATCATTCAGTAGGAGCCAATAGGAGAGGGCGACTGAAAAAGGAATTCATAGATCAACTGAAGGAAGACGCAGGGGCTCGAACTTATCAAAAGCTGAAGAAGGGGCATAACCGAGCGAGCTGGAGGATGATGTGCAGGGAATTGCTGCAAATCAATCGTTGAGATGTGGCCTCAGAAGAGAGAAATAACATACTAGTCTAGGAAATGCTCCAGCTATGCAGGAGGCTAGGCCAGGGATAGGATCTTATATCAAGACAGAAGGGACCAGAGACCTTCGGTAATTGGAGGCAGACCTGGCTATAATAAGCCAGCAAGTAAGCAGTAAGTCTATCAACAAAAAGACGAAAGCACACTCACATCCCTGTGATAAAGTGGAGGAAAGATATGAAATGAAATGAAATTATAATAGGCCATTTTAACCACTTACAGTACAGTGTTACAATAAAAGTTACTGCATGTGCTCGGCACCGTCAAAACTATAAATAGCTATATAAATATATAGATTTAGAAAAAAAACTACATATAATCATCAATAATACATCAATACAATCAATATAAATACCACCATCACGCATTAGAGAAAAATATAACAAATTAAAATCTTATAAATGTCGCTCTATATGTGCTTCGGGCATTAGTGCCGCGGTTCCAATTTTTTTTCTGTGAAATTTGCTATCATACTTCTACGGGGCTTTTCCGCTTGCGTTTTTTTTTTTTTTTTTTGCTTTGAAGACATTCAGCCATGAACGATCCGCTTGGGTTGTCTCTTAACATTATTAATAACTTGGTCTATTTTACAGGAAAAAGCAGTTTTGGTTCTAATCAGTCTTCAACAGTGGACTGCAGCCTATTCCTTGCTTTCAAATATGGATCCTCGTCGGGCTTCTCTCCTTGCGCAATCTTTCCGAGATTTTGGACTTTCCATGGCGTCCTAGCAGTTAATACCAGTCCCTAGGCTGTCGGAATAAACATAGACATTAAGTAAAAGTTGACTGCTAGTGATGAATGCTTTGTACTGTCATACCATTAATTGAAAGCAATGAAACGCTTTTTTACTCCAATATATGAGTAGATATAAATTAATGAAATCGAGGAAACTTAGTGGTTAGTCTTACTATTCGACTGGTACTCAATTTTACATTGATCCAGGGTTTGCCCAATCACAATGACTATTGATTAAAGCTAGGCTATCCTATCTAGAAGTGCTCATTCCCAGACCTTACTCAGAACGGAACGCATAGCGATATTACTTCCTTTTGGATTGCCTCAAGCTCCATTTGCTCGTTGGTCCAAGGTGTAAGCTTGCGCAATCACCATAGACCATTCCCTACTGCCAGGCTATGCTATCTAGCAGTGCTTCACCTAGAACAAGATCATCAATTTCTTCCTTTCCCGATTGTTCGGACTAATTTGAACTTAAAAACCAAATTTATCGTGTTGAGCTTGCGACTTTCTAGAAGGAAATTATTAGTCATATTCTGTTCAATTCCGTCCCGATCATCTTCTGAGTAAATTCAACGAATTTAAAGACAACACGGATTTTTTGTGGGGCTCCCGAATTTTTTGAAACACCGCTATCGGTCCTTGCTTGGCTTGTATCTTCTAGTGCGAAATTAGAGCTCCCTCCTTTCTTCCATTTTTTAACCCTAAATTGACTATAGCTTGATGAGGCAACCTCTTTAGGACATTTTATCTGAAAATTGCGAATCAAGAAAAAACTGAACCCGGTGGGTGAGGTAGAGGTAACAGCCATGATGCTCCTGTAGCGCATAAATCGTGGGTTTGACTCCAGCTGGGTCCCGGTTTTTATTGATTCTCTATATTCGGTTACCTTGCCCTTTCTTCCTGTTCCTTTCAAAATTTGAGTACCGGGTTGTTTCTATTCACTAGCAGTGTCCTGTCAATTGATGTCTATGGAATGAATCAAAAGTCGTGCATTTATTCTGTTCGAATGCGATAGTAAAATGTCAATTTGTGTTACTCGTTAAGTTATGTTTGTTCATAAAAGATTGCCTTCGTATAGCCCTTCCAGATTATTGGCTATAGCTCAGTTTTGGCGAAGTTGAAGCACGATTGCTTTGAATTGTGTTTTAAATTATTATAATAAAGATAAATTAATACAAATATTACGGAAAAAAACATAAATTATATCACTACTGATTTTGACTAATCATTGTCATGTAATTTTTTCACGGTATCGATGAAATTTTAGCCCTCAATCAATTTTATGAAAAAGCTACGGTACTAAAAATTAAAAATACCTTGCTGTATTAGGTGAAGTTCTCCTTTAAAACTTAAACGAGCCAAATCCTTAATACAATATATTGCTATGTTAATTACGGTAAATAAAAAATAAGAATTCTGTCAAGACAACGGATTTTGGGGTACTTATTTCCTACGGGACGTACACTTTTAACTATTGTACAATCCACTTCAACAATAATTTTTTCGTATAGAATGGAAACTCTATTATATGCTGGAATGAACACAATAATGTGCAATTGCAACTGTTCGTGTTATATCTCATTCGCGCTACTCTGGATGAAAACACGCGCCACATGATATTGCGACAGTCTGGAAGGGGCTGTGCACGTATAGTCTATTTAAGTAAATGTGGTCATCAAAAGTAAATTTGTGGACGAATTTTATTTACCTATTTTAAGAACTTCTGCCTAGCCGTGCCTAGCGCTAGTCGTTGTAATATACAGTATAACATACTACATAATATATTCCTTATGTTGCAAAGACCTTTCGTTTTAATCATAGCCTCATATGTAACTTCTACTGTAGCCTAGGTATAGATGCATTATTATTGATCTCCTATTCTGCCAATATACTTCACAAGCCAAGGATTCTTGTTTTCCCAAGATATAAAATAAGTATTGCTTTTTTGAGAGCCACAGGTGATCAATGATCATAGAAGTAGGCCCTAGTACTGTGCCAGCGGCACCAGACAAGAGAAATGAAATAATAGTTAGAACCACGCTGATAAAACAAAGAAACGTGGTGATAACAATTAACAATTTCTCTTGTCCAGTACCACTACAAGCACGGCGCTACCACTTTTGCTAGGATTAAGTACAATTTCCTATATTATTAATAAAACAGGAATGGGGCCCTCCCTTTGCAATTGCATGCCACTAAATTACAAAAATTAACAATTAGGCCCGTTACACCGGACGCTTCGAATGCTAGCGAATAGCGATTCACTACTAATTCTGTCGTCCATGTGCAAAAGGGGGCAAGTGACTTTTTAAACAAAAATGAGGGTCTCATGCTTTCCTTTAGATGACATGCTCAAGAGGCGGGGATACGAGTCGGTCAGCGTAACACCTGTGTTTGCACCATTCGTTTGCACTGCGCATCGTACCACAAAACATCGAATAATTATATATTAGTACTCAATTCAGGACTGCCACATTCCGTGGTTAACCTCAGAATTCCGTGGGAAATAATTCTATTCCAAGACATTTCCGGGATCAACTATTTTGAGTACCTAAGAACAGTGGGTACAGTAGGTACGTAGGCTACAGTTCAATGTGAAGGGTTGTAATACTTTACTTTAGTTATGGCCTACGATACTGCAGGCTATTTTGGTGTTCTGTGCTGCTGACTATTCTGTAAAGTGCAGTTAAGTTTTCAATTACAAACACAATATAAGTCTAATTAACTATTAATTGTGGAATTTTATTTTTTCCGTTAATTATTTAGTAATATCAAAACACAAGTTTCTTTAATCATATTATTTACATAATTTGAAATTTAGGAGTGTCACTGCTTCATTTAGCTGCCCCCCCCCCACCAAAAATAGCATATTGTAGACTATGCTAATTTATTATGCTCTTATTTAATAGATACTACATACTATGTTTCTTCTATTTTGACCCGCAACTCCCCCCCTAAAAAATGGACTGGATCCGTCCCTGCAGTAGGCTATCTACGTATAGGCTACGTCTATCTCTAACCTTGGCATGTCTTGGGCAGCCAATATTTACCTTATTAGGTGCAGTAGTAGAAAAAAACTAAATGCACTAATGATGGTAGGCTACGATGAGTACCAGCAGCCTGATCGAGGCGATTATAAATACCGGGGTTAAACGGCTTCAGCCGTATTCTTACTAGAATTTTTAAATAATTCACGGGATACTCCGGAATTTTTTTAAATGTTGGTCCTCTTTATGATATGATTTTTTTAACTCTCATCTGTCCATGGCCCTGGTCCCCAACCTTATCGGGTTATTTTAATTGTAACTTTAAATTGCAGCCGAAAAAAAATATCCATCAGCTACAGCTTCAACCATCAGAAATTGACATGATTCCATAAATTGGCATACAAAATTACAAAATATATTGGTAGCCTATGCTTAGGTATTTCCCCAAAAATCCGCAGAAAAACCTCAAAAATTGTTGATCCCGGAAATGTCTCGGAATAGAATTATTTCCCACGGAATTCTGAGGTCAACCACGGAATGTGGCAGCCCTGAATTGAGTTATTCGATGTTCTGTGGTCCCGAAGTCCGCAAGCATGCGCAATGGAAGCGAATGGTGCAAACACAGGTGTTCGCTGACCGACTCGTCTGTCTGGCACATAGACATAGTAAAACTATAGACTCATCGTAAACATTCGGGTTGAAGCCTCCCGACTTCGGTTATTTCCGTGGCATAGGACCAGATTTTACATTTTTCCATTTGATACCGTGTTAACATTTTATTTTTTATTAAATTATTTAAAGATTATTTAAAACAGGAAATCATGCCAACGTGTTGCGCGATTCATTGCGATTTCAGGACAGGGAAGCTCAAAACCATTAGACAATTACAATACGAAGAAAACATTGGAAGAAGTGTGAGCCTGCACATGTGAGTACAGCCCATTTGAAACTATATTGTAGTGGCTATAAAAAACTAACATGTGCTATTATTTACAAGTTGTGCATACATTTTGATTTGACAGTTGCTAAAAAAAATACTTCATTGAGAATTATGGAATTTTAAAGGTTAGATTATAAGCAAAAGCGTAGGTTCGGATACGGTAAAGTACATTGCATAGTTCAAAGATATTAAAAATCGAGTTTGATATAAGGACATTCCCGTTTTATCTATGAAAGATAATAAATGTTAACTTGACTAAGAAAACTTTTTTATGTACATTGGTTGCAACACTGGCAGAAGCTACATACTAGGCCTACATACATGTAACTTATGTACATTTATAACACTTGTATTTAATAGGAGCAGTAGGTGCTTATAAATGAACAAAGTTTACTTCAGACTTCACTTTATGAATGATTAATTACTGTATTGTTTAAAAGGTCACTTAACATTATTTGTCAGGCTAGGTTTTTCAGGAGAGATGTATTGACGTCTAAGCCTAATTGGGACTACTTGCAACGCCCCCAATCCCCCTGTTAATATGGGTAACTGTTAACTTGAACAGCTTAACAAAATTATGTTGAACACTGTGATAACTTAAAGACTACTGAGGTTTTATCAGATTTTGGTTGGAACCTTTCATGGCCTGCAACACATACGGTATTAAATCTAAAAAAGGTAGGCCTAGTCCATGTTTAATGGTTTGAATTTTGTTGTAGATTTCCAAAGAACCCTGAAATACGCCAGAAGTGGACACAAGCTACTAAAAGGGATCAATGGGTACCCAACAAGAACAGCGCACTCTGTTCAAAACATTTTGCAGAGGAGGATTTTTTGGAGGGATACCACAGGCGAATACTAAAACATAATGCGATACCTCATATTTTTCAGGAGTTGCCAAAATATTTTCAAGACACAGTAAGTTCTTGAAAATTACACATTACGTTTCTCTATCTTCTACTATTATGACGTTCATCACAAAGATTTTTAGACAGGTCTGCGAGCTACTTTTTGCATAAAAGAAAAAATCTTTATTTTATTACCAGTTTTTAACACAAACACAATGAAAAAAATCCCATGACTTGACGCACGCACAATATCGAACATCAAGGGCCGCTAGCCTCTTCATAACTAAGAATGTCGGTGTTAATAAACTTTGTTCACTGTTTCAGAATAATAATAAAAGGCGGAAATTAGACTATTCAAAACGTCCTGAACCTAAGCCTTCAACATCGAGTTTCAGTTCCGATGATATTCCTCTGTGCCCTCCCCCGGTACCGCAAGATATTGTTTCGCCGACCAAATCAGAATTGAAGGTTGAACTAAATAACACTACCTCAAAATTTAAGAAGAAAGTTAAAACTTTACAACAGTCTCTCAGGAGGAAGGTTAAGAAAATTGCAAGTTTGAAAAATGTCTTGCATGAACTTCAGACGAAAAACTTAGTTAATACTGAAGAAGCCACCTTGTTATCCAATTTAGGTATGTAAAAAATAAGTGCAACTACGCCACCATCATCATAACATGTTCGATACGTACGTTATATACCCACATAAATATCAATATGTAAATGCCTGTATATATATCTTCTGAGGTTATAACTGTAAAATCAGAGCAGTAAACCGTGTTGAATAAGTTCGCATAGAAGGGGAAAAATTATTGTAACTGAACCTACCACAGAAAAGTTAAAAAAGACTTATGTTGACTGTTCAGAACCACATCGCAGAAATTGCAAGCAAGTTTCCACCATCACACCGATCACACCGACCTAGTTCAAGCAAATAAGTGGCAAAATGCTTGGAATTCTCTTCTACATAAAATACCTTGGTTACGATTAATTAGTCTATTGTATTTATTATTTTTAGGTTCTGGCAACGTAAATTTATTAAAACTTATTGGAAGAGGAAAGCGCCAAGGAAAGAAATATCCTGAGGAATTACGAGCCTTCGCTCTAACTTTACATTACTATTCGCCTAAGGCTTACCGGTAAGTTACGTTAAGGCAGGGAATTCCAAATATTTGGTTAATAATCCTTCCATAGCAACTCGGATATATAAGATATAACTACTGGGAAATCATGTGCCGCGCATTGTGTACCGATGAATGTAGGGCGTCAGGGCCGCAACAAGGATATTAAAAAAGAAACGGGGAAAATTGCCAAATTTGACCAGTGAGAACCGGGATTTTGCATTTTTCTTGTCGCCCACATAAAACCCCACGTCTGAGTGAAAAAAGTCGACTAACCATCGAGAGAATTTCTTAAAATTGTATGAAATGTAAAAAAAACTATGTATAAGGGATAGGGATCGTTTTTCAAATGCGTCTAGAACGCAAACCCCATCGAATCGGTATGGTCCTCAATGACAACTATTGGTCAGGACCGCAAATGGAATCAAAAAAACCGCATCAAAAAGAAATCTACCGGTGACCCCACCCCCCTAACGTGTGTTCCTATCCCTGGAAACGAACCTTGAAACGCCCTCAAATTGAACGGTATCCAACGCATCCGAGTAAAAACCGGGCGAATCGGCTCGAAATCACCTCCTCTTTCCAACCATGTGCCATTCATGGCAATCGGACCATTTTGACCAAAATTTCCCATAAGAATGCATGGGTGATGACGTCACAGCCCCCGAACACAAATTTTGTTTTTATTGGTCATGGAAATGTTGGAGCGACTTTGGATATAGCGCGCTGAAGTCAAGAAACACCACGTCAAAAAATAAGATATGAAAGAAAAATGTCAGCCATACCGAACTATGTCAGGCTGTTTCTTTGTGGATTTTAGATTTCTGAATGTTATTTTTTATTGTTTACAGGTATGTCAGGTCGACGTTTAACAGTGTTCTCCCTCACTCAAACACCATTTATAGGTGGTACAAAAGCGTGGATGGCAAAGCAGGATTCACGACGGAAGCTTTCAATGCCTTGAAAGCTAAGGGGGCGGAAAGAAAGGTTTTCTACTCCCTTATGGTCGACGAAATGGCAATACGGCAATTTGTGGAATTTGATGGAAAGGCTTATCACGGCTACGTGGACTATGGCGTTCCTTTGGAGAAAGAGACCAACACCATTGCAAAGAATGCCTTAGTGTTCATGCTTGTGGCTTTGAATGGCAACTGGAAAGTCCCTGTTGGGTATTTTTTGACCAGAGGTGTGTCTGGGGACCAACAGGCTAATTTAGTGAAACAATGTTTGGCTTTATGCCACGAAAACAGCATCGATGTGGTTTCACTGACATTTGACGGAACTTCTTGCAATTTGGCGATGACATCAAGTTTGGGGTGCGATGCCATGAATTGGAAAGCCCCCAAATTTGATTTCCCTCATCCAGTCACGGGTGTAAAGTTGTACGTCTTCCCAGATCCCTGCCACATGGTGAAGTTAATTAGGAATACTCTGGGAGAGAGAAAGGTTCTTACGATCGGTAAATCGTTTATTAGGTGGCAATATATTGAAAAATTGCACGAAGTTCAAAAAAAAGAAGGCTTGAGATTAGGGAACAAGTTAAACCAGCTGCACATCAGCTACCAAAAACAGAAAATGAAGGTGAAATTGGCAACTCAAGTCTTTAGCAAATCAGTTGCCGATGCCATTGAAACCGCAAACGAAGATAGCATTGATGGTTTTGAGGGGTCTGAGGCCACTGTCGAATTTATTCGGCTCTTTAATGACTTGTTTGACATCTTTAATTCCATGTCCCTAAGACAGTTGAGACTGAAGAAGCCTATTTCGCCATCTAATTGGGCAAGTGTCAAAACCATCTTCGCTAAAGCAGATAGCTATATTTTGAAATTGCGCCTTAATGACGTGCCGATAGTGGAATCCCCGAGAAAGGTGGGCTTTCAGGGATTCCGTATATGCATAAAGAGCTTGTCTGCTCTCGTTCAATCCCTGGTCTATTCTTCGCCGCCGAAACTTCTGTTTCTAGCGACGTACAAGTTTTCCCAGGACCACCTCGAGCTGTTTTTTGGCCAAATAAGAGCTGCTGGTGGGTTTAACAACAACCCAACAGTTAGGCAATTCGTCTCTGCATACAAAAAACAGCTTGTGCACATGGAGCTTCATGCAGACCGAAGTGGCAACTGCATTCCTCTTGAAAATATTTCAATTTTAACGTGCAATAGCACGGAAATTATCCGACTGACAAGCTGTATTGACGCAGAGGTAGTACCGATGCCAGACCCTATTCCTGAGGACCACGACTATATCCCAGGAGCGGACCAGATCACTCTACTTACCAGTAGAGTAGTAGAATATATTGCTGGTTTCGTATCCAGGAGCTTGTCGAAGGTCCTTCGCTGCGAACCATGCATTTTAGCGTTAGTGGAATGGAAACATTTTCATTGCGCTCTAATCAATAAAAAGAATATGGGTGGCCTTGTCACTCCTTCCAGTGACGTTGTCAAAATTTGCATGGTAGCAGAAAAAGTTTTCCGGCAGTCTTTATCTGAAAGTGGCGGTGTATTCATGAACCCGTCATTTTCACTGGCGCGAATGAATATTACCGTATTCAAGCGGGTAATAGATAAAGATATATTTAGTTGCCTTAACGAGCATATGTTTGATCAAGGCAGTGAAAACAACCACCTGCTGCATTTGATCAAATCTGTGTCTCAAAAATATCTGAGCATTAGGTGCTATCATGTTTGTAAATATAACGTCAATGCTGCTCGCAGTGATCGTGTGAAGTTTAATAAGTTAGTGTTGTTTTCTGGAAATTGATTTGTTAGTTCTGTGTTATGAAGATCCGAGCTGATGGGGCGTCGTTGCTGCTGAGCCTCCAAGATACAATCTTTAAAGTCTACGCAGTTCCACTGAAGATGTCGACCGCAGATGTTGACGAAACGTTTGGAAGTTCGCTTTCATTTCGACCACGGCCCATCAGCCCGGATTCTACTGGTTAATAAACATAATAGTCTCCTTAGTAACTTTGTAAAACTTGCTGTCACTCATTGTTAAAATTAAAAACTTTGTATAGTTTGTAGTTGTATGTTTTGTTGGCTCATTGCTGAACGCTATGTAGGCCTATGTATGTATGTATCTTGTTAAGTGTCACAGGTTGACTTATTCTTTAACAATTTGTTTAATTAAGAAAGTGGACGCTGCCACAACTCCAGTTTGAACTTTACGTTTTCAATTTTTTTTTATTATTAAAGCACCACTAACATTGTCGTTCTATATTGCCTCTTTCAGTTTGTGTAGTCGTAGGTTTGTTTCGGTTCATAAACTGAAGTTGAAAATGACCAACTCTGGTGTAAAATTCACCTTCTATCAAAAATTGAAACCTCTGAATGTCTCTGTAGGGAGTTACTGGACGGCGGCCACATTGGAACATGACTGTGCCGCCTGTTGCAGTCCAGTATCTCTTTCGGGAACATTCCCAAGGGTGGTGACTGGTGAGCTCGGCTAGTTAAAGTTCAAAGTTGGCCATTAGTAACTGGGCTAGTCGCCAAAACCAGTATAGGCATCGTCAAAAAACGGAAATATACCCATTGTAACATAAAACAGGGAGTTAGTCTGAATAGTGAATTAGTAAATATAGTGTTAGTTATAGCCCGGCATTATAGTTAGGATTTAGCTAATATAAAATATAAAATAACCAAAGCTCCCTCCTGACCGCATTGCTGAATGCTGTGCTCTAAATCGTTCTGATGTTTGACGGTGAACAGTTGGGTATAATATCTGGCCCCCATACAACTTCGGGAGAGTTTAGTGTTAATGTAAGACGCCATGGCATCCGTCCCTACTTATTTGATTCTCTGTTCGAAGTTCAGGCTTAACTTGGCAAAAAATCAGGATTTCCAGATTTCAAAACAACGGTCTACAAGAGACTATCTGGCCTCTAACTCCTGGCATAGTTCGTATTGCCGTCTTTGTATTACAAAAGCTCAGGTTTCGTCAACGAGTTTTTGCTGATGTATACTTAATATGCGACTCAAAGAACCTATATATAATATGTATAGACTCCACAGGAGGTCCTATGAAGAATCTGCATAACAGCTAGAAAAATTTACTATGTTAGTACAATTAATGTATACCGCACCTGTACCGGTAGGGCCCTACGTCAAGTGCAAACGCAGGTTCTCATTGTGAGAATTATTAACTCTACTGTATAGGATAGGCAGATCACAAGCCAAGGAATATAGCCCTACTGTCTACTGAGATTTTAAAATTGTGACACAAAATTATAGGTAACAACTGATAATTTTAAGTTTTCCCTACTTTTAGATAATAATAGGCCTATATATTTTTATGCAGAACTTTTAATTAATACTTTTAATTCATATTTTTAACAATATATAATACATGTAATAATAAATTAATATTAAACAAAATAGAAACCAATGAAGAAAAAATTTAATAAAACGATTAAATTTGAATTTCCCGCTAAATTGCACCTATGAGGGGGCGTGGCCGCGGCTTCACTCCTCCAGCACAGCCGAAATACGACATGGTGACTCCATATACCTCCATGGTCTGGCAACATCTTAGATAAAGAACTAACTAGATGGTCCACTCCGGCCTTAAGAGTAGTATTTGTTTATTTATTAATATCGGAGAAACAAAAAAACTTGCCGACCGGGAATTCAGACTGCGCTAGTATCGCGTTTCCGCCCTAACCTAAAAAAAAACAAACTTTCATTTTTAATTGATTTTATTTTGTTTATTTAATGTTCATTTAATAAATAAATAAATTTAAATTTAAATTTAAACAATTTTCAAAGTGTTAAATTGGTTCAAATAAACAATCACGTTGTTACTTAATTATTAAAAATAGTGCTGTTGAGCTACGTAGTGAAATATAAACAAAGATGGCTGCCGAACTACGTTTATTTTATTTTCGGATAAAATATAGTCTGAAGTTTGGAAAAGGTCATATGTTATAATAAATATATTTAATATTATAAAAATATTAAAGTCGCTTAGATAACCAATTTAATTGTAATTAATTATTAAAAACACTGCTTTGACAAGGAAGGAGATGGCGGTTGCAGTCATTGATTGTCCTCAGAGATAACATATAAACTTAAATTTGAAAAACAAATTGGTCGCTGTTTATAATAAATATATTTAAACCCATACATAATTAAATTTGCTTAGATAAATAATTTAATTACAATTAATAATTAAAAACTGTGCTCTTGGCTTTCGTAGTCAGATAAAACTTGCCGACTGATTCTGCAGATAGCGCTGCGGGCGGAAATACTGAGCCCTTTATGCATTGAACGGGGTCAACTCAACATGGCTTATTGGCTTGGCTAATGGCTTCCTAACAGGTAATTCGTGTATATTTTTTATTTTTATTGAGTTACAAATTAATGTTAAAGAAATGACATTTCTGAAATGTGAGGATTTGTGGTTGTTATGTTAATATACCATGTGAGAGCTGAGAATATTGATTAGTAAGTAATTAATGCCATTTCATGTTATTTACGTACGATATTCAGCGGTAAGCAATGGAAATGTTGTTGGTTTTTTGAAAAAACGATTGCTTTTATGGAATTTGCGCAACCGGATTCGTGTTCCTCGTTATAAACTGAGCCAGAATACCAAATTTCAAAAAAAAATGTAAATAATTACCAACGTCTCATCCGCGTGCTGCGTATATTACTCACCTGAGTATGCTTACTATTTACTTATTTTTTATTTATTTCTAATTTATTGCTTTCCAATTTATACGTAGTATAAGGAAAGCTTTGTGATGGTGCAAATTTTCGATTCCGAGATTTCAACGGATTTCCACATTTTGAGGTCCCAGTGTGGTAATGTGTTGGTCTGACCTATCTAGAATTTATCTCACCTCCAGTGATGTCAGGTGGACCCCCCCCCCCCCGAGATATCGGAAATTTAGCCATAGGAAAATTATTTACCATCAAATTACTCATTTTCTCTATCTACTAAATTGGAAAGCATGTTCGAGTAAACTCGGAGCGGTTCTTTTTTACGTTGTCAACTATGCATGTATGTTGTGACCTATTGGTAAAACAATTAGTTTTAGCTTAGTTTATAAGTAGTGTTTTTATTTATTTATCATATTGACTTAGGCTATATGTATTACATCCAAGGGGCAATGTCCTTGCCCTGTTGTAATATTAGTAATAATAATACTTCAATTATGGGGATTTTACCCAATGTGTACACTAGACATTTTTATGTTCAATATGAAGCACTGCGAAAGTACTACCCGCCGTTCCCACCATCCGGTACCGTGCCTGCCAGAAGAGTCAAGTAACCTCGTTATTAGAGCTCGGGATGTACACGTTTGTACGGGCCAGGATTCATTGGTCAGATGCAGCCAGGCCTAGGAACAGATGGTGCCGCCCAGTTGTGCATCAAAAACGTATGAAAATTCTTATGTTTTTTTTTTTCAGAACGAAGCAGTCATCGACTTCTATCGAAATGGAGGCCAATATTGAGAATATGCTGCACGATGTGCTAATTGTAGGTATCCTGCAATTTCTGCCCCTCGCCGACAGGAAGAACACCAGGTTGGTGAATAAACGGTGGCATCGACTCAACTTTGAAAGACAATTAATTAAAGAAGACGTTGTTGTCATAACTGACTATGGCAAAATAGATAACTACGTATCTCGTTCTTTTAGAAGTGTCGCCAATGTCCGTGTTCACGTGAAGGGCTGTTGCTGTAGACGTGCCAAAAAACACAGATTTTTGACCACACATGGTCCATTTATAAAATCACTATGCGTGCAGTTTAATTTTGATTGCCCTGGAGTTATTGATGAATTATTTAATTATTGTCCGAATTTGAGACAGTGCACTTTTCAAAATCGTTGTGATGATTTTATTGAATATGATCCTTGCAGATACTGTCTTTGCCCGAAACTTAGGAGTTATTATCTTTCAGCTCATTTAGAATCTCTCGACATTACTACTATCGAAAACAGTTGGTATTTACAATCCAAAATCTATGATTCTATTTTTGATAGTGAGCTTATTGTTAATAACTTAATATTAAAAAACGTCGAATTCGACACATCTCTCAAAAAATTTATCAAACGTGTAAGTCCCAAATTAAATAAATTAATTTTTGATTCCATGGCGGCTTTTTCACATGATTCAGTCCCGGAAATATTTAGTAATTTAAATAGCATGATTGAATCATTTGGACTGAAGACTAGTGTTGGGTTAGATCGTAATTGGCCAGTGGACTGTCCACTTCGTACTGCAGAAAATTTCAAAACATTGAAGGAAATTACTTTGTTTAACACTATTTGTCATCCTTATTTTCGCAGTATCCTATCAATTTCGAGTCTGACTTGTGTTAGTATTCATGATGAGAGACCTGACGTCGTACGTGATGTTATGGTAAAACAGCTGTCGAATTTACCAGAGCTGACTTGTTTGGAATTATACGACTGCGAATCTATTACTAGCTCTGAAATTAATGAAATACTGGGCCTACGTACTATGCCAAAACTAATTGAATTAAGGCTTGTAACCTTGAATATTACAGATGATTGCATTAAAAAAATCCTTCCAAAGTTGCCTAATTTGAAATTTTTGGAATTGTGTTTGGCAAAACTCAGATTTGGTGCATTGCACTCTATTTATTCACATTGCCCAAAACTGCAAAGTCTGATCTTTCGATCAAGTATTAAATTTTCATTGCGTTGTGTATCTCATTTACAATCTGTGAATGGCCTAAAAGAGTTAAGGCATCTAGATATATCAGCAACTGGAAGAGCTTTAGACTCACTGAAATCTCTTCAACTTCAGGAGTTGAGAACCGTTAAGCTTACCCATAGTGACACCTCTGATACATCATTTGCCCAAAAACTTAAACCTGTGTTTGATAATTGTCCTTCCTTGCAATTTGTTGTGTCTGGTGAAGATGCCAATGCGGAGCCATGTAAATTTATGGACATGGCTAGGATTGCGTTTACCAGGTCTTTAAGGAAGGAGGTAGTCAACGAGTGGCCTGTATCTGGGTGGTGTAGCTTTCCTATTTTTACCAGGCGTTGAAATTTGAGATCATGATGAAGAAGTAGAAAGATTGGTCGATCTGAAAGCGTACTTCCCAACGTTTCGTGAACATCTGTGGTCGACAGCTTCAATGGCACTGCGCAGGCTCCGAAGTTTGCATCTCGGGGGGCTCTGCAGCAGCTTCTACTAATTCATCACGAACTCTGAAAGTGAAAGTCTTTGTAATGTTATTGTTTGAAATAATTCTCAAGCATACAATGGCGATCTGAATGAAGAGTATTGGCATTCTGGTGAAGAGCCGCCAATGTTGACGACGTGAGAAACTTATTATATCAGAAACATTGCCATTAAATCCTTCATTTCGTATTTGAAAATATCTATTTTTTACATAGCCTGAGTCAAATGTAGGTACAACAACTAATCTTCGTTACAAAATCGGTCAAATGCAAATTTGAACCTTATAATGGCGTCTGCTAACATACCATGGTGCTTATATTACTTTACCATTGAATACATAGGCGTACCACCAATTGAATAATAACACCGGTGTTACATATGCTCTATGTATTCAACATTTCAATGAATATACTTCTGCTGCTGTATATTATTCCGAAGTAAATTGCCTTTAAATATGATGCGAAATATTCAAATATAGGCCATACATACTAGCCAACCTAAGTTTTTTTTAAGGGTAAATCGCGTACGAACAATTTAATGAATGTATCTGATTGACCTCCTCAGTCGCCTTAACTGTAGGCATGGCCGTAGCCAGAGGGGTCCGCCGGACCCATTGACATGATTCGTGTTGCTAGACAGGTTAGCTCAACTACACATATCTAACCGGACAGGTCTGTGAGCTTACTTAATTCCATAAAGGCTATGCTTTATTCAATATATTCTTGTATTATATGGTATGTATAACACTGACATTAAATTAACTTTGGTTAAAGATTCGTTATAACCGAAATTAGAGGATATGGAAAAAACTGGGCTTGGCGGGATTCGAACCCACGATCAAAGCCTAACCGGGGCGTCGTCTTAACCGCTGGACCACAAGTCCAGTAAATGCCAAATCCTCTACTTATGCTCTAATTGACATGATTGGTGTTGCTAGACAGGTTAGCTCAACTTCACAACTATCTAACCGGTTATAACGAGGTGGTTACCTCTTTAACCAAAGTTAATTTAATGTCAGTGTTATACTGTATATACCATATAATACTACAATACAGGGTGCCCCAGACCATCCGTCCACCTACTTTTTCTCGAAAACGAATGACGTCAGAGGTCTGTATTTTTTTAATCATTACAAAGTGGGGGTTGATGCATTTCTGAAAATTAGTTTGGAATTTTTTGGGGACCTGGAAGGGGGGTTTAGGGGGGGGGGGTCCGTATGCTGTTCCTCGGAATAATCAAATGAAAAGGTATGTCAAATTGCACATCATTTGAAAGCTTATAAGGTGTTCATTCATCATTTGCAAACATTTCGACTGTATCCCTACAGGTTCAGGTACAGGGAGTCTTTAAAAGTCAAACTTTTGGTACCTGTGGGCTGTTAGTGTGCTGAATGCTAAAAGTCAAAACCAGATTTTCTGATAAAGAAAAAATACCTGAGTTTTTCAGTTCAGGTACAGTAAACAGCTAAAGTTTGAGATTAAATTTCTCTAAAATATCAAATGACATCATATGGCATGTTGTACCTTAAATGAAAGCTTATTACAAGAGTTATCAAGATAATTATACAAATCGTACCTGAACCTGCGCCTGAACAAGGAGGGGGGAATAGTTCACCCTAAGCACGGCAAGTGTCATTTAAGGTACAACATTCCATATGATGTCATTTGATATTTTAGAGAAATTTAATCTCAAACTTTAGCTGTTTACTGTACCTGAACTGAAAAACTCAGGTACACCAATGTAAGATACTCCTATTTTTTCTTTATCAGAAAATCTGGTTTTGACTTTTAGCATTCAGCACACTAACAGCCCACAGGTACCCAAAGTTTGACTTTTAAAGACTCCCTGTACCTGAACCTGTAGGGATACAATCAAAATGTTTGCAAATTATGAATGAACACTTTATAAGCTTTCAAATGATGTGCAATTTGACATACCTTTACATTTGATTATTCCGAGGAACAGCATACGGACCCCCCCCCCCCCTAAACCCCCCTTCCAGGTCCCCAAAAAATTCCAAAATAATTTCCAGAAATGCATCAACCCCCACTTTGTAATGATAAAAAAAAAATTCAGACCTCTGACGTCATTCGTTTTCGAGAAAAAGTAGATGGACGGATGGTCTGGGGCACCCTGTATATTAAATAAAGCATTGTCTTTATGCAATTAAGTAAGCTCACAGACATGTTCCGTGTAGTTGAGCGTTGAGCTAACCTGTCTAGCAACACGAATCATGTCAATTAGAGGATTTGGCATATACTGAACTTGTCGGGGCTTGTGGTGCAGCGGTTAAGACGACGCCCCGGTTAGGCGTAGATCGTGGGTTCGAATCTCGCCAAGCCCAGTTTTTTCCATATCCTCTAATTTCGGTTATATTGAGGTTACCTCACCTCCGGTGACGTCAGATGGACCCCCGAAAAAGATTCTGGTTACGGCCCTAATTGTAGGCTCATATCAGGCTATAAAGACAGTCTTTCCTATAGGCAAATTATGGGTACAGTTTTTAGAATCACTATCAAGCTGACTCAGTGAAATGCAACACTATCAGCAGTAGTTTTCTGCGGGGAGAAAACTTCTCTATATTAATATAATAATATAATATTGACTTTTCGATTTATTACATAGCCAACCTAGTGGAGTTAGAGCTATAAAGCCCTCCCTTTAAACTCAACTATGAATGCCCGGGACCGCTTGCTTTACATGCCCCCGAAGCATGGCCAGAAAATGTAGCAAGTGTGGGACTCGAACCAACAACCTTTCGGGGGAAAGTCGGGAGCAGTCGGGAGTCTGTACCACTGTTATTATAATAATAAATATAAAAAACGGAAAAACTCCAATTTTGACAAAGTTGTTCCAAGTGGAATAATAACGGTACATATATTATTACAACGCATGTTGTAAGGCTTTCCTCTTTATGCTATTTAGTGATTCATGGAGTATATCAATGTCACACTTCTGGTTAAGAATATTACACCTGGTTAGCATTCTATTGAGACCGAGTTCTTGTAGGTAGTTAGTTCTGTACAAATTCATATAAAATCGACTTTTGTGCCGGGTGTTTGAAGGCACATGGATATTAATATGCACTAGGAGGGAAGAACATTCAAACTTATTTGATTGGATGTTATAAACAGCAATAACATCATACATGTTTCTCCTGTCAGTTAGTGCGCTGATTTAAAAAAAAAAAAAAAGCAAATATTCATAAGTGAAATTGTTCCTAATGACATGTTTCTTATAGCAATAATAACTTATAAATTTTCTTTGCACATTCTCAATTTTCATAATTTGGCAATTCAGGTATGGATTCCAGGCTGGACAGTTGTATTCTAGGATTGGTCTTACTAGTGTGATATACAGGAGTTTCACTGTTTCCGCTGTAAAATGATGACTGTTTCTTTTTATGAATCCTAAAGTTCTATTTGCTTTGGCGCATATATAGTCTATGTGACGTTGATATGTTAATTGCGAGTCAAAGAAGACACCTAAATCTTTTACAGCGAGAACGCGATTTAAGGAATCATTGTTATAGCAGTAATTGAAGGAAATAGTGCGTTTTTTCCTAGTAAGAGTCATCACATTGCATTTTGTTGCATTTAATTAAATATCGTGCATATTGCACCAGTTCTACATGTCCTGACGATACATACTATAGTCTATACCTATCCTGTATTTAATAGAAGAGGCATTAAAAGAAGAAGCCTTCGGTATTCCCCACCGTGACCATTGAGATGATTGCATGGCTATTAAAGTGATCATCTTCATAGGACATCTCGCTTGCTTGACAGATCAAGAAGACGGGTACCTACCTTCCGAAAGCCAGCTCATCGATACCTTGTTAGATTCTCTCATGATTCAAACTTAGGTCCGTAATTTATGCCTTTTTATAAGATTACTCCTCAGCGGATGGTACCTCGAGCCGGTATTGTCTTTTATAGTGGTTTTGTCATCCTCCGCGGATTTGTGATTTTTTTTTTTTACATTCCTCTGTACCTATTTCGGTACCATATAATATCACGTGGTTCGTTAGTGTATAATGATTGTTTTTAATACCAATATCAATAAGTGTCAGCTACAAATTACGGTCCCTATCGTCTGAAATTAGTATATAACAGTGAAAATGCCTGGACTATGGCATGCAAGAACTGTTTCAATTTTAATAGCTGCAATTTTTCTCCAAAAGGTAAGTTTTTAAATTTTCTGTTCTCATCATCCAGAGCCTTATCGATGGCGATTTAGTAGGTATTAACTTATTCCTGGGATTAAAAATGTAAACAAAACAATTTTGAATGCCGTACCACTTTACATTAAAAAATTATCTTGTTTAAGCTACATTTTTAATCCCAGGTTAAGACTAAAAATAATCACCATAGTCTGCCCGAATTTTTTTACTTCAAAGTGATTTTTTTTAGCATTTCTGCCTATTCTCAACATTACTTAGCGGGCCTACTATGGTGATTATTTTTAATCTTAACCTGGGATTAAAAATGTAAACAAGATAATGAAAAGTGTTTTTCAAAATTGTTTTGTTTCAAATGTTTACCCCAGGGATAGGTTGGTAGTCCCGCAGACAGCTCCAAAGCTGGATTAAGCCAATAGTGTCTAATTAATTAGTTATAAACTTACTGATACGGGTAATTTTAATCATAATTCGTAAGATAGTAAAAAAAATTAATTGAATAAAACTCAACTTTTCAACAAACAAATTGCCTTTTAACCCCTTGATAGTCATACAGTGTATCAATCAACGCTGAAGTATAAGCTTATGTAGCCTACGCATCCATCGATCAACGTTCAATTTTTTTCTCTGATAATTTCTCAATTTGTTACTCAACTAGCAATATAGGTATACCTACATACTCGTACCGTATGTATGCGGATGGTCAAAATATTATATTATTGTACTATTTATCTTAGTAGATTGCCTAATGCCTATTGTAGCCACATAGTGACGAAACAAAATGATTTGGCGTTTATTATAACACCTCTAATATAGCGGTAGATGCTGTTACATCCACATAGGCTAGTGATGACCTTATAAAGGAATCCAATAAATTCAATGCCTGCATTGAGATCTATCGCACTATATTGGACATTTCCAGCCAAGAGCGGATCCAGCGGAAAATTTAGGGGGGGGGGGTGGTCACACGTCGTATGTAAGTTGAAAAGGGAGGTAATTAGTTTGTTGAAAATTTGAATTTTATTCACTTCTTTTAACTATTTTTTTTTTCACTATCTCAGGAATTTACTCATTTAGGGGGGTCACGACCCCCTGACACCCCCCCCCCCCCCCATGGATCCGCCACTGTTTCCAGCCGACTGTCTGACAGTAAAATTAAATCTAATGTATTGAGAAATTGGTAATGAACCCTATCCCGAAGCTTCGGCAATCTATTGGAATAAACATGGCTGGATCCTCTATTTTTCTATCGTATTATTACTGAAGCATATAAATTATTACGATATTATGTTTCCGGTATATTACAAAATATAAGCTAAGCTAGGCAAACCGCGGAGTCGCCGATATTCCATTTCTGTGCAAACTTCAATTTCTCATGAAATATGGAACGCAGAGCAATGAAAAAATGCTGAATCGCAAGAAGAATTTTTCCTCCTAATTTTAATATAGGCCTAGTATGTTGCAATCATCAATACCGATCGGCTATAGTTATATAGTGAACTTGATACGCAAAAAATAACGGTCACTCAGGAGTTCATCAACTGTGGCGAATTGGGGTTAGTTAAGGCCACATACTATACATCAAAATTAGGAGAAAAAATTCTTCTTGCGATTCAGCATTTTCCCATTGTTCTGCGTTCCATATTTCATGAGAAATTGAAGTTTCAACAGAAAATGGAATAAGGGCGACTCCGGTTGGCCCTTAATTATTATTGCTGCTTGATAGAATTTACCACAATATCCCAGTTATATATGAGGGTTTTCCGTAAATCGAAGTCTCATATTTTTTCGTAACACGATTGCATATCCATGTTTTTGAAGAGATCCATGACTAATTTGCTTTAAAGAGGACATGCTACATAGAAAATTGGCACCCCAAAATTAAATACTTTTCATTTTTTATTTAATTAACTCAGCAAGTTATTAATAATTTGGCTCATGCATGTTGTAGAAGACTACTTCGTGCATCATATAATCGGATATTTTTACTTTTCGGTTTTGTAGTTCTTCCAAAAATCCCAGAATACGCGAAAATTTAGTCCTGTCTGTTCTGGTATTAATGGAAGAACTAAGGTACCAAAAATTTAATATTTCCCATTATATGGTGCATGAAGTAGTCTTCTACAACTTCCATGAGCCAAATCTTTAATGACTTGCTTTGTTAATTAAATAAAAAAAGAAAGAGTCAATAAAAACAACAAATTTTGGGGTGCTCATTTTCTACGTAGCATGTCATTTTTACAAGTAATCTGTGAACAAAGGATGTCGCGGTGTTTTTGACGAAATTAATTGAAGCGCCTAGAAGGCGGGGTTTCCACATACGTCAATGGTCAATGAGAAATATGGTTTTGACGTGGTAGCAGAATTTTTAGTATGTCTTTAATGTCTGCTAAAACGTCAATTTCACATTTCTCATTGATGACCATTGACGTATGTGGAAACCCCGCCTAAGCCAAGGGTGCAAGTGTCATTTTTTGCATTAAGTAAATAAATAAATAATAACTTTTTTGACGTGACAACGTCTAATAAATCGATGAGCGCTGGCTGGAACACTATGGGTGTCTATATAACGTATTATATGGTGAATGATGTAGGTCCTATTACTAAGCGCAACCAAGTGGATGTTAGGGCTATGAAACCCTCTCTATAGACTCAACTATATAGGTGAACCATGCTGTTTAGAAACCAACAGGAACATCAGCTGTCATTTTATAAACGCGAGAATTCATGGAAAAGGCATATACGCGCATATATATTTTCAATTGAGTTACTAGTAGTAGTGGAATGGTTGGACACAGTCCCAGGCCACGGTGTGGGCCCATTGGACAGTGGACCTCCTGATTATAGTGGATTCCGAACCACTTGGGAAACACAGTGAAGTCACACAAGTCCTACCATGTTTCCTTACCGGCACTGTGGACACGACCAAGTTATCTGCATCTTTGAACCTGCTCTGGTCCGCTGGAACATGGTATGGCGGCCGGCTCAATTGAGTTACTAAACTTTAGTCTTAGTTATCTCGAATGTTTATTTTTGCCCCCCCCCCCGTGGCCTCTAGGCGCTTCAATGAAGTTCTCGTTCCTAAGCCGCAAAGGTTACCTTATAGGACAATGTTCTGTTCAAAAACTCATCAAAAAATATATTTTCTTTCCACATAATGGGCAAGTGTACCGCACCAATAACACTAAGACAATTAAGTGCTTTCGGCTCATCTTACTTAGGAACATTAAGCTGTGGAATCAGACTGCGATTGGGCGTTCATGCTTCGGAGTAATAACAAAAGCGATATTACTTGGTTGCATAATCTTATTTTTGTAGGCTAATAGGTATTTATTTTGATTCTTTCTCTAGATTTCATCGCGTGACGTGTTCTCTTGTGACGGCCGTCCCGCAGGCTACTACGCTGATCTAGCCAGTGACTGTCAGCAGTACCATGTCTGCAGTGGTGGTAGAAGGCAGTACACTTACTCCTGTCCGAACACCACAAGGTACAATCATAGAAATAAGGAAAGCGGGATGATGCATCCCATCCCGTACCCCTTCCCCCAGTGAAAAGCCTGCTCCATCATCCAATGGGCACCCCTGGCTTAGAATCAGATGTCCCTATAGGGACATAAAAATGAAGTTTCTCTAAGACATGGGGGAGAAGGCGAATAATCCATACCCATCATTGTTACCCAACACAAAATATGTATACCTTCAATCATTTCATGCTGCAAAACATAAACAATTCATAATAAAGCGGCATCTATATGAACGTTATCATGGTATTGCATACGTAAATAAAGTGTCAAACCATTGGTGGTTTTTATAAAATTAATGTGACAAATATACTGAGACAATCAATTTACTTAAAACCTACATTTTACAAGTTAATAAATTTGAAATTAGTTGATAAAGTGTGCTGTTTTCCCGCTTAAATTTAAACTTTGATGTGACGGTAAAATAATACTGTCGATATGACGGGGATATCAATATCAGGGTTATTATACAGAGAAAGGCGAAACGTCTGTACATTGATCAAAGCGGCAAGGTACTAAAAAAACAGACGAAACGCTTATCCAACACACTGACCAGGGCAATTCAACTAACATAAATACAGTCGAACTTTTAGCGGCAGAATGAAATATGGTCGAAACGTATGTAACAAGCCAAACGACTGTATGGTTTGTGGTCGTATCACCTCCATCTCACTAAGGACTGTACATTGGTTCAGTCGTATTACCCATCCTCCTTACAGTCGTATCGCCCAACCTTGCAGATGTAGTCGAAAACCCTGCCTCTTCGACAGCATTTCCAAAACGGCTGCATCAAACATTGCTTTATCAACCTACGATCTCTTGTCAAAACGTCTGAATCCTCGGCGGCAAACACGATCCGATAGGTCTGCCGCTAAATTTTTCTTTCAGTGTATGAAAGACAAATTTTATGTAATAGGTACCCGCTATACCTTTCTGTTAGCAGTAAACTACACGCATAACTATTCATAAATTTTGAGCTGCATTTTTAATTGACGACAAAAATTCTGTCATGCCTTAGATATTAGGAAATATTGAGGGCAGAAGCATAGGCGTAAATTGCCAAAATACCTGGGAGAGGGGGGGGGGGGTCTGTTATGGTCTATTTCACCATGTATAGGAGGCTATACGCATTAAATGAACTTAATGATTAATAACTAATATAATATAGG
Source organism: Psococerastis gibbosa (assembly GCA_963971405.1). Lineage (NCBI taxonomy): Eukaryota > Metazoa > Arthropoda > Insecta > Psocodea > Psocidae > Psococerastis > Psococerastis gibbosa. Next base: position 45,740,066 of record OZ020484.1, read on the forward strand.
GCCTATTACAATATTAACTCTTACCCTAATCTCATCTTGCAGCCGTTCTCTCTCCATATCTAGCCTACTCTTTGAGACTTGTACGTACTTGCCTGGGAACTGAGAATACTCCTCCAAGTCGCCATTACATGTATTTTATCACTTCAGGGAGGCTAACCATCAGTATTCTAAAAGACATGTAACTAGCGCTCTGATTGGCTAATAATGACGCACAATTGATGGCAGTAGGATATAGGTACACTGCTACGCACGTGTATTACCTTCAGACCTAGCTGCCCAGAGAAGTTTAAGATATGAATATCCATGCAGTGCAGATTCAAACATAAATTCTGTATAGACAAAAGAGCAGTCCGAAGCTCCAAAACTGTCAATACAATACAATACACACAAATAGTAGCCTATAATTTTCATTCTATAGTGATTAAAAAAAATTATATGGTTATTCTTTCGTAACTTCCGTAATAAATTTGCTTTATTTCCTCAAAAAACCTGGGGGAGGGGGCTTGACAAGTACCAGGGGGTATAGCCCCCCAACCCCCTAATTATAGGCAGAAGCCGGGAGTTCACGATAGGGGAACCCATGTAGCTGAACGGGATAAACATAATTTTAATTGTATAGAATGTGCGGAAGGTTAACAAAAGAAGAGACGTGCCTAATATCGAGGTGAAGCCGCGCAAGAATAGGCTATTTTTTTACTTTGCATAAAGCAATCAACTGAAACGTAAGAAAATTATAGCTTTGGCGCCTAGAGACGCCATTTAGGAAATAATTAAGACTGGACCCATATTAATTATCGACGGAAACTCGATCATGGCACCAGGATTGTCCCAATATAGCTAACCCACAGTTGTAAACAAATATATTATGATTCACGGCTGTAGTTGAAATAAGTTGTGCTCTATACTGTATGCATACTCCATGCGATAATTGGAATTAAACATTAAAGATTAAAAGAATAGATAATAACTTTATATTACAATATTTTACAGATTCCAGCAGCGCATGATGATCTGTGACCATGAATACCTAGTTGACTGCGCGCGCAGTGAGCAGGATTTCTCGGTCAACCTCCTGATTGGACAGCGAGGAGTGCCTTTTGTTAGAGCCGAAGAACTTTTACCTAATCGTAAGTGAGACTAAACTCAATCGGTGGACTGGCCTAATTTTTCCTTGGGGCTTCTGATTAGGATAGTTGGTATAGAACTGAATTACGAAATGGCAGGTTGTGGTTCGAGCCTCAAAATGGAAAGAAAACTTTTTTTCACAGGACCTGGGACCACTCAACCCCAATTCGGTACTTTACCCTCGTCTGTAGGGGAAAAACGTGGCCACTGGACATGTTGCTGATGTAAACATACCAAATAGAACAATGGAGAAGAGAGGATCCCCTAGGGCCCTCAGGCCTACTACACTCTAAATGGGTTTTTGGTTTGTTTTATAATTTTCTTGCATCCTCTTGATAAAGTTCTCGATTCTATGTAGACTACATAAATTTAAAATTTGGCGCTACTTTTATTAAAAAAAGGTTAGGTTCCGAACTCCTGCTCTACCAGATATGAATAGAAGAATATACGAATTGAGTAATTAGTTTGGCCCAGAAATGTCAATCCTAGGGTCGGAGAAGCCGTAAAAGAGGACCTTTGTCTTTCGCGCGTAGGTTTCGAGAGGTCACTTTGTGGAAGAGCCTGTTCTTGACCTGCTTATAATTAAACCCGCACCCACTAGGTACATTTGGTGTGCTGTAATAGCTAGGTATCAACCAAACAAATACGTTATAGAATAATAGCATTATTTACAACATGTATATGCGTGCTTATAAACTGCGCCCGGCACATGTCATAGTTGGTAATTTGTATAGAACCAGCCTATAGAGTATGAGGGAAGGTCAAGGTGCGAGGACATAGGCTACTATAAAAGGACATGTTTTTTAACCGGTCTGGTCGGGTTCATTGTTTACCATTATTTTCATAATCGCGGCTGCCGGGCAAGCTTCAGGCCTAACTGGTCACAAAATCCAAAATATATATATTAAGTTATACATACATATATATATATATATATATATATATATATATAGTGGTGCTTGGTATAATATACCAATATAATATTATACTAGTATCTTTATATTATAGAGCTAGAGTTATTGGTTAATTGCATAAGTGACCCAAAATTCGGTAATATAGACAATTTTCTTTCTTTCTTTCCACTCGTCATCTACCTAATTAGACCCTATAAATGAACAGATCTGTACCTGTACTGATTGTTTTGCTAATGATTTTTTTTATTTGTCAGGGGGTAAAACTACAAATACTTAAGGCTTTCGCAACTATCCCCATATCGCTCAGCATGCACGAGAAAAGTGACACATTTCTAAATATTGAGATAATTCAAATTTTAGTTCTGACCATTTTTTAGTTTTTACTTGTAGTACTATCGAGGCACTTAATACTTTTGAGATGTGACAGTTTACTTGAAAGAGAAGTGTAATTAACACGTCAACGCCTGGAGCACATTCCAAATTATGTCAGAATTGCCAAACCCGAAGTAGTCAAACTTGACAATGGATCAGTGACAAAACGCAATCTTATGGAAACAAATTAAACTAGATATGTGACACTACATTCATAAAATTCGCTATATTTTCCTCGACATTTTTGTATAAATAACTCAATTTTGCAATTTTTTGAAATGTGTCCCTTTTCTCGTGCATGAGCGATATATATACGGTATCTTATACTCGACAGTAATATTTTAACTGTTGATACTGCAGTACTATTTAACAAAAGGCAAGTGTTGTCTGTTGACATACGTTGTGTGGTGTTGACAGCAGTCATAAGAGGCAGGGGTGGCGTAGTCATCGAACAAGTAGGGAGGAGCCCATTGTCAGGGGGAAGGGGGCGATGTTTACTACTCCCATCATCAGGCTAAGTCCTGAGAAGGACTGTTGGTTTCTCGTTGACTCATTGCTTTTGTATTAAACTCTGAATTATTGAGTAAATTCGATCCCCTTGAGGATTCGAACTACCGTTCTCCTAATTGAAATGCAAGCTCTCGAACCACTTGACCGCGGCCCTCGCCAGAGTATACACTTGAAACTTCTACTTGAACTTTTTCCCTAACTTATGGCAACCATATATATCGTGTCTAATGTCATGCTGAGCTGGCTAATGGGATTATTATTCAGGTCTATGACAGTTGCTTCATGGTTGGGGAAAAAGTGAAGTTCAAGTAGAAGTTTCAAACTGGTATACTCTTGTGAGTGGTGAGGGCCGTAGTCGAGTGGTTACAGAGCTTGCATTTCAATTGGTCGAATGGTAGTTCAAATTCTCAAGGGGTTCGTATTTACTCAATAATTCAGAGTAGAATACAAGAGCTATGACTCAATCGTCCCGAAACCATCAGCCCTTCTCAGGACTTCGCCTGATGATGAGTAGCACCCACACCCGAAACGTCGTCCCCTTCCCCTGACAATGGACTCCACCCTAATTATTCGATGACTGTGAGGCCCCTGCCTCTGATGATTATTAACACAGCAGGCAATGTAAGTCCAAAGCCTTAGTTTAATAGTATTGCAACGTTGCGTTTAACCTTTCCCAGCAGATACTGCAGTATATAATAGGTTAATATTAATTCTTTTTTTAATTACAGAACAAAACTCTCAAAACCTCCAGTCAACAGCATTCCAGAAGTTCTCCCACCAATCATCCCAGGGTCCAAAACAACAACAATTCTCCAGCACTTTTCTTTCAAATCCAAAACCAACTCCGCCGTCAAAAAACTATTTTTTCCAAAAATCAGCTGGAACAACATCAAACTTGCCGGTTAACCGGCTAGGAGGCAATACCGCACTTCGACCAATTGCTCCTTCTTCAAGAAGTCCATCAACTACATCTGCACCTAGTATTCTTCCGAGATCTTCCTCAGAACGTTTCCAAGCTAAACCAACGCAGAGAACAGCTCCCCCGCTCTCTAACCCTCTTCACTATTTTTCAACTCCTAATAATTCAAACCCAATCGCCATTACCGATAACGTAAATAATAAATTTTTAAGAATTTCTTCTAGTTTTAACCCCTCTTCTTCCCTCCAATTTAAACCTACACCCTTTACCACTTCTACAACTAGGCCAACTACCCAATTCAGTTTTGTCACAGCCTCTGTCACAGCACCGACGTCTTCTAAATCTACGGTTTCTGCAACTGTTCCTTTAAACTCTTCTCCAGATCTAAATCTCTTATCTCTTTATCAAGATGAGCAGCATGTTAATAACACACCTCTGCCAAGCGATTCAAATCCTTCAACAGCTAAGAGTCAATCCAGGTTTGACACCTCATCTATTCCCCATGTCACGTCTGTCTTTGAAGCACCTAAATCACAAATTACTACGACATTTCCTTCGGCCGCAACGTTTTCCGATCCATATCCAAATCTGAACCTCCTACCACCCTCTCATAATCAAGAAGAGGATTTCAACAATAAGCAATCGCTATCGAGTAATTCGAACCCTTCACCGTTCCAAGACGACAATTCACTGGAAGCTCGAAGTTTGCGGTATTCTCAAGCGTTGAAACTGGAGTGGACTCTTCCAGACTCGAGAGCAATGTTGTATATTCCTGACAATCCTGAGGATACAGTGCTGCCAAATATTAAAAAGTACTCAGTGACTATTCCACAGCCGAGAATGAACTTTAGGGAAAATTTAGGTGCGAACCCTGTCGGGCCGTGCCCAGCACATTGCAATCCTGCATTTATACAGCCGGGTAGTTGTTTACCATGTGTGGTGATAAAATAATATTTATTGTCTTTCTTAAAGTTGAAGATAAATGCCGATAAGTGATTTTAATATGACCCCCATGAAGAGGACAATGATAAATTCATGCTTCTGCAACTTACTGGCAAGTGTGTTAGGAGCATTGTGTGTACAAGGGCGAGAAAATAATTAATCGTAACATGCACTACCATACATTACTAGTAGCCTAAAAGCATAGTAAAACTTCATGGACTCGTCAATAGTGATGACATTTGCTTTCAGAACTATAACGGTGGATTCTAACATGGCCGCGCCCAGGGGGGTGGTTCACGGGGTCCGGATTCCCCCCCCCCCCCCCCCGAATAAATCTTTTTATGTAAAATTTTATTGTTTGAAGAATTGGAATAAAGTGGTGTATGAACACTGGATATGATGGTCTTTCATTAATAAATCACGTAAAAAAAAAAAAAAATTGACCCCCTCCCCCAAAGCCTGGGCATGACCTTGGATTCAAATATGCTCTCCAAAGCACTATTATTCACGTCTTTATAAAGCCCCAATCGCCGATATTCTTCACTGTAGCTTAACTGTCCTTTAAACTCCCAATGTGTTCCACAACTTATATAGGCCTATCGTAAACCGTGTTTTATGGTTAGCTACAGTGGGAATTTTATTTAGTTCTTCAGTCTTTTTACCAAATTAGTGGCTTAAAACTATTTTTTTTACGATATTAAATGGGTTTATTGAATATTATGACATTATTTTTTCAATTACATACACCGGCTTTTTTCAAGGTTGTAGCCTAGCGCCGGGTAATAACTGTTAAATAAGAATGTTGTTTATAGCCGATCCAATAATATTTTTTATAGTGAGCTTTGTGGGGGAAAGAGGTCTCCATAATTATGGTGAACTGTATAGAATAGCTTACTTCGGTCGTATTGTACAATCCACCTTAAGATGGCTTGTCTACTAAGGGTCGCCCTGCCCCCTTACCGATCTGGGCCATAATATATTAATTAATTATATTAAATCTGCTTAGGTGGCAAGGTGGCAGCTTGCTTGTACTTGTACGAGTCTTTGCAGACCATGCGATCGAAGACGTGTCGTAACTCAACATTTGTATGCGTTTAAACTTTTAGCTTTCCTATTTAAGGAAAACTTTGAGATGGTCGAAATATTCGATTCGGAGCTTTCAACGGATTTACACGCTTTGAGGTCGCAGGAACCAAAAACCGGTTTTGGTTTCGACACGAATGAGAGGTGAATTTGATAGAATAACTCATTTTTATAAAGAGATTGCTTCGGGCAGAGGAGAATAACTGGTACTGTACCGTAATACAATAACGTGGCAGAAGATGACATTTACTTAGTTGCATAGTCACGAATCTGCAGAAAATGTGAGTTCAGGCCTAATGATATTGTATTGTATATATTATGTACGTACCGTACCAGCTGTCTCTGCTCTTTTCATTAAAAAATGTTGTTAAATGCCACCAATTCTACAATAAAAAATGTCCCTCTACTGTCGCGAAGTTTTGTTTTTTCCACAACACTGACAACACTGGTAGGTTGCAGTAGGTAGGTAGTAAGCAGTGGTAGGTGAGCAATACTTGCTGCAGCTGCATTAAATACATAATATAATAAGTAAATAAACAAGGGAGATGAAATGTTAATGCGCACAGGTAAGCAGCTAATAACTCCTTTCAACCCAATTATACGTGAGACAATCAAAGTCCGGATTTTTGTTATTTTCGTCCACTAAATAGTAGCTGTACAATAAAATAGAATCGGGAACCCATAGAGACAATGAGTAATTACACACTGGTTGTGGGCTCGCAAACTTGGCACGTTTTCCGCCCCGCGTTCGTTCAGTCCCCGAACGGCGGCGAAGGAAAGCGCGCGTTCCGCATGCGAACGGGTCGGTTGCGTAACCGTGCGATGTCCCACCGGTGATAGCCAACAAAAATGCCTTGGCTTGTGCCCGCGCTTCTGGGCGCCTTCTTGGTGAGTGTCCAAGCCGATGACAACGAGATAGACAACAGCACGCTATGCGTTCCAGGGCTTCTACTACCCGTTTGGATGCCCCAGCACCCGATAAGTGTTGGGGAGAGGGTGGCCCGAGGCACCGTCTATCTGGCGGCCATGCTGTACCTTTTCATTGGGGTATCAATCGTGTCAGACCGGTTCATGAACGGCATCGAGATGATTACGAGCCAGGAGAAGTCGGTGAAGATTAAGAAAAAGAATGGCGAAATGCAGGATGTAAAGGTCCGCGTCTGGAATGAGACTGTTGCCAATCTTACGCTGATGGCTTTAGGATCTTCAGCACCAGAAATTCTTCTGTCTATCATTGAAATTATCGCTAAAAATTATGTAGCTGGTGATTTAGGACCAGGTACAATTGTAGGTTCAGCTGCTTACAATCTGTTTATTATCATAGCTCTCTGTGTTTCTGTAATACCTAATGGGGAAACCCGAAAAATTAAACAACTCCGTGTGTTTTTTATAACTGCTTTCTGGTCAGTATTCGCTTACGTCTGGTTATATATAATTCTTAAGGTTACTTCCGTGGGCGTTGTTGAGGTATGGGAAGGAGTATTGACTTTTCTGTTCTTCCCGGCAACCGTTCTCACTTCTTACATTGCTGATCGTCGCTTGTTCATATTTAAGTATTTACCACGGATTTCCAAGGACGGAAAAGGTAGTGACATGGAGTTAGGGATTTCACAGAACCACATCGATCTCTCAGGAAAACAAGCCAATGATGACGCGGACGAAGTTGCTGAGTCTTTCGAAGCGAAGTGTCGTGAGTTTACAGCTTTGTATGCTGAACTACGGAAACAGTATCCAGATGAGGACAAAGAGGCTATGGAGATAAGAGCCGAGAAGGAGTTTCTTATGAGGGGACCGAAAAGTAGAGCATTTTACCGAATGCAGGCTACAAAGAAAATGACAGGCACTGTTGATACAACTTTGCGGAAACTTTCCCTTAGGGCTAAGTCTGAGGAAAAGGAGCTGGAAGCAGGTCATGAAGATGAAGACCTAAGTGTCCAGAAGGTTTTCTTCGAAAAAGACAGTTACAAATTCATGGAAGATGTTGGGACGGCTGTAGTAAAGGTGGTACGTCGAGGTGGTAGCCTACAGCAGAGAATTTCAGTAGATTATGCAACAGAAGATGGTACTGCTGAAGCTGGGTCTGACTATGTACCTACAAGTGGTACGTTGTTGTTCAACCCGGGTGTCTCAGAGCTTACCATCAGCGTTGAAATTATCGATGACGAAGAATTCGAAGAAGACGAGACTTTTATCATTCGCCTGAGCAATCCTCTGATCCTCGACGAAGTTAGCCGAAGACCCAGTATCCATCATCGGAGCAACTCACGAGCATCCATATCTAGTGTCAGCAAATTGCAGTGGCAACTGCAGCTGGGAAGTCCACCGTTCGTGACGGTGACCATTTTGGATGATGATCATGGAGGTATCTTTAGGTTCGCGACGAAGGAGTTGAATGTTTCGGAGTCGGTGGGCCTGTTCCAAGTGAAGGTGGTGCGGTATGTCGGAGGCAAAGGCCGAGTGGCGCTGCCATACTCCACTGAGGACGGTACTGCACGCGGTGGCAAGGATTTCGAGAATACTAGAGGAGAAATTATCTTCGAACACAAAGAAATTGAGTAAGTTTCATTAGGATTTTTTTATTAGGCTATAAAACGTGCGGATGAACAAACAAAAAATTAATGGTTTAGTTTTTTCCCACCACCTTTATAAATGTCTTAGTAAGGAATTTACTAATATCTGGACGGCGCAGTCATGTAATAGGAACATACTTGTGTGTCCATGTATAATATTCCATAATGAGGCATTTCTATCGGTCGTGGACACGGCCCTTTGAATTAAACAAAATGGTCACTTTACTTTTTTCACGCCTTGTCTTATACGGGGGTCAGCGTGGCGATATACGGCGCTGTCGCTTCCACAGCCCTATGTCTAGGGCGTCTTGTTGATGTGAGTGTGTGAATACTTCTATATCTGCATGAATTTTTCTCAGCAGCGTATTGACCTGTTTCCTGGGACCACAATCTTCTCAACACTTTTCAGAAGATGAGTTTCGCCTCAGCACTGGACATGCCCCAATTCAATCAAACTAATAACTGTAATTTGGCGCCAGTCTCTGAGTCTTAACTACTATATAAGATTAGCTTAGGCGAACATGTAGAGTTTAATTTAATTTGTTTGTCATTTGTGGAATGAAGAAGACGGTATAACTCCGTTAGTAATGACTCAAGTAAGAAAAGAATCTAAGAAGAAAGGAAAATAGGTTTTTTTCTTTCCGAGCGCACTGAAGTCTTCTCATAAGGTGTGCAATTGAATGAGGTTTAAACTAGCTTATCAAGGAAGGTTGGTTCTTAAAGAACTTCCAGCTTGGTCTGACCATGCCTCTTATAACCGAGTTTCTCTGTTATAGTATGTATAGTGCATAGGCTGGAGTAGTCCAGTCAGCAGAGAAATAGACTATTTAAAATGGAAGGTTGAGGTTTGGTACCCAACAGAATAGGAAAAAATGTCCCGCCTCACGTAGGACCACTTAAGACTACAATAATGGGTTCCTAACCTTCATCAAAAAATGCGGCTGTCAGCCCTTTACCAAAAAAAAAATTACCAAATAGAACAGTGGTCAAGAGAGTGGATGAATGAATGAATGAATGTGTATTAAATATAGAACAATTTAAACACAATAATTGTAAATGATCGTCTACTTGTCCTCAGGCGTAGACCCCATATGTAGTTGCCCCGTCACGGCGTTATGTACAGTGTGTAATAATGTTAAATTCGTTATTAACTTATTACAATACAAGTACAAGTATAATAAGAATTTTACGGTAGCTCTAGGCATTGTAGCTTCGGAAAACTGCGAGAAATTGACTCCTAACTCTGATGTTTGAATAGCTAGGGTTGGAGAGGTAGAAAACTACTATTCCCTGACCGAAATTTAATATTTTATTACCTACGTAGATACGGTATTTATTCTACCTTGAAAAAATACTTCAGGTTCGGGGGAATTTTACTTCACCTCCAGGCCTAAAGCTTGCGTTGAATTAGATTTCATGTGGCATTATTATTTAATTACTTTTCATGGATGTACCTAAGCCTACATGTAGGAGCACTACTGGTATTGTTCCCGTATGACTTCTGCCAGCTAGCTGGTACTGCGGGCCTACAATGCCGTTTAGTAACTGATTAACTTATTTTTGGGGGTTAAATGTAAACAAAACTATTTTGAATAGCACTGCCCACAGGTACTAAAATTATCTTATTTACAAAATGGAGTTTGCCCAAAATAAATTAAAAATGGTTCCGAGGCATGATTTTTGTACTTACATCAACATACGTGCCAAATGTCATCAAAACGTTTGCCCATAAATTGACAAACAGATCGACCGACCAGGCAATTCGTAAAAACCACTATTTTGGGTTCTTGCGGACCTCTTCTTCTTCTGGCTCTACAGCTTCTGACTAGCGTTGGCTTGCTCGACAACACTCCTCCAGTCGTCTCGGTTTTGTACGATGCTCTACCATCTACGGTGTCCCAACTCGCCTAGGTCAATTTCTAAATCATCCTTCCTGCGTTGTCGAGGACATCCCGCGAGTCGTCTTTACGTCATGCCTGCAATGTACATTTTGTTCGGCATGCGGTCGTCTTAAATTCTTACGACGTGTCCCAGCTATCTTGAGAACTTGAAAGCGTGTTTGAATCCACTGAAATCTCGATGTTGAATTTTTTTAATTTTTCCTTGTAGCCTACTTAAACGTAGTATTGCTAATGGGAAATAAATATTGACTTTTTGTTCTGATACTAAGCAAACCTACCGGAGCCCTCTCTTTTACAATCAACTAGGAAGACCCGGGACCACTTATACTTTACATCCCTCCGAAGCATGACCAGAAAATGAAGCAAGTGTGGGACTCGAACCAACAACCTTTCGTGTGAAAGTCCTAGCCTGTACCACTACTCTACGTATTCCCTGATAAACATAAACGACTACCGTAGGTACAATATCATTCTCTCCCCATAGCGCAGGTTGCAGGATGCATTATTCTATGGTTTATTCATATAAGTCTGAACGCAGGATAGCCTATACTGTATGTTAGTTATTTAAGTTAAATGTTAGATTTTTTTAGTTTAGTTATAATTTTATTGTATTGTGTTCAATTAATTATTCATTCATTCATATAAGCTAAGAAAAAATAAGAAGTCTGTAAAAACAACGGATTTTAGTGTTTCTTACGAGACGTACACTCTTAAACCCGTTTGTATAACACCTATGTTTTCAAACTTTTTGCCAGGGAAAATTTACTACTTCCATGACGGAAATTTTAGAATTTCCCTGTCTCATGATTCAAAAATTAGACGTCATGAAGAAAAAAGCTATAAGAAAAACAAGGGCCTGTATAATGAAACAGCTGCCAACCACTTTTTTGGGTTTCTCAGTGCCGTCAATTTTACGGCGACTATATTATTTTTATGATGAGCTGCTGCTGACGTGTTTTGCTTTCGCAATTACCCCCCCCCCTCTTCCTCCATCCCCCTTTTCAACGTCCCCCACTTATTCCACGTCGTTTAGCTTTTAAGAGGAAGGAAAGAACATTGTCTCTATTTTCCATATGTGCAAATTTTAGGCCTTTCGGCCCACTCTTAAAAGTAACCCAAAACCATAACTTGAACCATAACCCATAAGAGGGTCCCTCATTGTGAATAAATTACTTTTTTAAGTTTTACGCTAAATATCATAAAGATAAACATTATACAACAAACACTTTATTATTTTGTTGATAAGCTGCTGCTGACGTGTTTTGCTTTCGCAATTACCCCCCCCCCCCTTCCTCCATCCCCCTTTTTAGCGTCCCCCACTTATTCCACGTCGTTTAGCTTTTAAGAGATGGAAAGAACATTGTCTCTATTTTCCATATGAGCAAATTTTAGGCCTTTCGGCCCACTCTTAAAATTAACCCAAAACCATAACTTAACCATAACCCATAAGAGGGTTCCTCATTGTGAATAAATTACATTTTTTAGTTTTACGTTAAATATCATAAAGATTAACAAAGTAGCATACCTACCTAACAAGGGTGGAATAAATTAAATTACACTAGAAAACAATGGGTTTACAGTGGGAATTAAAAATTATTATGTTTTTTTACTGTTATAATCCACTGAACCTGCCCGCTGACCCAGCCCCCCCCCTCCCTAAATTGGAGGCAAAATCCACCCTTGCTACCTAGTGATTATATTCACAATGAGTGACAGCGAGTTTTACAAAGCTACTAAGGAGACTATTTAAGTGTATCCATAAGAAGGTGTTGCACTTATTTTTTCCCTGACATTTTTTCCCTGACATTTCCAAGACACCTTTCACGCTTATAGAGGTACTGCGTATAGGAAAGAAAGTCTCAAATAAGCCAATTGTTCACCTTATGGGTTAAATTGGTCACAATATATAGAAGTAGAAAATCAGGTGATAAAAATAACCCTGACACATAGGTTCTTTTGTATAACTATTCGCTGTTTTGATTCTAAGAGAGTGTTGCACTTATTTTTCCTGTGAACGACGCCTTTATCCTCCTTCCACGCCCAGAATACTAGAGAAAAAAATCTTCTCCAATCCATGTATTCCAGGATCTTCTTCCTTTTCTGTGCAGGCGGTGAGGCTTTGGAACTCTCTGCCGGACCCCATCAGAAATAAAAAAAAGTTTAGAGGAACCTTCTGGCTTCCTGGTTGAAAAATCTGAGGCAGTGAAAATCGTCTGCTTTGTATTTAAAGGTGGTGCGGATTAAGTTTAACACCTTGTTAAAATTGTTTAAATAAACCAACAATAACAATTTTTTTATTGGTGCAACATCTGCTGAATAGTTGGCTCGCTGGAACAGTTTCCTTTAGGAAAGACAATGGTGGTGCGGATTAATTTTAACACCTTGTTAAAATGTGTTAAATATAAGCCAACGGTTAATTTATTAATTTGCGTTGGTGCGACATCTGCTAAATATTTTTTTTTTTTTTTTTTTTTAAAGATTAATCGCATACAAACAATTTAATGAATGTATCCGATTGACCCCTTCAGTCGCCTCTGTAGGTTAGTACCCGTGTTGAGCTTCGACACGTCTCCGATCACATGGCGTGTAAATACTCACACAAGTGCAAGCACGTTACCACCTGGCCATCGAGGTCGATGGTTGGCTCGCTGGAACCTTTCCTTTAGAAAAGAAAATAATATGAAAGCTAACAGATCAGTACAAGTAAAGAAAGCAGAAGCAGCAACGAGAGGAGCTCAATATTAAATTTTTGTTGACATCCCCTTACCAAGATAAATTGACGGCACTTTATTGGAAGAGACAGTTTTAAAAGTTATGCTTCCAGACTGAAATTTGATCACTCCGAAGGGTTTGCATGGGGAGATGGGAAGATCAAGGGGTAGCTGCCCCCCCCCCACAATTTCAAAATGTGTAAATCTATTGTTAGTTAATTTATTTCGCTTGAATTTAATCGATACTACTACACATGTTTCTTCTATTTTGACCCACAAGTACCCCCCCCCCCCCCAAATGGGCTGGATCCGTCCCGTTGCAGGGCCGTTTAAATAATCAGGGCCAAAAAGCAATTTCAGCACTTCCCCTACAAACCCACTTACTGACTATTATAACCAATAAGGTTTAATTTTTCTTATGACTTGTATATATAGGTAGAGTATCTCCTGCTGAGATGACAATCTCAACGGTTGGTTGGTAGCAATATTGAGAAATTCGACTTTACGCGGGGGGGGGGGGGGGGGGGTGAATGATTTGCTAAGAGCAAACCGCCCACTGCCCCAGCACTGCTCCATCTTCTGTCCAAAGTCAGACTTCAAGGAAATATTGATCGTCATATAGACGAAATAAATTAAGCCTTAAATTCCACCGACCTCGTTTTTTATCTTGAGCGTGATATTGACGTGGTAGCAGACATTTTTAGACTGTCTTTAATGTCTGCTACCACGTCACTATCACGCACACGATTAAAATCGAGGTCGGTGGAATTGCCGTCTAAAGAAACTGTTTCTCTACATTTTGGGGCATGGGATGTGTGGCCTACTCTAACACTTTGGCCGGAGTCGCTGAAGGCGCAAATATACTGAAAATCGCACGCGTTCCATAATTCTGGTCTAATGGAGTTCTATAGTGGCCGTAAACATCCGTATAATACTATACATCGGAATGTAAAGTATAAAATACTACTAGTACCTACTACAATAGTAGTGAATAATGTTCAATAGGCCTATTTTCTGTGAAATTTGATTAGGTGTGATTCGCGTTATTTACAACTCAGCACAATGGTTCATAAACTTGGGCTTTTTTACTTCTTCAGATGGCCAGTTATATAAATAGGTATACCCTACTGTAAGTTATTTAATATACAACATTTGTTTCTTGTCGCCTTTGAAATTCTGCGGCCCAAACCAAATGGAAGACATATAACAACTTCTATATTTACGATTGCCAACGGCCTTACCATGTTGATTCCATTGGAGCAGAGCATGTTTCAAACTGCGGCAACTTGGTAGTGTGCACAGCGTTGGCAGGGGAACCTGGTGGGACATGATAACTCGCTCAGGCAGTATAAGTCGAGTCCTGGTCACCTCCGATTTAATCGTGTGACTTTACCATGTTCCCCAAGTGGTTCGGAATCCACTATAATCAGGAGGTCCACCCTAGTCAACTCCCCTTTCCCCGAGGTGAAAGAGTCTGCCCTTAGGGTGCCTCAAGTTAACAAACAGACTCACTCCCCCCGCCAGGCTGACAGGGTTGCCTAAAGCAGAAATGCTGAAAGCAGGCGTTAGAAACAACATACTTACGATTCGCTCAGTCTACATTACACGCGGTTGTAAAGGGCGATATTGAGATACGGTATGTAGCGTAATAAAGACAGAAAGCTACATTAAATTTACATAATATAAGTTTGCCTTAACTATTCTGATTGTAATCTTTATACTGATTTCTTTAATGCTTGTACAAGAGCAAACAATATGCAGGTAAGTAGATTGTACAAGGTCAGTAAATAGGTCATGGGGTGTTTTATAACAGCACTATGCTGATATAGACTTTCGAGCTGTTTCTAAAATTGTGCAGTAGGTAGAAGAAAGCTCAGGTCAACGATAATAAGGCTTCTCGCTTTAGCGGTAAGCCGATTGCTGATGCATACTGATCCTTTCACGATATTTCGGGTTTTTACAAGTTTACGATGTGCTCAGGGCGTAGAGAGGTCGGGCCATCCGGGCCTCACTGAACTTCGTGCGCGACAAGCGTTTCAATGTCGGGACAAGCCACGGACGACCCCATGGACTTCACGCATTATTGCTTTCCAATTTATACGTAGCCTAGTATAAGGAAAGCTTTGTGATGGTCCACATTTTCGATTCCGAGATTTCAACGGATTTACACGTTTTGAGGGCCCAGGAACCTAAAAAAGTGGTTTTTACGAAATGTCTGTCTGTGCGTCGATTTCCGGGCAAACTAGTCAGTCGATTTTAATGAAATTTTGCATGTCGGTTCACAAAAATCATACCTCGGGACCATTTTTTTATTTGGGGCTAACTCAATTTGGGGGGGGGGGGGTGTTTATTTCCAAAAAACTTAAAAAAAACGCCTAAAAAAATTATTTCTCAACAACAGCTCCAATGATTTCTTTTAAATTCACATATATTGTAGTAGTTATTAATGTTAACAAAATGAAATGCGGGGGGTCGCTTGCCCATTAATAGTTTTCTTTTGGGGGAAAAAAAATAAAAATAACTCAATTTTCATGGAAAATGACTAAAATAATCATTTTTCTGCGGAACCTTTCTACCGATGGTTTCTACCTTCAGGTATGTTTTAGGTGTTGAATAGGATAACAAAAAAGGACAGGTTGCATTCCCAAAAAAATGTGCAAAAAATTATTTTTTGAGAAGTTATGGAAAATTCACGCTCCAATACATTATGTGCCATGCCATGTGCCATTGTTACTACTGTTACAATGTATTGGTCTGTTCGTTCGGCGGGGATTCGAGAACATGCAATTGAGTTTTAAGGGGTTTTTAATATATATTGAGGCGACCCCCCCCTCCTCGAGGGATCTGAAATTTAACCATAGGAAAATTATTTCCTATGAAATTACGCATGTCAATATCTACTAATTTATAAATTGGAAAGCATGTTCGAGTAAACTCGGACCGGTTCTTTATATTATTTCCATAAGAATTTGGGTCATTGTCAAACTGGTGTACGTTCTCAATGTCTACTTACACCGGCTACAAGCGATAATGGACAAACTGTGACAAGCATTATTGGCGCAGTCTAACAGGTGGAAGCATGACTTAATCTAGTATAAGTATAATAGTACAGATCAACGCGTTAATGCCTCTTTCAGTAACCTTTGCCAAGGTCGTACACAGGAGGTTTTTAGGGGGGGGGGGGGTTGTTGTGTGTGTTGGCACGGGTTAGCTTTTAACCACGATGCATGAGGTTAGTTTTTTTTTTAAAATCTATCTGGCGAGGGGACGGGGGTTAAGTCCCCTAACCCCCTGGGTACGGCCTTGACCTATGCTGCCAATTTTACTATCACTTTATGAACATATTACATGTTTTATGGTAATTTGTGCTGGAAAAGCACGTCTTTGAGCTTAGAGTATATAGGACTCTCGGGCTGCTTGATGCTCTGGCACGTCCCACACGATTTGAATATGGAGAGATGGAGAGGAGGGATAAAACCAGCACGTGATGAATGTCTGGAATGTACTGCATACTGTATACTGTGCCTCTTACGTATCTGGTCAATAATACAATAATAATCATGTAATTCCCAAAGAAGAAAATGCATACAGTATGTTCAGCAACGTAGATGATTGGGATCCCTCACTAGGTGTACTTTTTTGCTTTCCAATTTATACGTAGTATAAGGAAAGCTTTGTGACGGTCGAAATGTTCGATTCCGAGATTTCAACAGATTTACATGTTTTAAGGTCCCAGGAACCAAAAAAGTGGTTTTTACGAAATGTCTGTCTGTCTGTCGCTCTGTCGCTCCGTCTGTCTGTTCATCAATTTCCGGGCAAAGTACTCGGTCAATTATGATGAAATTTGGCATGTAGGTTCACAAAAACCATACCTCGGAAGCATTTTTTTTATTTGGGGCAAACTAAATTCGGGGGGGGGGGGGGTTTATTCTCAAAAACTCCAAAAAAACGCATAAAAAAATTATTTCCCAAAAACGGCTCCAACGATTTCTTTTAAATTCACATATATTGTAGTTGTTATTAATGTTGATAAAATGCGGGGGGTCGCTTGCCCCTTGATAGTTTGCTTCTGGGGGTAAAAAAATAAAAATAACTAAATTTTAATGAAAAATGACTAAAAAATAATTTTTCTGCGAAACCTTTCTATCGATGATTTCTACTTTCAGTTATGTTTTAGGTGTTAAATTGAGTAACGAAACCGGGCAGGTTGCTTTACCAGGAAAGTGACGTCAGGTAGACAACCCCCCCCCCCCAACATATCGGAAATTTAGCCATTGCAGAATTATTTACCATGAAATTACTCATTTTCTCTATCTACTAATTTTGATAAATTGGAAAGCATGTTTGAGTAAACTCGGACCGGTTCTTTAGAATCGTGCATAGTGCGTTTTGTACAATAAATGAATATGTGGGTAATATAAATTAAAATAATTATAGACAATAGGGTAACAATATCCGGGTGTTCAAATAAATATGACTTTCAGTTGTATTGCTAAATTCAGTCTTGTTTCCTAGGTTTATAACCTTATATAATTCATCTCAGTTAATATTGGTCGCAGAGGAATGAAATAACATCTGACCGATAGTGGTAATCATCACTATATTTACGACAAATCAACAATTTCAAGATGGCGTCCAGTCAAAGTGACAACAATAATGTGATACTTTAAGTTAAAGTTCATAGTCGTCATTGTGGTTCTAAATTTGAAACACAAGAGTGGTCTGTGTGTTGATGTTGTGGTCGGGAAAATAATGAAGTGTTTTTTATATTTAATTACATAGTCTATGTATTGTACATAGCATCTAGGTAGCATAGAGGAAAATTGGGGTCTGCTCTTGCATCGAATCTCTCTAAACCTGATAGGCCGGGACCGAAAAGGATTTTTCATATGATAGGGGATTAGCCTCATATAAGCATAGACGCTAAGACTAATTTTTTACATAAGGTAACTGGAATCTGTTCCTTGATAGTTGATAAACAAGCTAGCTGCTAGGGTCTCGCGCGAGAGTATAGCGCCTACCTACCGAAGCGCGGCCTGAAGTGGTCGCCTCAAAGACGCGCTTCGGGAGAGACTAATGTAAATATTTAATTAAAGATGCTTGAATGAGACATAAAATAGCCCCACAGCTCTTTGAGGGATTTTCCCAATTTCCCACCTTTCCAGCTGTCTTGTTAGTAACTAATCCTGAGATAATCCGGTAGAGGGAAAGGAAAGGGAAAGCTGGCAGGGAATTTCCCTTCAAGTTTTCCAGTTGTGGTCACGGGCCATCACAAGTTTAGTTACTCGCTAATAAGATATCGGCTCCTGCAGTAGTTAAGCTCTCGAGAAAGTTACGCTGCCATTCACTTCTGCTACGAGTTGGGGGGGGGGGGGGTTAGGGGGAGTCTTATCTGAAACCTCATCTTAATACGTAATATCCTGCTTAATGAGTAGCTGAAATTCCGTGAATAATAGTTAGCGATTTGATTTTGAAACGGAGATAGACGAAATCTATATGGGTAAAGGTTTATGGCGATGGTGTACCGTAATACTATTTAAGAAAGAGCTAGTTGGACTTTTATTCCCTACTGTGTTAATAGTCATTTGAGGTGCCCTCTTAGTCATCGAACAATTGTCCGGGGAAGGGGGCGACGTTTCGGGAGTGGGTGCTACTCTCATCACCAGGCAGCAGTGTGTATCCTGAGGGCGCTCAAGCACAGCAGAAAAGACCTTCAAGCCAATGGCTTCTCCAAGAAGATAATTGATAAAGTAATGGAACCAAAAACTCCTCGTCCACCGACTCAAACATTAGAAAAACCCAATGCCACAGTCCTCCTGCCATACATATCTGGTTTCTCCGAAAAGATTTGGAAGATAGTCCAGAAAGAACATAATTTTCCGAACAGCATTCAAGTCCGAATCAACCATTAGGAAAGAACTTACAGATACCAAGCCAAAGCATCCCAAGAATGATCCCAGGGACTGTGTCTATGAAATACCCTTACGTAATATTTGAATGGCCCCCTGACAATTAATTATTAACAATTAAAAAGTTAAAAAACTGTTCATTCAATATGAAATCGTCATGTGGGGACTAATACGTTAAATAAAATGTGTGTAAAGACTTAAATCGGATATATTATCATTATAATAAATATATCATTGTTATGAATATAGTTGTTGGTGAGAGATTTCCAGGATAAGGAGCTAGTTTATTTTTTTAAACCAACAAAAACAAAAACTTAGTGTTTTTGTTTTTGTTTGTTTATTAAGAGGACATGCTACGTAGAAAATGAGCACCCCAAATTTTGTTGTTTTTATTGACTTTTTATTTTTTATTTAATTAACAAAGCAAGTCATTAAAAATTTGGCTCATGGAAATTGTAGAAGACTGCTTCACGCATCATGTAATAGGAAATATTAAATTTTTGGTACCTTAGTTCTTTCATAAATACCAGAACGGACTAAAATTATGCGTATTCTGGGATTTTTGGAAGAACTACAAAACCGAAAAGTAAAATTACCCGATTATATGATGCACAAAGTAGTCTTCTACAACTTCCATGAGCCAAATCTTTAATGACTTGCTTTGTTAATTAAATAAAAAATAAAAAGTCCATAAAAACAACAAATTTTGGGATGCTCATTTTCTACGTAGCATATCCTTTTAAAATGAAATACCACGAAGCCACCAGTAATTTAATTTTTTCTAGTTTTTTTCTTCTTTAATTTCGACGATAGCTTCCTTTAGAAGGGAAGTGGCTTAATAGGCGAGCTTCATTTAGGTGCCCATTCCATTGACCGGCTAGGACTATTTCCAACAACGGTGACGTGGTAGCAGACATTCAAGACTTAGGTGGCGTTTCCACTGACCTCGCATTGCAGAATTGACGGAAATGTTTATTTTCATCTATGCCATAGTTAAAATTGATCAATGATCATACATTAAAATCAAAAACAAACAAACTAAAATTAAAAAATGGCTTCATGGGATATGTTAATTACAAACATTTTAATAGATTTCTATTAAAAAAAAAACAACAAACATTTCCGTCAATGTCATTTGCAATCTGCAATGCGAGGTCGGTGGAAACGCTACCTAAGTCTTGAATGTCTGCTACCACGTCATCGTTGTTGGAAATAGCCCTAGCCGGTCAATGGAATGGGCGCCTTATTTGGCAACAATAAAGCATAGAACGTAAAATTGACACAGTATAGAAATAAGTTTACAACTGCCGCCACCCTGTGTTCTGTTAACTGTTTGCAAACCACAAAATATGTAATCTATAGATTAAAAAAATGGATCGCCACTGTCTGTAAAAGTCAAAACTGTGTCATCTTGTGTTTCTAAACTGTTGCTTACATCACTAAGTAAAGAATTTACTACATCCCGCTGAGTCTGATTTCAGAGTTGAACAACATCAAAAGCTAATTTCCCAAGATTAATGGAAAAGTTTCCCTGGGAAATCGCGATAACATTGCTGACAGTTTCAGCAGCACTGAGAAAATTCCATAGAAATACCATTTGACACATTTTCCTATCTCGTCTTTTCATTGCGATTTTCCAAGACGTTTCTTTTCTGATAGGCTCTTCTCCTTTGATGGGAATATGTGTTTCTGTTGTCCATACTGTACTGGTCTGTTCTTCTTCTTCTTCGAATGCCTCTTCTATATTGAAGATTGGCGATCATCTTGGCAATCGTAGATGAGTAGATAACGTATTTTGGACTCCCCGAAAGGAAGTTAAGTACCATGTAGAGTACCCAGTCGAATTTATACTTAATAATGATGACAGTACTAGGGAAGTGTAATGCAGTGGTTCCCCGTTGCCTTCTGCATCCTTATTTCTTGTCACCCAAGTCAGCCAAAGTTTTGGCTCATGAAATCCGCAGCTAAACCCACCATTTTTGATATATACAATTTTTCCGCGCCAAAACGTATTTTTTTATTATTGTATGACCAACAGAGGTTTACCCGAGTCCGGCGTCTTAATTGACAGCCTACTGAAATAAACCAAACAAAAATGGTTTTTAAATCAATGTGAAATATACAGTACGTAGGAAGATGAAGATAGGAAGAAGTTCGTTACTTCAAAAAGGAATTCTGAATTATGACAAACTAGACGGTGCTATTAAGAAATCGGATTCGATAGGAGCCTTTCGTTTGGCCCTGCGCGAAATAGTGCGTTGGTGCACAGACTAAAGTGAAACTGTGATTAATATTATGTGATTGTATGGAGTCACAAATTAACGTTACTACGCTGCTCATACTCCCAGACAACAACAAAAACAACAAAAACAACAACAACAACAACAACAACAACATTTTTTCAACAACTCGAAACCATCAGTTATTATCAGAAGTAAACCTTCTCAGGTATGCCTGATGATGGGAGTAGCACCTACTCCTAAAACGCCGGCCCTTCCTCTGGCAATAGGGTCCACCCTAATTGTTCGATGACTATTATTAGTTCAAAGCAGGCAATGTAAGTCCAACTAAACATTTGTTAAATAATGTTACCATTAACCGTTACCAATAGATTCTCAACAACATTGGTAGGGCTGTTGGCTTAATATAGAGGGGGGGGGGAGGAGAGACATAAATTGGTAATTGGGATAAAAGAGTAGAGAAGCAACTCACCCCAAGAGTGTAATAACTTGATATAAAGTAAATGGGAGCTCAGCTGCGTAATTGTTTTTGAGTGAGATGAAAAACAATTTAATACAACACACTTCTTCTTTCCATGCAATTTGCCACAACGCGGGTTTTGCAGAATTCTAGTTTCACAACTTAATCTAATTAGGAAATTAAATAATACTGGTATTCTACCAAGTTTTCTGGTTTTTAAAACAATACAATCTAGTTGCAATGGAAATCGCCATGGTTATTTTCTTACTATAAATTAAAGTAGACTAGGCTACCGTATGTATTTTATATTGTGACTGTTATCTTCTTATTTCCTAAGTGCAAAGCTTTCGTTTGAAGTTTCCAGCAGAGAAGATGTTTGTATCTAAATATATATAAAAAATGGCTACCGCATTTAAACAGCAATCGATATCGGAGTTTAAATTGAAAATACTGCATATTTTGAGGATTATTGCTTTCCAATTTATACGTAGTATAAGGAAAGCTTTGTGACGGTCGAAATTTTCAATTCCGAGATTTCAACGGATTTACACGTTTTGGGGTCCCAGGAACCAAAAAAAGTGTTTTTTACGAAATGTCTGTCTGTCGGTCTGTCTGTTCGTCGATTTCCGGGCAAACTACTCGGTCGATTTTGATGAAATTAGGCATGTAGGTTAACAAAAATCATACCTCGAGACAGTTTTTTTATTTGGGGCTAACTCAATTTGGGGGTGTTTCATTCTCAAAAAACTCCAAAAAAACGTCAAAAAAAAAAATCATTTCTCAAAAACGGCTCCAAAGATTTCTTTTAAATTCACATATATTCTAGTCGTTCTTAATGTTGATAAAATGCGGGGGGTCGCTTACCCCTTGATAGTTTGCTTCTGGGGGTAAAAAAATAAAAATAACTTAATTTTAATGAAAAATGACTAAAAAATAATATTTCTGCGTAACTTTTCTATCGATGATTTCTACCTTCAGGCATGTTTTAGGTGTTAAGTTGAGTAACGAAACCGGACAGTTTGCTTTCCCAAAAACCTGTTTGCTTTTGCGCAAAATTTTTTTTTTGAAAAAAATGATAGAAACTTCACGCTGAGATGCATTGCCTGTCCTGCCATTATTACTGTGTTGTAATGTGTTTTAAATATATTGAGGCTAGGCTACCTCACCTCCAGTGACGTCAGGTGGACACCCTCCCTCCCCCCCCCCCCCGAGATATCCGAAATTTAACCATAGGAAAATTATTTACCATGAAATTATTCATTTTCACTCCCTAATAATTGATAAATTGGAAAGCATGTTCGAGTAAACTCGGACCGGTTCTTTGCTATTAAATCTGAAATTAGGGAGTGTTTGCTATAAATTAGGCCTACATCCCACCACGGGGGGGGGGGGGGGGTCATCCCCCCCCCCTAAATAAGTAGTCAGGACATGTAGAGTAGTGGTATGGACTCTGACTTTCACCCGAAAGAAAGTTGGTTCGAGTCCCACACTTCCTACATTTTCGGGCCATGCTTCGGAGGGCATGTAAAGCAGGTGGTCCCGGGCCTTCTTTGTTGAGTGCAATAGAGGGCTTTATAGCCCTAACCTCGCTAGGTTGGCTTAGTAATAGAACAAAAGTCTTTATTTATTTATTTATTATAATTACATTCATAAGATAGTAATTTTTTTTTAAATTGAATAAAATTCAACCTTTTAAACTAACATACAAATTGTGACCGCCCCGAAATGTTCCGCTGGATCCGCACTCGACACGCTCTTAATAATCTTCATATCCCCTTAACAACTGTGTAGCTGTCCTAAAAAAATACCATAAATCAATAGTAAAAGCCGAGCTCCTCCTGTGCGGCCTTCCAGGGGCGCCAACATTTGAAAAGCCCAATCTTCCTCCAGCCAGCTGGATACCTAGGAAATTGCTAGTCTGTAATAGTGGCTATTCGATATATCTCACCCACTTATTGCTTTCCTATTTATACGTAGTTATAAGGAAAGCTCTGTGATGATCGAAATGTGATTTCAGTGGACTTACATGTTTTGAGTTCCCAAGAACCGAAAAGTGGTTTTACGAAATGATACCCGGGCTATTGCGAAGCTTAAAACAGAAATTAGCTACTTGAACTGAGGACAGGTGTAAGTATAGAGGGACACAATGTGAAACCTCAGGTTACAAAAGGTGACAAACCTGGTTACTATAAGCCAAAGGCTGCTGCAGTAAGTATGCTGCTAAATCTGTAATGTATCGAATATCCTCAATAACTAATTTACCAAAACACGAAATTGATAGGTACAATAATAATAATAATAACAATAATTAATAAGTTGGCAAGTTTGGGATGTGGTTATTGATATGCTATGCTAAGGCGGCTCTTCCACTTTTCAATATTCCATCATTTTTGCATCAATAATTGAGTTGCCTGTTAGCAAAAGCATTTTTCCATTTCCATTTTTTTTCAGTTTTGAGATATTTGCGCCATTTTTATTTTATTTTTCAATACTCTATCCGACGAATCAGATATTGAGACGCAAAAGCAATTCTAATACTGTTAAAATTAGCTTTAAAAACTGTAATGGCGTTGCGGCTCAGCAGTTTTTTGCGGTTTCTGAAAAATCGACCTTGGTGGACAGGATTGCTTTTGCTAATAGGCAACTCAATTGATGAGATTTTTGTTTCAAGGAGACTATTATGTAGATACTTAACTTATCTATGAGAAATTAAGTTATAATATGGTAGAGACTTATTATTGATGCATAAATGACGGAATATTGACAAGTGAAATGGCCGCCTATGCTATCAATGATGCCCGGGCTACTGCGAAGCTAAAACAGGAATTAGCTACATGAGCTGAGGACAGGTGTAAGTAGAGGGACAGAGCGTGAAACGTCAGGTTACAAAAGGAGACAATCCTGGTTACAATAAGCCAAAGGCTGCTGCAGTTAGTATGCTGCTAAAGCTGCTGTAAAATATCCAATATCCCTGAAAACAATTTACCAAAACACGAAATGGATACAACACGAATGACAAATAAATTACAAAGACGTGTCACATTTAGCAGTGCTCCATCAGCCACCGACAGATTCATGATAGACATTTCAACGCTGGAGCACAAAACAAAGGATATAAATCTAAAAAAAAAAAATTGGATAGGCATTTGAGTGACATGGGACACAACACATTTTTTGTTTAAATTTTTCAGGTGAGCTTTGGGCCGTCAGCAGCCTGATCGAGGCGATTATAATACCGGGGATAAATAAATACCCTAGGATTATAACTGTAAACAAATTTTGAATAGCACTTTCCATTATAAAATTATCTTGTTTACATTTTTAATACCAGGGGATTAAATAAATACCGTTATTATAATCGCCTCGATCAGGCCCAACCCTTTGGTCAGAATAATGTTATACAATTAAACCTGAATAAGCAGGAATTAATAAAAATACTAATAAAAAATAAAATAAAAAGGTATAGTTATATACTCAATACTAGTTATATATAGTTATATGCATTAATTTCTTATCAATATATAGCCCCTTAATTGTCCGGGGTTACTGGACATGGAAAACAAGGGAAAGTGGCTATTATTATTACTATGATTAAGAATCAGCTTCCACCATTAATGATAATTCATTTTTAAATCCATAAGTTAAGTATTTATCGTATGTTGAATCTTTCTATTGCAACATATTTTCACAATCTGTGCAAAGGCAAATAAAATAATGTTCGGTACGTGTTTCATCCCCTTAGGATTTTTCGAGTTACCTGCGGTAGGACGAAAGAGAGAGAGAGAGGGGGGGGACGCTAGTTTTAATTAGATTTCCCCATATCAAATTCAAACAGCTTCTCACCGGAAATGCAATTACCGGGATTCCCGCGAGATCGCAGCACCTCAGTATTGCGAATAATATTGTCTGTGGCATTGAATTTAAATTGGTAGACTTCTACATTTTACAGTTGGTACCACCCCGTGGATGTAGAGCATCCCGGGGCTGGAGACCGTTATCAATATGGCTGATAGTGTAGCCTGCGCAAGATAAGTACAGAGTTTTTGACCGGGTCCAGGTATCCGTTTTGCTATGCTGCAATATGTAAGACTTTTAGATATTTTTTGCGTTGGTACTTATCTCTGATAGTTGGCTTATGGTTAACGGGTGCCTCGTAAGGCATATTATGGCTCCCGCCGCTCCAGTTAATGTATTTCTATGATGTAGAGCGTTATCAATATGGCGGCTAGTGTAGCCTGCACAAGATAAGCACGCAATTTCGCTAGGAAAATTGAAAATTTGCATGCCCAAGCTAAGTACAGAGTTTTGACCGGGTCCAGGTATCCGTTCTGCATGCTGCAATGTGTAAGACTTCGATATTTTCTATTTTGGTACTTATCTCTGATAGTTGGCTTATGGTTAACGGGTGCGCCCTGTAAGGGATATTATGGCTCCCGCCGTTCTAGTTAATATATTTCTATGGTTGGTACTTCTAAGTTCTAAATAGGCGGGGTTTCCACATGCGTCAGTGGTCAATGGTAAATATGGTTTTGACGTGGTAGCAGACATTTTTAGTATGTCTTTAATGTCTGCTAAAACGTCAATACCACATTTACCATTGACCATTGACCTATGTGGAAACCCCGCCATATATAGGTTTATAAAGTCAGACCATTTCGACATGACGATATTAGCTGCTGAATATACTGTGTACTACATACTGCATACTAACTATGCAGCATGAATGAATGATTCAATATTAGGGTCTATATTGAACAACAATGAAATAATTTACAAACAAATCAGCCAAAATAAAATCAGTCGAGATCAAATCGGTAGAGAACAAATTCCTAAGGGGGCCTAAGTCGTTACTGCTCATTATTACTGATAATTATGTGTGCATTATGTATTATTATGTATGTATTATGTATGTAACGATTATTATTGATAACTTCTTCTGATTGGTTAGCTGACTGCGCAAAACGTGTCAATTGGTAGAAGTTGTCGTAGAAGACGCGTGACAGGTAGCACTAGGGTTAAAACAAAATATCCTTGGCCGGAGCGAAGGTCTCATCTCTCCTATAAACGCTTCTACTATTTTTCTATCTGTCTGCCCCATTCTTAAGACAAGGTAAACAATGAAAACGTCCGTCGACACTAAAGTTTAAACTTAGACAGTCTTGCAACTGGGAGCGCGCCAACACTCTTGCAAACTCAACGAGAAAAGAATGCTCAAAACATCTTCCAAACGATAGGATAATCTTTCATTAAAGAATATGAAAATCTCAAAATTCAAAGCTGTAGAATGAGAGACCTTTGTCTATATAGGAA
Source organism: Psococerastis gibbosa (assembly GCA_963971405.1). Classification (NCBI taxonomy): domain Eukaryota; kingdom Metazoa; phylum Arthropoda; class Insecta; order Psocodea; family Psocidae; genus Psococerastis; species Psococerastis gibbosa. The sequence continues at coordinate 45,767,032 of OZ020484.1, forward strand.
ATAAGGATTTTCATTATTTTAAAAACGGGTTAAAATCTGAAAATTCTTAAAATTGCGGAGACAGTCCCACATTAATTAAATTTCTAGCTGCTCAGCTGGTATAGTGTGCTTAATTGCACTTTGCCGACGATTGAAATTGCACGGAATTGGTTTTGGCTTATGGGATATTACGTTTACTTGCGACTCAAGTGTGATTTCATAGCAATAATTACACACACAGAATCGTCTCTAAATTATTAACATGCTTTCCCAAACAATAAAATATAGTTAGCTGAATTGCTGTAGGATATTGAGAAACTGTCACACCCTTATCTGTATTTTGTACAAAATCTACTCTTTTTAAAACGAATTTGGAACGCATACGCCTATTTCTCAGTAGTATCATAACGAGGGGGGGGGGGGCAACATCATCTAGGGGCGCCCGATTGGACACAAAATTGTCAATATGTACCTATATTGTGAAACAAACATAAATTACAATATGAAAACTAATAAAGATCATAAATGATAATAAAAAATATACTATAATCATTTGGATTTCATTGTGGAATTATTGGGGTACATTTCGACTGCAGTCACCTGCAATAGGGCTGTTATTAAAAACTTAAAAACATTTTTTGTATTGTTGCCACACGTGAGAATGAAAATCAATTTAAAAAAAAAACAATTAACTAACGACAATGTCTCAAGAGTCCAGAGGTGCCCTGTCCATTAAGCCGATAAGGTGACCGCTTAAAGCCCTGCGCTTTTGTAGAAAACCGCTATTTTGTGCCTATTTTTATTTAAAAAAACCCAGGGAAGACCCCAGTTTCCATTTTTGTTAATACAGTCTTCGTCTGCACAAATGGGTAAAACCCCTCTATTTCAGGCCTATTTTATCCACGAAATTTCTCCCAAGGGTGACTCCAAGGTTCGAATCCTGCCAAGTCTAGGTTTTTCTATTTTTTCAAAATTTTCTAATTTTGTTTATAATGAATGTCACGTGGTATGAATGCATTGGGACAAATATGATCCATAATTATAAGCTTAGGTACTTTAAAAAATGTTGGATTTTGGTCAGAAGACAGATGGTGAGATGACCGATTTTCCCTCAAAATGTGCCTTCAACATTGCAAAAAGAAATAATAAATTGGGAAGAGAAAACAACAAATTCGAAGACGCTATATTGCTCACCTACACCGGACAGAAATAGCCCCGCAGTCTTGTTACTCGGATGTGTGACAGCTTTGTCTGGGAGCCACCCGGCCTGTCGATGCTTTGTTTACACTGCTTAGTTGTTTACAAGGATTTACAAGCTCCCATTAATAAAATAGCTTATAAGCAATGCATGTAATTTTTTTGAGTTAATTTTTGAGTAAATGTTTGAGTAAATTTGTTTGAGTAAATAGGCCTAACGCTGTATTGTATTAACTTCAAATCAAAGATTTTAAATTCCCGTATTGATTTGATTACAACTTGCTGGCCCGTGCAGGTTCAGCAATGATGGTACCAACACAATTAATTTTTATGAAAATGGGTGAAATTCCCACTATTTCAAACCCGAAATTAGCCTTTGGCTACCAAACAACAACACAACAACAACCCCGTAGTTATTTGACTCTTCGTCCGTCAAATCTTTCTTGCGCTCAAAATGCATAAGCCTCCACTATTTCAGGCCACTTTTTTCAATATTTATATTATATGCATAATTTATTGTAAGCAAATTTTTTGAACTTGTAATTTTACGGGAGGAGGAGATATAGGAAATGTCGCCAGTCCGCCCCTGCGGCTACACTTTGTTAAACTTCTAACCTCGAAAAAATTAAATAGCGACCTCTTGGGAAGAACCTTGTTTGTAATTCTATAGTTGTAAATAATGCACATAAGCGCAGTATTGCCTAGAATGAGCGTTGAAATGACACCAAGGAAATGCGATTTTAAAGTCAAATGTGAACCTCCTTAAGTAGTTCCATGCCTTAGAGAATTGGTATGCTCACTTCTTTCCTTATTTTTCGTTTGTTATTTTCAGCAGTCGTCGTGCTATATTCAAAGTTTCTTTTATTTGACAGATATTTTATGCTTCTGACTTTTACATTCAATAAGACTCAGCTGTCTATATGATATAAGATATTGTGAATTCAATGAAATATGCGACGGTTGAGAATATTGAAATATTGTTCTAGTTATTTCAAAGAAGTAGAATTTCGTCTTGCCTAAGGGAAGAGAGAATTGAGACTGTAAGGTACATTCTTTGATCATCCAAGAAATGGAGAAGCTACATTGGTAACATAGGCAGGTTTTGTATAATTCGACAGCTAATTAAAGGGTATAAAATCCATTTTGATAGCTTTGCGAAAAGGGCTCCAAATTATAGATCTTTCCTTTCTGATTCTGACAGTGCGAGTACAGCCAGCCCTTTTGCCTTAAGGCCGGCAGTACAGCGTGTAAATTTTATATTTTATCTGTTTATAGCTCAATGCTAATTTAATGATGATTGATAGGCTAATGCTGTCGATCAGTTGAATGGCGGATCCAAGGGGGGTGGGGGTAGGGGGGGGGGGTCAGGGAGGTCATGACCCCCTCTAAACGAGTAAATTCATATGATTGTAAATTTTTTTCTCCAAATTTCCGCTGGATCGCTCTTGGATCAGTTGCATAACTCAGCTTTTCCTAACCCTTAGGGTGCCGAAAAAGTAAAAACCATATGTAACTTGCTATTGTGTACGTGCATAATCAGATCTAGGATTTTATATGGGGGGGGGGGATGAACCTGGTGCACCTGCGACAGCATTCTCTATGACGTTAGGTGCGGGGGGGGGGGGGTGGCCAGCACAGAGGCTTTGTAGCCAGATTGTGGCGTTAATAATTTCAATTTTTCCAACATTTGCAACTTTGCAAGGAACTTGTTTTGTATTGGGCCATATTGATTACAGTATTTTGTTAAAACAAAACATTTCCCATAATGTAGGTCAAGAAATTTTGCCCCCCCTCCCTCCTCCTAAATCCACCAACGTGTCTCCTGTCATGGTTGCTTGTTTACCTTTTATGGTTAACTAAACTTACTTGCTGATAGCTACGTGGTTCGTCTCATATTTAAAAAAAAAAATGTGTTATCTATAGTCAATGAGTATCTAAATCATGTGTGTTAGCTATGTTTTGCTAGTGGTTGCACAGTCCACTGCAGATACCCCGTGTAAACACATCACTGACGGGCTAAACGTTCGTCAAACAAACTACCCTTATGTCCACCTTATACGAATTTCCCACAGCAGAAATTTGTTTTTCTCTTTTCTATGCATCGACGATACTTATCGGGTGGTATATGGCAGCAGACTTAACTACTAGTATACGTGAGCTATAGTAGTAACCAGGGACCGTTTTCAGGGGGGGGGGGTGGTCCTTCTGACGTCACCGGAGGTGAGGTAACCCCAATATATTTAAAACTCATTCTATCTAGTGTACGCTGCAAATATTATGGGATCCCCTTCTCTCCCCCTGGCTAGGGTACCGTACGATACAGTAACCACTCCGTCTATCAGTAATAAAAAACGTATACGGTCCGCAGATCGAATAATGCCAAATCTAGAGTTCCATTATAAAAGGAGAGATGGGACATTCGCTCTAGTCAAAGATATTTTTCATTTCCCATTTAAATACGTTAATACCGTATAGGCGGGGTTTCTCATTGCAGAATGCACATATACGTTGACGTGGTAGCAGACACTCAAGACTTAGGCTGGTTTTCCACCGACCTCTCATTGCAGAATGCAAATGACATTGACGGGAATTTGAATTTTTCTTTTTATAGAAATCTATTCAAATGTTTGTACTTAACATATCCCATGACGCCATTTTTTAATTTTAGTTTGTTTGTGATTTTACTCTATGATAATTGATCAATTTTAACTATGGCATAGAGGAAAACAAAAATTTCCGTCAATGTCATTTGCATTCTGCAATGAGAAGCCGGTGGAAACCCCACCTTAAGAAAAGGATTGTGCGGTGGTCGAAATGTTCGATTTCGATGCATAAAACCCTAACCAATTTAACTAGTCTATAATAAGATACCGTATAACAGCAAAAAAAAAAAAAAAACAGAAAGAATACCATATATAAGTATATATGTAGACAAAAAGCTAGACTTCGGATGGCAAGATGCAAGGCCGTAGCCAGGATTTTTTTTTTTTTTTGGGGGGGGGTTTCAGAAACTTCATTGGATATTACATAGTAGTTTTTATTTTTCCTCTCAAAATCCGATTCTATCTAGTGTCAAGCCATTTCATTTCGGGGGGGGGGGGGTGGTTTGAACCCCCATCAACCCCCCCTTGGCTACGGCTTTGGCAAGATGGTAGCGTGCTTGTACTTGTGCGAGTCTCTACACCCCATGCGATAACATAACTCAAAGCAAAGTACCTATGAGGTTAATTAGTAAGGCGATTGAAGAGGTTAACTTTCCGAGATGGAATCACATTTAAAATTCTACAAAACCCATTAAGAAAGCCAAAACGCTGGGGGGGGGGGCAAAAAGCCACAAAAGCATAAAAACATGGACCTTCCTGAGCCTTTTCGGCTGAGCACCCTTATGATACAGCATTATAAGACACGCACAAGCCCCCATTAGCCAGAGGGGTTTCCTCCCCCTCCCCCCCCTCCCCCATTTCTCATAAACCTTTCCGCTGAGATATGTTGTCATGAAGAAGGAGTGAGTGAATAAAGGGAACTCTCTGGAGGGGAAAGGAGATAACACATTTTTTGAAGCGCTGTATATTTTCAATTGTTCCTCTTCTGCCAAGATGGCGGAGTCTTTTAAATTTAAGTGTAAGGTTTTCGTTTTGAAACCCATTTTCTATGCGATCCCTAATGACGACAAACATTTTCACATTGTCACTCTGATCATTAGGTTCGAATGATGCCAAGAGGGGAGGGGGCGTCATGAGGGTGTGAGATGTCACACCATTCTCATTGTGTAAGGCTATAAATTAAGTTTAAAAAATGTTCTTAAAGGCTTTTTACGAACCAAGACGTACTAGACAGACTATAGGCATACAGGTCACAATGCCAATGCCCCCATGCATTTTCAGACATTATTTACATTATATAATAACAAAGGCTTTCAAGGCCAAAGTTATTCCAGATCTACCCTGGCCCGTCATACTGGATTCTAATATATAACGGATTCTTTTTCTGAGGCCACAAGCCCAACGATTCGTTGGCAGCAACTCCCTGCATACCATCCTCCAGCTCTCTCGGTCTTGCGCCTTCCTCTTCAGCTCTTAGTAGGTTTCAGCTCCTATGTCCTCCTTTGGTTGATCCATGAATTCCTTCTTCGGCCGCCTTCTTCTATTTGAATCTAACGGAAACTATAACCTTATCTATATTTATGTATATTATATTTATATGAAATCTTGGCCATCCCCCATTGCAAGGTTGCCCAGGTTTTGATTTCGAGGGGGGGGGGTCCATAAAATTAGCCCCCTGGGCACGGTCGTGCCCCATTGTATTGGTAAATTGGTATATAATAATCGGTAACGGCCTAGCTGAGGCAAGCTTACCATTGTCACAATGTACATGACTTGACATGACACAATGGCATAACTTCAACATGTTGGGGTACGAGATAAAATTAAATCCAGCTAAACGTGGAGGGCGTTATGCAGTGAACATGAAAAATGTCTGGCATTTCCTACAAACTTGCTGTTTTCTTATAATTAGAATCTAGGATTTCGCTTTCAGAACCTATATATAGTAGTTTGCTTTTTGCGAGCTTATATGGTGCTAAGTGATATTGGAATTGGTATATATTGTATACAGCTCACGTAACGGTTTTGGCGAGGTCTAAGTTGTAAGGACGAGGAAAGTTTGTTTTAATAGCTTGATGATGTTTTGGGGAGTTAGGACTATGCATTGTCATAAAGTTATATGTACTTATTTAGGCTAGTTAAAATTAAATTTTTGCTTTATTGTTAAATTTATGGGTAATGTTTGTATTTTATATTGTATTGTTTTATTCCACATAATCAATATTTTTTATTCATTACTTCAAATTCATTCATTCAACCCATATGATTCAGATGGTTATGTCAAAATTCAGGGGAATTGCCGCATATACCCCCGCCCCTGCATTCCACTGAAGGGTGGATTTTGCCTCCGGCTGGTCAGCGGACAGGTTCAGTGGATTATATATCATTAAATTTTTTTATTATTTTAAATTCCCACTGTAAACCCATTGTTATCTAGTGTATGTTCATTTTATTTGGGGGGGGGGGGGGGGGGAGGGTTCGAACCCTCTGACCCCCCCCTAAAATCCGCCCTTGATTCCACTAGGTATTAAAAATTCCTTTCGGCTCTGGCCGATTAGGTGTCGGGAGATGCCAAGCAAGCACAGATTCCGCTTTTCCTCTATGCTAGAGCGTTACGTATGATACGCACATAATACGTACAGGCCAGTACCCACGGGGGGGGGGGGGGGGGGCAAGGGGGCCATGGCCATGATAAAAAATAATAAATAATGTAAGAGTTTCAGCTAAAACTACTGAAATCACTATGGATGTACCTATCATTTTTTTTTAAATGTGATCTTGCCCCCCCCCAATTAAATCCTGGGTACGGGCCTGGATACGTATCGTATCATATTATATCCGATCATGTCGTATAGGCGTAAATATAAAAGTTGTGAAGAAATTTTCCGGAAGTCGAACATTGGTCGCCGTCTCAATAGGTTGATTAATCTCCCTAAAAGAATATTATACATAATAAATTAGTATTCCCATACTAAAAAGGATAATACTATCACTATACTTTGTATTTGAGTGAAAGTAACAAGTTCTGAGGAATTTGCGGTATACACAAGGGTTAGTTAAAAATAGTTTCCGAAAAGGAAAAAGGAAAGAAGAGTTTCACCGATGAAGACACGCTTAACGGATCCCACAAATTTGGTAAAAAGGCGCCTCGAAAATGTAAAAGAAATTTCTGTTTCTGCTTTGTCAGACTTGCAACTTTTTCCGTGTCCTCATTCCTTTTCAAGGGAAAACCCTTCGTCTTTATCTTCCTTGTGAATTTTGATGCAGACAACTTTCTATTGCCTTTTTATCTTGCAAAGTGGAGCCCGATAGGAGTGAGATCCAATTATGGACACAAACTAATTTAATTGTCTTGTGAAACTAAAAATAGAAGGGTACCTACAATGCCTTGAAGTAGTAGCCTACATAGAGTATTCATGGTGCATAATCGCGGTCTGATTTGGCTCCGGTACCCTTTTCTTGTTAGTTGCTTCCATGGCAACTGACGCCTGCTAGTGGTGGCAAAGCTTTTCAAACCGCATACCTATACATTACATACATAAAAGTAGCATTTACTCATCTAAAAAAAGAATATTTCTCACTTTTTATTTATATTTTCTTTAGATAATAACATCATAATCATTTTATCAATTTAACGGAATTTAAAAGGAATTAATTAAGTAAAATAAGTCATTGACGAGAACAAACGAGAAAACGATTGTCAACTTCTCCTGATTTTTTTTAGACTCGCATCTGTACTTGGTTCAGTCATGTTTCAATGTGTCAATGGCAAGCTTGTCTCAGCTTGTCCGTTATCGCTTGTAACCGGTGTAGTTTGACTTCGGGAACGTATACCAGTTTGCCAATGGGCAGAAATGCTTACGGGAACAATACAAATAATGTCCGAAATTCATGGGTTCGTTGGCATTGGACAAGGGACCTATGGGCCACTATAAGCAGGTCTGGGTCCATAAAAAAGTCCTTCCAAAAAAATTACAAAATTGCCCTGATATTCCTACCGTACGTATGGCTCAAGCGAGTGTTGTTTCACAATAGGCAGTCAGTCATATTACACTACTTGTCGAGTAACCTCATAACGGGGTGAATTCAAAAGGTCCCTTTATGGTATTCTACCCTCATCGAGATCGAGGACCGAGTAAACTGGAGGACGATATGCAGGGAGTTGCTGCCAACCAATCGCTAAGATTGTAACCTTAAGAAGAAGAAGACCCTCATCTTGGGAAGCTTTATTAGGTATATGAATTACACGGTGGCTGTCTGTTCTTGAGGGACGTTTAAATTTATTTGAAATGTTCCCGTTGCCTCGCTATGTGTGGGGAAACCACATAACTTATGCATTGCTTCCATTATGGCGCTACAGCCTCTTCACTTTTACTGAAATCATAAATTCTTTAGAAAACTCGCATACACTCCATGGCACTAAGTGTCTACAGAGCCTCTTCAGATGTTTGGTAAAGGTAATTGAGAAAAATCTAGGTGACCAGGTCGTTTAAATAGGAGTATAGTCGACTCCAGGTGTAGGTTCGGAGGGTGGAGAGGGGGGGAGGGTAGTAGTAGTATGGTTGGACACAGTCCCAGGCCCATGTGGGCCCATAGGGCAGGGGACCTCCTGATTATAGTGGATTCCGAACCACTTGGGAAACACAGTGAAGTCACACGATTAGTTCGGAGGTGACCAGGACAAGTCCTACCATGTTTCCCGACCGGCACTGTGCACACTACCAAGTTATCTGCATCTTTGAACCTGCTGTGGTCCGCTGGATTCAACTTGGTAAGGCGGCCCGGGTAGGTAGTAACAGCCCCGAAATCCGAAAAATAACTAAAATGTGAGTTTTGGGCCAAATGCCTGAGTTGCATTGTTTGTTTCATCTCAAAAGAAAACACTCTGGTTCTTAATTATTATTATCCACGATTTGCGAGATAAAAGTAAGACTGAAAATTATTGGAATTTGTAAATTATTAATGATTAATGAATCGATAAAGCGATATTATAAAATTATTATCTGACTGGGCCGAACGCCTCCCACGCTCTGCCCCCACACCCAGTGTCCACTTTATAAATATCACGGGTCATAAAAACTCAACAACAAATATTCAAAATATGTGGCATATTCTTTAAAAAATGCTTTGTGGTAAAATTGACACAGTGCCAAACACAAGAGATTCTTAACTGAGACCTCATATTTTTTGGCGCGAAAGGTAAAACCGCATGGCAGTTGTGTTGTAGCCTTTGGTGACGCTGAATATTGTATAAGTTAAAATAAATAAAAACACATAAGTTTACTGAATATTATCACTGTTAATTTAAATATAAATTACATAAAAGACCGGGTTCGATCTACTGTCATCCTCAGCTAGGAAGAAATTGAAAACACACACGATCAAAATTTATACAACCAATCGGTTAAGGCCGTTTCCGACCATCGAAATATATCCAGCCACCATATTTACCATATATTTATGGGGGGCAATATTCATCTGAACACACTGGCTACATTTTCTGGCCATGCTTCGGAGGGCATGTAAAGCAGGCGGTCCTGGGCCATCCTAGTTGAGTGTAAGAGACGGCTTTATAGCCCTAACTCCACTATGTTGGCTTAGAAATAGAAACAACAAAAAGTCCTTATTTATTTATTTATTTATAATCAATATCTAACTAACGCGTATCTACTCGTATGAATTGTATCTGTACTTTCATGCTTTCACTTGTTACCTTGCGTTAAAATTCAGTTTGTCTCAGCTTGTCCATTGTCACTTGGAGCCGGTGTAGGTAATCATCGAGGGCGATACCAGTTTTCCAGTGGCCAAAAATTCATACGGAAACAATATAAATCATGTTCGATATTCCATGGGGTCGTTGACATTGGACAGGGGACCTATGGGCCACTATAAGTAGACCTATAGATCTATAAAAAGTCCACTAGGACAATTAGACATATATAATATAATATATAAGCTTTAGAGATACCCCCCCCCCCCCGATACCTAGTTGCTGGATAAGGTCCGTTCGTCAAAAAGAGCCTAAGTTGGGGGGGGGGGACTGAATTTCCTATTGTACTGCTATGTTATGCGTAAAGAGTCTTGAGTTAGGTAGCTGTGAGTTTTTTTTTATGTAGGAAATAGACGGCTTTTAAAGCTTGCATTTTTTATTTATTTTTCATCTGACCAATTTCTTAACTTTGTGCTTATGGAACGAGAAATTAATGAATTTCGTCAAAAATACACGTTCATTTCTTGTTTACAAAATATTTTGAAATCTCTAATTTTAAATGGATATACCTTAGTTCTGTTATAAGCTATAGTATGGTAAGAGTTAGTGAGAACCCACTATGGGGCTGGCGGTAACCAAAATCTGTTGACCCACTAGTATAATGCCACATACAGGCCACACTCGGGCTTTTTCCCCAGTGGCGTGATTTTTATAAATTGATGTTGTATTGTGTATTGCTGCATTGTATTGTATTCATTTATTCGTAATGTAACATTTTTGTAAGACAATCCACACTAACCCCCCAAATGCCTATACCCTTCGGTCATCTTCATATGCTTCCTAAAATTGCGTGCGCTGAAGTCCATGTTTTAGTTTTGGTTTGGAAAATGCAAGCTTTCTACTGGTTTCTACTTCTTTGAGAAGTCATAAAATGAAACCAGTGGTGACTGCAACAAAGGGGAGGGAAGGGGGGGGGGGGAGATGACGGGATCAAACGGATTTGCATGGGCTCATTCAGCAAAATTATTGCTGTCTGACTAATCCGTTAGACGGTGTTGTTAGCAGTATTTCCAGCATTATACTGCAGCTATGGACCAATCCTATGATTTCAGCCTTTTAGCTTATGCGCAACTTCCCACATTTTACAAACTGAATTTTTTATCAGAGTCAAGGCCGTAAAGGGGGGATTCGAGAATCTCGGGCCACGGAGCAATTTGCCCCCCCCCCCCTAATAAGAAAGAGGGGGTGACTCCTGCAATGCGTAGAGTTTCCAATGATACGTGAATTTGATTGCATATTGTCAGTAAAATAATTACGGCATACTGAGGCCTCTTCTCTTGAAACATGAGTATGCTTGAGCAACATATTATATAGGTACAGTACCTAATACAAGTCGGCACCCGGAATGTGTCCATAGGTACCCGAAAGGTTTCTACCTTAAGAGGCCATGCTCCGTAGCAGTGGCGACGTTAGAAATTTTAAGGCGGAGGGGCCAAGCGAGGGCATGACTTCTATCTGGGGGGGGGGGGGGTAATGAAAAAACGAAACATTTCTCATTGGGAGTAGGTATACCGTTCAATAATTCGGCAATTTAACAACATGTAAAAATGTAAGATATCTCAAAAGGGGGGGGGGGCTGGAGAAACTGTTGGGGGGCCAGGCCCCCTCGGGCACCCCCGTAGCGCCGCCACTACTCCGTAGAAAATTAACACCCCAAAATTTGTTGTTTTTATTCACTTTTCATTTTCCTACTCAGCACCTGCTTCTTTCGCGATGATAATATGGTGCCGATTATGATTGATTGAACCATTTGAACCTATCTGGGGGAACTACTGAAAAGACTATCATGCAACTGGGATTGAGTCAGCAGTCCAATTCAAGACCTGGTTTCGTTTTGACTTAGTGTAACAAGTTATCGCATTGTACATATAGGGTAGGTCAAGAAGTCGCCATGCAGGGCTATTCACTTTGGTATGGCTTCACTTGGATCACATACAATGTGGTGTATGCCATAGTCAATGGGTAAGTAGTATTTTGTAATCTCCCTTAAAGGACAAACCTTAGTTATAAACTATAGTATGGTGAGTTGTGTAGTGAGAACCCATTATGGAGCTGGCGGTATGGATAATCCGCACTAACCCCCAAAATGCATACCCGTCGGTCATCTTCATATACTTCCTAAAATTGCCATGAAGTCCATGTTTTAGTTTTTATTTGGAAAATGCAAGCTTTCTACTGTTTTCTACTTCTTTGAGAAGTTATAAAATGAAACCAGTGGTGATTGCGAAGAAGTGCGGATGAAGGCATGATAGCCTATATAGACACTTGCATCTGTTGTGAAGCTTTGCGCTATATTGCGTGATATAGTTAGGGCATGAAAGGGGCTTATTCCGGATGCACATACACTAAACCCACCCCCTCCCCTAACACATGATTTACATTTGAAGGCAATGCCGGGGGGCGCGTTTAATATTGACTGCCCCCATTCTGACGCGTCTGGTTACAATAATAAACACTGTACTATAATTATACCGTCTAGTTCTCCTCGACCTACACGACGATTATTGTGCGGTGCAGTAGATTATATGAAGAGTCAGACCACGCGTACCACGACGCATTGTCTCGGCTATTATGGGGAATATTGGTTTTACGGAGAAATTCCCACTATTTGTAGGTAAACCTGCGGAATGTAGCCCCACTAGCCCTAGGTCGAGAGTCAAGTTTTCTGTGTGAAGGTTCTAGTCATGCAGAATCGTATTGGAGAAGGGAGAGGGAGTTAAGGAGATCACAGGTGGTTTCTCAGAAGTATAAACTATTTTTTTTTTTTTTTTTTTTTTTTTTTTACAATAAGATTAATCGTATACAAACAATTTAATTAACGTATCCGATTGACCTTTTCAGTCGCCTCTGTAGGTTATTACCCGTGATGAGTACGACACGTCTCCGATTGCATGGCGTGTAAAGACTCGCACAAGTACAAGCACGTTACCACCTGGCCATCGAAGTCGATAATCATAAGTCATGCTACACATCATTGGAAAGATATTACTTACTTACTTCGCGTGTCCAGGGAGACACGCATTTAATGGGTTGTCCAAAATCGACTGCCTACTATGTATCTATAGTACGTTGTGGCAACACACAAGAAGAATGATAACCGAAATTAGAGGATATAGAAAAACTAGGCTTGGCGGGATCCAAACCCACGATCTGTGCCTAACCGGGGTGTCGTCTTAACTGCTGGACCACAAGTCCGCAAAAGAACAGTTGATGTATATCCTCTACTTATATGCTGCTATTGACATGATTCGTATTGCTAGACAGGTTAGCACAGCTACACAACTATGAGAAGAATGATGATGATGATGATGATGATGATGATGATGATGATGATGATGATGATGATGATGATGATGGTGATGATGATGATGATGATGATGATGATTATGATGATTATGATTATGATTATGATGATGATGATGATGATGATGATGATGATGATGATGATGGTGATGATGATGACGATGAATAAGTAACCACTAAACAGTAAATTTACGTTCTGACAGCCTGCCAGCTAAACGCCTGACCGCTTATGACGTATACGTATAAAACCGTGGCAACAATATTTTCGCTCAATTTATCTTCACAATGAAAGTTAACCTATCTTAATCTATCTGCTGGAAAGGCGGTGATAATAGCGCCAAAGGCAGTTAGAGGTTTTCCTTTTGGCCGTCAGCCAACCCCCAGCTGATTTGAAGTTCTTCACGTTTTCCATTCATTTCCCCATTCTACAGAGTGCTTCCTGCTGAGTTATACTCAGTAGCAGATGCTTCATAACGAGTTACCTTATTTTGTTTCTCCTTCTTTATCGAATTATCGCTAGGTTTACAGCTTATTATGTAACTCTATCATTCATATCGTCATGATCGTATCTTACCTTAAACGTATAGCCTACTATGTAAAAGTATACACTGGGGTCAGTGGCGGCTCGTGGTGTATCAAAATGGTGGGGCAACGAATTGTAATAATGTAATAGCATATAACTTACCACTACTTGAATAACAAATAGATTCTTCGGCATTTCGATGTGGCAAACAAGTCTATCACTCGCTGTTTACATTTTTGTAATATTTGTTTACATTACCCTGCCTGGCCGTTGGGCAGAACCTGACTTCCCTAGTCAAAAATTCTTCTTTGAAAAATTTTATAATAATCATCAGTCATGACACAATAGTGAAACTCTTCTCAAAAATAACTCTTATAATTATGATTTTAAAAAAATACCAATATTCAACGATATTATTAATACGAAACATTTAAAGTCATTTTTGGGGCGCTGCCCCGCTGCCCATGTATAAATGCATATGGCATGAATTGCATTGCAAGGTCCATAAGAGAAAAGTTGTGTACACCTTTTCAATGGTGCGAACGATCTTCTTAACTTTTGCCTGACTCGGTTGCCATGGCGACCCGGGGCTAAATTGAAAATTGCCCCAAGTTGCCCAGAGCACGCACATAGCATAGCCGAATTGTAGCAGTTGCATTTTTCTTCAGAATAGTATATTATTATTTCATTATTATTATTATTATTAAAAGGAAATTGCTTTGTTTGCCTGTAAAATTATGGGAGGGCTGTAGCCCCAGTGCCCTTATGGACGAGCCGCCACTGACTGGGGTAATTGCAATGTGCGTTTAGGATAACGTAGGTAGTAAAGTAAACTACGACTGAATACTACAAACTAATCTAAGACTGTAGAGTACGACTGAATAACTTATGTATTGCATTTTATTGTATACTGGAATTGTATCCCGGCAGCACAAGTCCTATTGAGGAACCTAGGGTTAGGATTACTACTTACATAATTAAGTAAATAGGTAGTGTGTTTTTTTGAAAATAAATTTTCTATTCTATTCTTTTCTAAATGGTCCTCTCATTAATTGATCTATGATTGATATTTCATGAATAATCAGACTTCTTACAACAACCAAAAAGACTCGAATCGGGGGGAACTCATTTAATTGCTAATAAAATTGCTCTTAAGGGTGCGCTTAATATGATGATAAACCTTAGAATTCAGACTACTGTTGCGAAAGTTCGGAATGAAATTTGGTGTAAAAGATCTTCAGCTTCCTCTTCACTCTTAGTTGCGCGAGGATGTAGTGTGAGGGGGTCACTCCGGACCCATTTCTTATACTCGACCCGGTCGAACGCTGACACCTTCAGCTCGGCCATGGTTTTCCCTCTTGCTCCGGCGAGTTGTTCAATTCTTTTCTCGAGGGTTCTCCTCGGTCTGACGATGGATCTACTGCCTAGTGGCCTTGCTTCCACCAACCTCCGGGTGGTCCTATTCTCGTCTATCCTTTGGACATGGCTGTGGCCAAACTAAGCCAAATATCAATTATTAAAATTAAGCCCTCATAAAACGAAAAAAAAACAGGTCTGCTTAAAAGTCACAGTTGCGTGTGTATTTCGGTTAAAAACCGGTTTCAATATGCATTTAAATACTGTACTTTGCCACCCTTTTCTAGCTAACTTGAGTTTGAAGGGAGTACATGCTAACCCCCCCCCCCCTTCCTACATCTGCGTCAGCTTGTGCCTTTGCATGACGATTTCAACGTCTAATTTTGCTTCTACTTAACCGAAATCAGTGGCGTTCCTAGAATGTATAACCTCATTTTCCGACTTATCGAAATTACAATCTGTAGCCCTGGAATGACCTACAATGTTAATTTAGCACAGTGGTTTAAAATTATAGCAACAAGTTTTTGCTGTAAATTCCAGAGTCCTGTGGTCACTCTCTTACAAAAATACGAAGACCCTTATGCAAACCATCCAGTTGCACAGATTTGGAACACAGGAGAATTTTTTTCAATACTGGTGCCATAGCATGGACTGGTAAAACATGCGGTATAATCTTAAGTTTTGACGGGGGCACGTAAAATACGGATTAGGTAATAATTCTGCCTTGTTTTCTAGTCATACGAAGACAATATTGTAAAATTTGCAACGGCAGGGAGTGTGCCAAAAAAACCTTTATTATGCCCTTGGATAGCACCTAAATGTGATAGGTAGGCTACTCTTAGTACTTACTTACTTTTCAGTGGTATTCAATTTTCGTTAATGAACACTTATCGTAATGACACTTACCTACTTCTAGACTGTTAGTTTTGATGGCATAAAATAACATACCGATGGAGTTTAAAATTAATCATAGCAGGGCCTCCAAAACCAATTAAGCCCTGGGCCCCAACCACAATTAACACAGCACTGGTTTTTCTTCTGGTTATAAGAGTAACTACTTGAAATACACGAAAAAACCGCAAAACTGCGATACCAAGCATTCATTATATCCTATTCCAAAATAGAGTTGCAAATGGCTGACGCTACGGTACTACTAAAGGATTTCCCATGTGGCGGTCGTTTGAGTTTATTGGAACTTATTGCAGCCATGAACGTAATACAACCCGCAACTTCTCAGATTTATTTTATCAGCTATGTTTTATACGTTTCTCTCCCAATGGAATGTCAAAAAGGCCTTCAATGTGCTTCTTTTCTTCTTTTTCCAATTTCAAGTGGAATTTCCATTTACGGTACTTACATTTACTACTAGAGTACTACCATTAATAGTACTTTATCATACTACATTCATGTACACAATATATACAATATACGTATGCAAACTGTACACATGCAGAAATTATGGTTATTGTTCAGTGTCCAGTGATTTTCATATCGTAGAGCCTTCAATATCCTATTTTCATCCTCCTATTTTATGTGAATTTTTTGTTATCTGCACCAATTCACGATCGTATAATAACGTATACTAAGTATAATAAAGTATAATAAATTAGGATACCATGATTTTCGTGAATTCTTACTTACTTACTTACTCCATGCGCTCTCCTTCGCCAGTCATCGACGCCAAGGGTCACCAGATCGCATCCGAGGTCGTTCCACTCGTCTTCTCCCTTGGGGCACCTAGTGTCTACTCTTGTTGCCCTATTGCCTGGCATTCGTTCCATGTGCCCTAGCCACCTGATGCGGGCTCTCTTGATTTCGGATAATATTGTGGGTTCTTGGTATATCGTGTAGAGCTCATCATTTTTACGAATAACCCACTCTCTCTGTCCCTCCCGATGTTTCTTTCGGCTTCTAGGCGCTTCAAGGGCCGGCCGCCATACCATGTTTTTTTTTTTTTTTTTTTCCCCTTCGTGGGGCCTACTCGTTTGAGTTCCTATAAGCGTCGACCTAGAAGGTCTTTTGCTTCCACGTTTGCCGTCTACGCCCATCTTATAACACCAGTCTTTTTGATAAATTCTAGTGTTTTTGTGATGGGATTAGATCGGATGGTTTCCTCTTCAGACCTAGGGTGGCCAAGAGTTTGGTATCGAGTTTGTCCCAGCGCTTCACATTCAAAGAGAATGTGTTCAGCTGTTTCTTCTTCAACTTCAAACAGTCTGCATCTACTGCTGTTTTTCACGCCAACCCTATGCATGTGTTTGTTGAAGTGGCCGTGGCCCGTAAGCGTGCCAACCACCCTTCTAGCTTGCTCTCTACTTAAAGAGAGAAGCTGATCGGTGAGCTTCTTACCCGGAATAACCTTCTTAGCAAATCTGCTTTCCGGGACTTTCTTCCATTCCTCTGCAGTTTCTCTCTGCCCCCATTTTTGTACAGAATACGGGCCTGGCAATAAGTCATCCCGTACTTAGGTTCTGCACCAATGAATGGCGTTTCTGCACCTTTTCGAGCCAGCTCGTCGGCTCTTTCATTCCCATCAAAGTTCGAGTGCGCCGGGACCCAAATCAGCGAGACTGAGTTTTCCCGACACACCTTTATTAGGAGGTTGGTGCAGTGCCACACCATTTTTGATGTGATCTTTATGGCCCCCACAGCCTTAATCGCTGCCTGCGAGTCTGTATAGATAATAATGGTTTTGCCCTTGCATTCCATTTCCATACACTCCTCTAGGCATTTTATAATGGCCCCTACCTCAGCCTGAAAGACTGTAGCATATTTGCCGAGGCTTAGGACTATGGATTTGTCTACAGTTTCCCCATAGACTCCTCCTCCAGCCCCATTTTCCATTTTTGACCCATCTGTATACCAGACTAGGTCATTGTCCCCTGTTTGATGTTCTTCAGCATTCCATTCTTCTCTTGCTGGAATTCTAGTGTTAAATGGTTTGCTGAATGAGAGCAGGGGTGTCATTCGGTCTGACGGCATTAAAAGCGTGTCTTCCGATATGCTTTTGGTAATATTGGAGTGGCCTGACCTTTTGCTTCTCCAGCAGCCTTCCAGCTCCAATCTATAGGCGCCCATCCTGGCCTGTGCTTCAATGAAGACTCCCAGGGTTGGCAGGTTCAATAGAGTATTCAGGACATCCCCTGGTGAAGTTGACATTGCTCCTGTGATACAGAGGCAGGCCAGCCTCTGGAGCCCGTTCAACTTGGTTGTCACTGTGACCTGTGTAGTCTTGGTCCACCAAACCACACTTCCGTAGGTAATCACCGGCCTAATGACCATTGTGTAAATCCATATTGCCATTTTAGGCCTGATTCCCCACGTTGTGCCTATTGCCCGTCTGCAAACATAAATTAATTGTTTATCTCGGT
This sequence comes from Psococerastis gibbosa, assembly GCA_963971405.1. NCBI lineage: Eukaryota > Metazoa > Arthropoda > Insecta > Psocodea > Psocidae > Psococerastis > Psococerastis gibbosa. The sequence continues at coordinate 45,785,134 of OZ020484.1, forward strand.
TAATAGTTTTTGTAATATGGGGATTCCAGGTAAGTCCTTTGTCTAGGTTAACCCCTAGATACTTAACCTCCGTCCCCAGTTTTACAACTTGATTGAAAAGCTTAGGCAGCTTTCCCCCATCAAGATTCCTCTTTCGAGTAAATGGTACCATCGAGATTTTGGATGGGTTGATGCTCAGATTTTCAGCCTTGCACCATTTTTCTACTTCAGAAAAAGCCATTTGCATTAGCTCGGTTATGACCCTCATGGACTTACCCCTAATCACAATGGCCAAATCATCCGCATATCCTTGTGCGTACACTCCCACCTCATTGAGTCTGGTGATGATTTTGTCCACCACAAGGTTCCACAACAGGGGCGAGATAACCCCACCCTGTGCCGTACCCCTGGTGGCCCTTACCATCACCTTCTCATCAGATAGGGATGCTAGAATCCTCCTATTGCTAAGCATGGATCTGATCCATCTACACACAGTTGCATTTACGCCAACTCTCTCCAACGCCCTTACCATGGAGTCATGTCCCGCGTTGGAGAAAGCCGCCTCAATGTCCAAAAACGCTGCCAGTGCAATCTCCCCATTGTCCAGGCTTTCCTCCAGTCTGCTCACCAGTTGATGCAATGCAGTCTCAGAGGATCTGCCAGGGCAGTACGCATACTGAAAACTATGCAAACCAGCGTTAGTGCGTATTTTTTCCCGGATATGTTTATCCAGGATTTTCTCTAGAGCTTTTAATAGAAAAGAACAGACATATCGGCCTGTATGACCTGGCCTGGGCGTAGTTCGCCTTTCCAGGTTTAGGTATAAATACTACCTTAGCCATTGCCCACGACTTAGGAACATGTCCAAGCGCTACACTGGCCTGATAGATGGTTGTCAATGCCGGGGTGAGGATCTCTTTCCCCTCCTGAAGAAGGAGGGGAAAAATCCCATCCGGACCTGGAGCCTTGCATGGCTCAAAAGTGCTGATGGACCAGCCCACCTGTCTCGGTTTTATCAGCCTTTTGGCACAGTTCCAATCAGCCCTTCGGGCTTTATTGTCTTCTGATGTGCTGCTGTTGTCGTCGCATTTCACCGAACAGGGGAAGTGGCACCCTAAAAGTTTTTCCAGTGTCTCCTCCCCTGTCCGTGTAAACTTGCCATCAGAATTTTCCGGAGTTCCCACGGGGTTAGTGTGGGTGGATTTCAGTATTTTATGGAGTCTAGCTGTTTCTGCTGTATTTTCAACTTTTTCGCAGAAGCTTCTCCATGTTTTCCGTGTTGCTTTCCGAATAGCTTTGTTGTACTCTGTGAGCCTGCTATGATAAGCTTCCCACTTACCAACTTTTGCTGAGGTCTTGAATAGCTTACGTACCTCAGTCTTCATTTTTGCTAATTCGTTATTCCACCACTTCGTACTTTTTTTGATGTTTTTTTCGATTACGGGGCAGTTTCTGTTGTACGAGGATAAGATGGTCTGCTCGATGAGCTCCACCGCCTCGTCCAATTCCACTGTACCCCTCGTTTGACAGTTAATATCTCTCACTGCATTTCTCAGATCTTCCCGGTATCCTGACCAGTCGGTTTTCCTGGGATTTCTGAATACTTGCCTTTCAATGTCAGGTTCCTCAAGGGTAAAGGCTATGTGCTGATGGTCTGCCAGTGATGGCTCCAGCAGCACTTGCCACCCTGAGATGTACCTAGAAGTGTGTTGTGTACACACATCAGTGATATCCAACACTTCCCTTCTAGTCTTTGTTATAAATGTAGGCCTATTCCCCTTATTTAAAATATTGAGATCAGCCTGCAATATATAGTCAAATAGGGACTCACCTCTGTCATTGCAGTTTGTGCTCCCCCATATTGTGTGATGTGCATTGGCGTCTGTACCCAAGATCAGGTGTTCACCATTCTTGTTAACTTCACCAATGAGTTTTTCCACTTCTTCCGTTGGAGGTAGAGTGGGCGAATCATATGGAAGATACGCAGATGCCAAGAGTATTTCTTTCGGACCACCCTGTATCTTTACTACGAGTCTGACACAAATAAGGTCCCTCGAGCAAAATTCCTGCAACAAGAGAAAGTTTAGTTTCTTGTTGAACCATGTTGAATCCAGCGGACCAGAGCAGGTTCAAAGATGCAGATAACTTGGTCGTGTGCACAGTGCCGGTAGGGAAACATGGTAGGACTTGTCCTGGTCACCTCCGAACTAATCGTGTGACTTCACTGTGTTTCCCAAGTGGTTCGGAATCCCCTATAATCAGGAGGTCCACTGTCCTATGGGCCCACACCGTGGCCTGGGACTGTGTTCAACCATTCTACTACTACTACTACTACTAGGTGCTTCAATACTATAAAAATATATTTATGATAACAGCAAGTAAAGTATTTGTCCTATTGCATAAAATACTAATCATAATTTCGATCGCGTAAACGATATAATTGATGTAGGGGTTTGCCGGGGATATGAAACTAGTAGCGGTCTGCCACATCGCCCAGGGGCGCCAAGTTGAACAAAATGCAGTCATCATGCATATTATTATTATAATATATGTAACAGAAAAGTACAAAATAAGACTAATTAAACATTTAACAAAAAACATCTACATTTTTTTGCTGACAAAATGCATATAGCCCCACTATTTCAAGCCTATTTTTTTCTTAAAAAATAACTTAATGACACTATAATGTCTTTGATTTTAAAGCTGCGTACGTTCGTGAGAACGGCTCTCCCCTGTTTTTACACTTTTATGAAAATGGGGGGCGCCAATTAATGAAACACCTCCCCCTTCGAAAACCTATCGTTACGCCGCTGGATGAAACGACATTCGAAATGAACTCAGATGATCACATTATTATATACTTAAGACTTTTATGCTTCCTCTAGTTCAATTACGGCAGATACTAGCGATATTCAATGGACCCGCGCGACAGCGTTCCATGAACTACTGCGACTGCACCCGCTCTCACACGCGCTTGCTCTAAAATGGCCCTTAGGGTGCATCCGACTTCACCCAATATTAGTATCCATTGACCCTAGCACCGCCCCTGGCACAGACAATGGATATTTTCGCACATTTCATTCTTGTATGACGATTGACAATGCGGTGGTAACAGAAATTGGCTCAGTGCCACAACAAATCGCTGACATAGCTGAAATTGATGGAGTACTTAGTCTCTAGTATAAAGTCAATGCTGACATTTAAGCGGCAGATAGCACCTCTGCTGGTAGATAGCACCACGTGTACGGTTTCCATCGAGTGCTGATTCTTCCTCTTCTTCTGGCTCTACAGGATGGGCTTTGACCTGCCCCAGCTAGCCGAGTGCCGATTGGGTCAACTTTAAAGACAATCGGATGGACGAAAGCCTTAAAAATCCGTAAAACATAACACAGGGAACATGGCGCTTGGTGCGGCCAAAAATATCACATTCCATAGACGAAGTGTTCCTGAGCATTTTGATTTGTTCGTGTTTGTAACACCGATTTAAATTTATAATTGTAAAAAACAGTATGAAAAGAAATAAAAAATACAAACCAACCTACTTTGGGGTGATCAAGGGGTGGCCAATCACGACGGCCAGCTTCTTCTTAGAAATACTTTTTTGGGGGGGATTTCTTAACGCGGCACAGTATGTAAGTGATATTGTTTAAGTAGCCTATCAATTTATTAATTGACCCCCGAGTCTGCCCTTAGGGTGCCTCAAGTAAAGAAACAGACTCACTCCCCCCGCCAGGCTGACAGGGTTGCTTAAAGCAGAAATGCTGAAAGTAGGCGTTGGAAACAACAACAACAATATTAATTGACCTAGCTTGAAGCTTGAACCTCGTTAAATGAAATTAGAGAATCAAGAAAAATCTGGACCTGGCGGCATTTGAACCCACAATCTATGCCTTGCTGGGGTACCCCACAAGTCCACCACTTTCACAACAGAACGATACAATACAATATATATTTCAGTTAAATTATACAATACAGGTAACGTATATGATAAAATCGTCAGAATATCGTCAAAATCAGGTAGTTCTGTCATTGTCATTTTGATTGTGCTCAGTGACAGTGTAGAAAGCTTTCTCTAAGAGATGGTTTCTAAGCAATTTAGGGAATATATATATATATATATATAAGATTCGTACTGTTAGAAAAGTTAGCACAGCTACACAGATTTTTCTTGATTTTCTAATGTCTGATATTTTCTAAGTGCCTATTATATAGCTAAATAGGTACATATTGTGTATAGCAAACCTTCATAGGCCTACGCAACACTAAAGTTTACACAACATTCGTCTAACTGTGCTTCTTCCTTTCAAAAAACTTAATATTTTCTTTACGCTTTCTTCAATAACTGCGGAGAAATATGAAAAGTAATAAGCCGAATCCGTATTTGAGGGCTTTTCCAATATTTATGTCGGGTCGTGAACTTTTAATATCCGATGAATACAAAGTTTTACTTGGGATATTTAAAACGTTATATTTTAGCAACCTTCAAGAGCAGCTCTAATTAAATAAACTTTGCATGTTCATTAAAATAAAGAAACTCGTTTTTTAACGTGAAACCTAAAATAGGTTTTTTACAATGATTTACGTTAAATATCCAACCGCTTTCGTATATTACGTATTTCACTTACCGTACCTACCAATCAGATCACAGGCCCAACCGTTCCCAATAACCAATCAAAACATTGGGATTTGACGTAATTTCTCTATGGATTTTTTATACGAAAGCTTTTGAGTTTGCGTTTAGAAGGTGTGCATAGGAGGATGGACGAATGGACCTCTTTTCCTCTTTTGTGTAGGAAACTGCTTGCTGGCCAACTAATCTGATTTTTTTTTTTTTTTAAAGCTTGTACTGCGTTGCCAACAGACACAGTCCAAATAAGACAACACTTACAATTTAAAACATAAACAATACCCTAGAAACGATCGGTAGGAGAAAAATGAAATAAAAATAGTATCTTATAGATTTGTCAAACAGATAGCACCTACAGTATGTACGTAAAACATACAATTGTTCAATATGAAATGTTGTCAATCAATGAAAAATGTGATTACATGGCTATGAAGTCATTTCTCAATGACTGCATGGACTTCGATATTGCACTTAAAAAACACCACTATGATAATATCGTGAGTTGGGGTGTTTAGTACGGTACATATGTACATCTCCCAGCAGCGAATTGCACAGAAATTCAGTTGGGAGACACTCCATTTTCTTAGAAAAAAAATAAAAAAAACCGTATAATATTTTATCTATGGAGCCCCTCACAGAATTACCTTCTCGGCACTGTTTCTGCAAAATTTCACAATGTCTTGTATTTTTGTTATGGAAGAAAATAACCAGATGTTATATTAAAAATATTTATAATGTATCAAAGTCGCCAATGTAACCAGTGACCAGTAAATGTAACGGTAACTGTACTGTCAGTTTGGCTAAATACAGTATATAGTTTATACAGTATTTACAGGTATTGTGGTTTCTGAAAAATTTGTCACTATAGTTACATTGGCGACTTTAATACTAGACGACTCGTATATTAGGGGTCTTCACAGTGTTGGTGCTATCGAGTTATCGAGTTAGATGTGCTATCCAAGTTAACACACAATCGTGAGTGGACCTCGGGAGTGAGTTATCATGCTATATCGAAAATGTTTAACAGGGTAAGCAACGTGGCAGTAGTCAGACGTTCGTGGCACAGTTTTAAAGAAAGTGGCAGAACTCTATTCTAGTGCCACATTCGTTTATATTTTTTGTTCGTTTTGTTTATTATAATTTTAAGTATTTACGGTAATTGCTTGTGATAATGAATTATACAAATAAATTTAAATACCACAAAATTTTAAACGCGTGTTTCTAATCAATCAACAAAAATAAAGATGGCGGCGGTCAAACCTGAGCTATGGATCGCATCGCAAGCTAAATAGCACGTTAACCAACTTGAAAGTGCGTTTAGGATAGCACGCTGGTTAGCTTGGTTATCGGGTTATCGGTGTGTTAACTTAACTTGATATAACACACTTAACTATAGGTATAACTCGATAACACGAACATTGTGAAGACCCCTAACCATGTAAATTTTTTTAAATGACTAAAACACTATTTCCACACATCGAAGTCTTCTCAAGTCTCAAAACTATGGTACAACAAAAGAAAACGATTTTCGCGTTTCCTAAAAAGTTACGTTTTTTTAGTTTAGGGCAGAATGAGTAGGCCCACTTTAAAACAACATCAATTTCAATGATTTTTCAAACGCCACTCGCAGCTTTCAGTCTAGACTATAATTCAAAAATGTCATGACGTTTTTTATTCAGGCCTTTGCATTTGAAAATTCCGAGATACCACATATGACCCCCCTTTTGGACCCCCCGAGAAAACATTTGATTCCACAATCAGGAAGTTCGACCCCTACTTCGTTATCGAGTTTTTTACCACATTTCAAAATTAGCCTACTGCAAGTAAATAATGGGAAAATCTAAAAATGAAATTGTCACCAAACGGGGGAAATGTTGCAAGTTGTGCTTAAAGCCAAATCAGAGTGTGAGGTTTTTTGCAGAAGGAGTAAATTAAATTTTATACTGGCTCGTTCTTTCTCCGCTCGCAGAGTTCTTTCATTTGCGTCCGCTTGTTAAATCCTCAAAGGCTTTTCACACTACATGTTCTCGTTTGCCTTCAGAAAATCATGTAACTACAGTAGGTTTGTTTGTAAACTGAAAATTTGATCAAAGTTTGGGTTTGTGAGTTCAGAAACGTGTAACATTTTTCTCTTGCTACATAATTTTCCAAGTAGCAGTAGGTCTACATAGTATTTCCACCTACTACGGCGATTATTTTTAATCCTAACCTTGGATTAAAAATGTAACCAAGATAATTTTATAATGGGAAGTGCTATTCAAAATTGTTTTGTTTACCTTTTTTAATACCAGGAATAAGTTACTTAATTCCAAACGGCATAGTAAGCCCACTGCTATAGCTACTTGCAGGGAAACTATTATAAGTAGTTTAATGTTTACTATTTATTATTAACATAAGAATAATTGAACGAGACGAATAAGAAGAAATGTTCCTCTACATATTATTTTTAAATTAATTGCGTGTGGCGTCATTAACACTAGACACTGGCATTACCTTCCTCGACGGTTTAATTGGCCGAAGAAGATGTGGCGGATCCACATGTCCGAACTCTCTTGTACAGAAATCTAACTAGCACCGACTGACCAAAGTCAATGAAGACTTCCGATTTGCTCATAAGCGCAAACACGGCGTTTTGGGAAATATTGGTATGGAAGAAAAATATGATCCTCTTCCGAACAGCGGGATATGGTGGCTAAATCCGAGATTTAGCCCGGAATTGGGGTGGAATAAGACGTGAGCGTCGTCGATTCGTCATTTCCTCTCCGCTTCTTGTAATACGGATATAGACAAATTTGTGGAACCATTTTAAAACCTGCGTGACATCACTTTTGCAAATGGTTGCAACTGTCAACCTTCTTAAGAGGCCATGCTACGTAGAAAATTTGTTGTTTTTATTGCATTTTAATTTTTTATTTAATGAACAAAGCAAGTTATTAAAAAGATTTGGCTCATGTAATATAAGTTGTAGGAAACTACTTCATGCATCAAATAATAGAGAATATTAAATTTTTGGTACCTACCTACTTTAGTTTTTTCAATAAAACCATTGCGGACTAAAATTTCGCGTAAAATATAATTTTTGGGAAAAAACTGCAACACAGAAAAGTTAAAATACCCGATTACATTGTATCATACACGAAGTAGTCTAATTCTTAATTGAAAAAAAATAAAAATAGGATTCCTGTCAATTTTGAGCAAACATAGTCTATATGTTTATACATCGAAAATGAGCCATTTTTAATACGGTAGGTTCTTATTCTTGTAAGTCAATGATCACTAATTGGGATTTATTTAGGATAATTTACCCTTATTGCCGAATATGTGAAATACCTGTTGAATTAAATTGTCTAATCAAGGCCGTAGACAGAGGGGGTCCAGGGGGTCTGGACCCCCTCGAAATATTTGCAACGTATGCGAGATAGAATGGAGTTTTAAATACATTGAGTTTTTTTTTTTTTTTTTTTTTTTTTTTAAATTGGGGTACAGGTGTTACCTGTGTGCACTTAAGCCTATTTGGCCTATTGTGCCCCTACAACAAAGTATCTACATCACTTCTACATCTCTTCCTCGAGAACTATCTCTCTCATGAGAACCAGGATCTTGAGGGGATTTAGAAGTTGTATAGGTCTTTTACATGTAACTGCAAGCTTCCCGAGCATGCTGCTTTTCTTCGTGCGATTGTATCGCAATGAAGGAGGATGTGCTTGAGGTCCTCCACTCCTTCATTGCAGAATCTGCAAGACTGTAGTTGTGTCCCCAAGAGACTTCAGATATATAACCCTAAGACCAAAGACGCCAAGGCCTGTTCTTGGTTTTGTATGTCCCAGCTTAGAGCCATCAGTAAACCACTTGATTGTGTGACTATTGAGAATTCCTGCTGATTCGCAGTATTCTTTCTTTGTCCCTAATATAGTTTCAAATCCCCTCCTAAAACAGTATTTTGGATGGATTCTATCGCTTGGCATATCCAGGCAGTGGTCAGACGTAGTCAGAGAGGCTGAGTCTCTCTTAACTGCCCTTCCACTCCTTTTTAACCCACTCCTAATAATGCCCTTTCGGCTGAAGTTTCCACTGCAACATGGAGGGGTGGGAAGTCCAGTACTATCTCCATTGCTGCAGTGGGACAGGATTTCATAGCCCCTGTAAAGCATCATGTTAGAGAATACGGGCTTCTGAATTTAGCCATAATTTGGATACCTAATTCAGAGAAAATTCTCATGTGGTTTGATTTTGCCGTGTCCATGAAGCCATGACCAATGGTATGGTTACAGCAGGAAAAGACAGGCTGGTACATTCGCCTCCCGTGACATCAGACATCTGACTACGACCCTGTGTCTAATTACCACTTTTTATTGTTCCAGGAAAACGATTCCAGTCAAAATAATAGAAGAAGGCGCGTACGAAAAGAACGCACTATTTTATGTCAATTTAGGAGAACCAAGGTGGATAGGGGGTGAGTACGATTTAGAATATATTTTTGCAAATTTAATAAAAGCCTACTGTTATTTATGCAGAGGAGAATGTATAGATTTAAGCTCGATGCTCATATACTTACTATGTTAGGTGGTGTATTTCTAAACTGCTGACCCCTATGATTGACTAACTTATTAAATGTAGATACTATATCTCGGTTACCTACAGCCTATAGTAGTGCTCATGGCCGTGCCCAGGGGTGGTCCATGGGGTCCGGACCCCCGTCCGGACCCCCGCCCGGACCCCCTGTCCGGACCCCCTCCCCCCGAAATAATTTTTGTATGTAAACCTGTATGGTTTGAAGAATTTATCCATTAACTCATTATTTCATTGATAAATTCCGTTAAAAATTTTTTTGGACCTCCCCCCCCCAAAAATCAAAACCTGGGCACGGCCTTGGTAGTGCTTCTACAGTAGTAGGACTGACATTTCGTAAAAATCACCTTTTTGTGTTTCTGTGACATCAAAACGTGTAAATCCACTATAACCTTCAAATCTATAATTTCGACCACCACAAAGCTTTCCTTATACTGACGTATAAATTGCAAAGCAAAAAACGGTTTGCCTAAAATTTCTCCGATAGCACACAATTCAGCACTGCTACTTACATAATTTGCTGTGTGAGCTATATGGAATCACGTATATTTGAGGGTATTGCTGAACAGTTAACGTATCCGCCATGTTTGCGATACGTGCTGTGAGTACAAAACGTATCAATGCTTCACTCTACCCTACATAAATCAACCGAACATTACTCTTAGGCGCTGTGTGCTGATGAAAGTCTGTGATATCTCAAATGTGCGGCGGAGTGGGATCTCTAAAAAGGAGAGATACAACGCCGAGCAATTTAATTTCAAATCGAGTGGAATATCCATTATTTTTAGAAGTAGTATTAATATAGAAACGCTTCGTATATTTTAAAATTAGGCCTAAGCATTGTGTATTAGGCCTATGAACCTATGAAGCTAATAAATCTAAAAACTGTTCCTACTTATACAGCTGGAAATTAGGGATGATATATGTTTAATTAATGTCAAACCTCAAGCATTAGTAAGTAAATAAATAAATACGGTAAGCAAGTACCATTCTACATGTCCGGAAAATAAATAAAATAAAGGTTCCCGCGTCCAAAGTCAAAATACAGCTAAAACGTAAGGAGATCACAGGGCGTGGAAGAATGTCCAAACGTTGTAAAATAGTCCAGTAACTGACAACCCAGAACTGGTGGGCTACAAGTCACTTCGAGTTTTCTTTTGAAGTGCATCTAGTAGGACTAACCACTCAAAGAATATTAAATTTACATTTTTCTTCTTCCCAATTTATTTTGCCCTTTTTGGACATTCAAAACCACGGAAATCTTCCCGATTCCCGCAATTCCGTGACATTCCTGGACAAATGACATTTGACATTTGTTTCTTTTACGATACAAACTGTTCTTTACAGGCTAGCCTATTTTTATGGAGATTCCTCTACCTATTGAGATGGTGACCAATGTTCAGGAAAATGTCTTCACAACTTTTCATTTCATGACTCTCTAAGCCTAAAACCACCCCCCCCCCCCCGGCCAGAGCCGAAAGGGATTTTTCAATTTTATCATTTCACACGTGAGCCTACTTTTTATATAGGCGGGGTTTCCACATACGTCAATGGTCAATGATAAATGTGGTATTGACGTTTTAGCAGACATTAAAGACATACTAAAAATGTCTGCTACCATGTCAAAACCATATTTACCATTGACCATTGACGTATGTGGAAACCCCGCCATATGAATGAGTGAATGAATGAGTTATTATTTTTTACCTGTTCTTCGGCTATTATTTCTTCACATACTTTTTTTAAATGAAAATGTTATGTTACGTATGATAATATCGTGAAAAATAAAATAAATCGTAAATTGTAAATAGATTAGCTAGTAGAGTGGCCCTTCGGGGCTAAAGCTCGCCTAATATAAAGCCGTTTTTCATTTCATTTCATTTCATTTCATTGCATTTCATTTCATATCCCTAGAAAAGGGATTTTCCGCAGTACTTATATCACTTTATTCAGCCCCCACCCTTGGCAATATGGCTACTATTTATTTCTTTGTCAAGATCAGCGGTCCACATTAATGGAAATAGGTCCAACTGCCACGGACGTCTAGTCCACGTGAGCCCCAGTTCATCTGGGCAACCCTTCCACCGTCTCGACTAAAATAATAAATAAAGCTGTGAAATTTAACCCCACAAAAGATCATCTTAATGATGAAATGCCAAGAAAATGGAGCGCGTGCAGAGAGATAAATGAGGTGACGGAAACTGAGAATGTAGCTGCAAATTAAGGCAAAGACGAATTAAATTTGGGAGACAAATTTCTAGCTGAGAGGGAAATATTAGGTTTACCTAATTCAGAGCTGCTGCCATGGCGCTTAGCTATAACACTGTTATCAAAGTCTTTATAATATTGTTTCCCCCGCATAATAATTTGTTAGGCATTGTGAGGTAATGCTGTTGTGAAAACAACAGCTGTGGGGTTGGAATTTAATGAAATCTGGCCCACAGCGTTTAGGCGGGTATTCCACCGGCGATTTTACTTCAGATATGATTCTGTTATTGACGTTTATTTTGTTTTAACGAGACTATTATGTAGATACTTAATTTATTTATTATATAATATGGTAGAGACTTATCAATGATGTCTGCTAGTCTGCTACCATATCATAACTTAATTTATAATAGATAAGTTAAGTATCTACATAATAGTCTCCTTAAAACAAAACAAACGTCAATGACAAAATCAAAAATTAAGTAAAATCGCCGGTGTCTTAGATGAGTTTTGTGTCATTTTTCACATTTTTATACTAGTACCACGTGATTGGTACTACTAAAGTGCTGACATCAGAGCATATATTATTGTTAGGTGGCTATTCCATCTGTCAGTTATCAGTCATTTGTGCATCAATAATTGATGAGATGTTTGTTTTAAGGAGACTATTATGCAGAGTCTGAACTTATCTATTATAAATTAAGTTATGATATGGTAGAGACTTATTATTGATGCACAAATTACGGATTATTGACAGATGGAATAGCTGCCTTCTGGAATTAAGACTGGGCGAAATAAAATTGGGGGTGAGTAAAGTAGGCTTCTTCTTTTTCTTTCTTTTCCTTGTCCAGTATTCCCTGGACAAGATACTGGACAAGGAGCATATATTACAAAAATACAATACATAATAATACCATGCCGCATCCCCAAGCTTGCGCTTATTTGGGACAAAAGACTCATACAGTGCTGCTAAACAAGGCTTAATCATTTATTTTTGTTATTTATTTATAATGTTTATTTTATTTTATTTTTATTTTTATTTTGTTTTTACTTGTTTTTTTTTTAGTGTCAGTTTTATTATTATTAACTCCCATTGACCAGCCATCTTTTTATACCCGCTTTTAACTCACCAATCTGTTTAAATTTTTTTTATATTGCTAATAATAATAATAATGTCTTATAGGTCGTTCTATGGGCCTAAGCCTAGTTATGGTGACCCATAGGTCCCTTGTCCAATGCCAACAACTCCACGGATTTCGAAAATTATTTGTATTGTTACTGTATGCATTTTTGGCCATTGGCAAACTGGTATAAGTCCTCGATGTCAACCTACACCGCCTTCAAGCGAAAATTAATTCTTTTTATGTTTTTTCTTTATAATTTGATTGTATTTGTCTATAAATTTATGGGCTGCTATGGTATGTTTTGTCCCGATAGTTTAACCGCCAGCAGCTAGCCGATAGATAGATGATTACTGTCTAATGTATGTTTTACGTAACTTAGTAAAACAAAATTGTACCACGAAGGAATTTAAATTGTACTCAATTTTCTGAATATGAATTGCATTTTATTGGACTTTTAGATTTGTTTGCAAATAATTTGTTATTTATTTTATATCGACTTGGCTGCCAAGCAATATCACTGTAGTGCCTATATTTCAAAGGCCGTGGTTACGGGAAGTTATTTTGACAGGCCGTAACTGCAACAGGATGAACTGTCAGCTCCATGCTGTCATGGCAACAGCAGCAGCTACCTCAGCAGCTTTTGCACCCAATGATTTACACCCTCACGTAATGTCAAGCCATCAGTCCAGCGGCTATATATCAATGGCCTTGGTCACGTGACCTAATTTTGACAAGCCAAACTGTGATTAGACGAACTGCCAGCGTCAGGTTGCCATGACAACGGCTCACTCGCCTGCTCCTGCATCCACTGAATTACTCCCTCGATTCCCATTTAGTTAATTATTTCCGTCCTAAGGAAGTTTCCATTTAAAAACTTGATGAATTGAAGGGGGAAAAAGTAGGTTATGGAAATTTTTTGATTTTTTTTTTTTTTGGTTGATGAAAATTTTAATTTCTTCTTTCCTGTGGCTTGCTGATGATTACTGATTTTACTCTGAGCTAAAGTCTGTGGCGTTTGACGCAATATTTCAAAAATTATTACTAAGTTTTGGGGAAGGTGCTCTAAGAGCGGTGTGTCAATTTAATACGGTATTCACGTAAGTACATATGAAGCATTTCTACAGTAGGTTAAACAGCAATTATAAATCTTAACTGTTGTGTTATTTTTTTATTTTTTATTTTTTCCTTCGTGGGGTCTACTCGTTTGAGTTCCTATAAGCGTCGACCTAGAAGGTCTTTTGCTTCCACGTTTGCCGTCTACGCCCATCTTATAACACCAGTCTTTTTGATGAATTCTAGTGTTTTTGTGATGGGATTAGATCGGATGGTTTCCCCTTCAGACCTAGGGTGGCCAAGAGCTTGATATCGAGTTTGTCCCAGCGCTTCACATTCAAAGAGAATGTTCAGCTGTTTCTTCTTCAACTTCACACAGTCTGCATCTACTGTCGTTTTTCACGCCAACCCTATGCATGTGTTTGTTGAAGTGGCCGTGGCCCGTAAGCGTACCAACCACCCTTCTAGCTTGCTCTCTACTTAAAGAGAGAAGCTGATCGGTGAGCTTTTTACTAGGACCCGGAATAACCTTCTTAGCAAATCTGCTTTCCGGGACTTTCTTCCATTCCTCTGCAGTTTTTCTCTGCTCCCATTTTTGTACAGAAGTACGGGCCTGGCAATAAGCCATCCCGTACTTAGGTTCTGCACCAATGAATGGCGTTTCTGCACCTTTTCGAGCCAGCTCGTCGGCTCTTTCATTCCCATCAAAGTTCGAGTGCGCCGGGACCCAAATCAGCGAGACTGAGTTTTCCCGACACACCTTTATTAGGAGGTTGGTGCAGTGCCACACCATTTTTGATGTGATCTTTATAGCCCCCACAGCCTTAATCGCTGCCTGCGAGTCTGTATAGATAATAATGGTTTTGCCCTTGCATTCCATTTCCATACACTCCTCTAGGCATTTTATAATGGCCCCTACCTCAGCCTGAAAGACTGTAGCATATTTGCCGAGGCTTAGGACTATGGATTTGTCTACAGTTTCCCCATAGACTCCTCCTCCAGCCCCATTTTCCATTTTCGATCCATCTGTATACCAGACTAGGTCATTGTCCCCTGTTTGATGTTCTTCAGCATTCCATTCTTCTCTAGCTGGAATTCTAGTGTTAAATGGTTTGCTGAATGAGAGCAGGGGTGTCATTCGGTCTGACGGCATTAAAAGCGTGTCTTCCGATATGCTTTTGGTAATATTGGAGTGGCCTGACCTTTTGCTTCTCCAGCAGCCTTCCAGCTCCAATCTATAGGCGCCCATCCTGGCCTGTGCTTCAATGAAGACTCCCAGGGTTGGCAGGTTCAATAAAGTATTCAGGACATCCCCTGGTGAAGTTGACATTGCTCCTGTGATACAGAGGCAGGCCAGCCTCTGGAGCCCATTCAACTTGGTTGTCACTGTGACCTGTTTAGTCTTGGTCCACCAAACTACACTTCCGTAGGTAATCACCGGCCTAATGACCATTGTGTAAATCCACATTGCCATTTTAGGCCTGATTCCCCACGTTGTGCCTATTGCCCGTCTGCAAACATAAATTAATTGTTTAGCTCGGTTAATAGTTTTTGTAATATGGGGATTCCAGGTAAGTCCTTTGTCTAGGTTAACCCCTAGATACTTAACCTCCGTCCCCAGTTTTACAACTTGATTGAAAAGCTTTGGCAGCTTTCCCCCATCAAGATTCCTCTTTCGAGTAAATGGTACCATCGAGATTTTGGATGGGTTGATGCTCAGATTTTCAGCCTTGCACCATTTTTCTACTTCAGAAAAAGCCATTTGCACTAGCTCGGTTATGACCCTCATGGACTTACCCCTAATCACAATGGCCAAATCATCCGCATATCCTTGTGCGTACACTCCCACCTCATTGAGTCTGGTGATGATTTTGTCCACCACAAGGTTCCACAACAGGGGCGAGATAACCCCACCCTGTGCCGTACCCCTGGTGGCCCTTACCATCACCTTCTCATCAGATAGGGATGCTAGAATCCTCCTATTGCTAAGCATGGATCTGATCCATCTACACACAGTTGCATTTACGCCAACTCTCTCCAACGCCCTTACCATGGAGTCATGTCCCGCGTTGGAGAAAGCCGCCTCAATGTCCAAAAACGCTGCCAGTGCAATCTCCCCATTGTCCAGGCTTTCCTCCAGTCTGCTGTGTTATTATTAAACATTAAAGTTAACGTACATTTATTATACATTATTTTATAGTCCAGAGAAATATCCTCCTCACCCCTCAGGAGTCCCATTACGGATAATTTACATATATGAAGTAGGTACCATCCGATTTGCCAGTTGTCAGTTGGTTATGGCTTTAAAACTTCGATGCAAGAAGATGAACAATACATGTGTCTTAAACTCTTAACAATGGACAATGCCTGCCAAAAATAACCCAATTTTAATCATCACTATTGACCCATTCTGATTAAAGAAAAGCCTTTGTGATTTTCTTTTGAGAGGTAGGTTTTATGTACTGCTTACTCGAGTATAATGCTGGCTGCGTGTTTCTAATGGACCTTCTCGGCTTCGCATGTCTTTTCTTAAAAGCAATTTTCAACATGTCGATAGCCCGCCTGGCTCCATGACCCTTTCCAATTCCCTTTTATTTTCCATCCAGCAACAGTATACTTACTCTAAGGGTACATCCGATTCTGTTCGAGACTTCGAGTCGATTCCAGAATCGAGTAATTAATTTCTATCGATGATCCTGATTGGTATAGATTTGTTTTTGTTGGCATGGATTGACACAAAAGCCGTATAATTTCTTTGTTATTCGCTTTTACTTTCAATTATGTAAGACAAAGAAAAATCATATTATAAAATGTTCCTCCTCTTTTTTTTAATAATTTGGGTATAGGAATTCTATGAACACTTAAGCATATTAGGCTATGTTGCCCCATACCTACTGTGTGTCCTCAAATACTTGACCTTTGAACACCTAGAATTAATGTGAACCCCCAAATCAAGATGCAAGGAAATAACATATCGAACGATAATCCGACCCGTCGTAGCCTATGGATGTGAAACATGGGTTATGACTCGGAGGAGTGAGGAGCTGCTTGAAAGGTAAGAGCTTAAGATACTCCGAAAGGTGCATGGACCAGTGCAAAATCACGGAGAGGGAGGGACAGCGAGAGTGGCGTATCCGTAGAAATGACGAGCTCTACGCGATTTACCGAGAACCTACGATTGTAGTCGAAATCAAGAGAGCCCGTATCAGGTGGCTAGGGCACGTGGAACGAATGCCAGACAATAGGGCAACAAGAGCAGCCTTACACAAGGTGCCGCAAGGGAGAAGACGGGTGGGACGACCACGAATGTGACGGCTGGACGACGTCTGGCGATCCTTGGCGTCGATGACTGGCGAGGAGAGCGCAGGACCGCACAGGCTGGCGCGATGTATCAGAGCAGGCCAAAGACCTTCAGGGCTGTAGCGCCAAGGAGTAAGTTAGAAAGTAAAGGATCCCAAGCCATATGTCACCTCAACTCTCTAAATTATAAGAAGGACCAAACTGCCTGCGTGAGAACTGTAGTACCAGCAGGGGGGTAGCTATGGGGGGGGGGGGGATACGTAAACTGTAAAAATAAACAAGGGCTTTGTTGGCAGACGACAAACACATGGACAATCTTCTGCAGTCAGCATCTATTGCATATGGTCACCATCAGAAATGAAAGAGCGTTTAGCCAGTTAAAAAGTAGCATAGCGTACAAATATAAAATAGAACATTCTAAACAAAAACCTTACATGAATATGTCTTCCATCCTTAAATTATAAAAGTTACTGTTTGTCACACTCCGAATACCACTAATTGGGACCTTCTATAGATTAGAGTATTCAGAGTGGACTTATGAGAGGGGAATTATATATAAGCTAATAGGATGGTACCAAATACCTTATATTATATTAATACACTTAACATTAATACCACATAATAACTTAGGGACAACTTAAGAACTTAAGGGACAAGGGACAACATCATGAATTGGGGGGGGGGGGAACTTAGTTACATAAGGGCTACATGATAACGTACTTACTCATACATCCATAGGAGCTTACTCCTACTTGCACCGTTTATCAACTCACATGGTGAATCAGTTCTGTCTCACTAGACTCTATCGACTCTGACTACTCTATCCATAGTCTCCAAACTCTCTCTCTGGACTCTCTAAAACTACTCTCATTCTTCGAACCCAAGGTTCGTGATTTATACATTATGGCTAAGGACATACGTGACGACCGATATAACATTTACACAACAGAGGTTTGCCGTCTGTCCTCAGCCCTGAGCCTAGGCCAAGAAGAGCGTCTGCTCTTGTGTTAGGCCTGCGGCGTAACACCCACCACCCTCACAGAGTTGAAAAAACTCATCGTGATGGGTTTTTTTCATAAAGACAGATTCGACCCGTATCAAAACACAATGCAGTAAGTTATCATGGGACACAATATTAGCAGATCATAAAAAATAGGGGGACAAACAACATTATAAAATTGGGACAACAACAACAACAAAACATAACATAAAAAGATAAATGTGCGTGTGTGTGTGTCCGAGACGGCTGGGAAGTGATGTGTAGACTTGTAGGGGACTCGACGTGTAGGCGACTGGACTCAAAGCAGGCGCGAAGAGAGCTCGAAAAGGGACGATTGGAGGAGGGTAGACCAGCGGAAAACTTCGTGAAGACTCGTGGGGACATTGACCAGTGGAAAACTCGATGAGGACTCAGGAGAAATGGACCAGTGGAGGACTCGATATGATGACTCAAAAGTAAAACAGACCAATGGTGCTGGGCCCGATACATAGTTACATGGACGGGAATGGGTCGTCACATGGTGCGTGGAACAGGAGGTTGATCAGCAGTCAATGCATTGCCTGGTGTGGCGGATTTTATGTGGCACCGCCTGGTACGTGGTTATGGCACGAGTATTCAGCATGGAGGCGACTATGATGTAGGTCGCATGGGGTCGTGCGGCTTAGTGGTTGGCCTGTACGTACGAGGGAAATGGCCAGATTGAATAGGCAGGAATCTGATCAGCTGTATCGCAGACGACTGACGGAATTGATTTGGCGGGTAATACCCGCGGTTGGAGTCGAATGCACACTTTGACTCAGGAATGACTGGTCTCGGGAATGACTGGTCTCGTTCTGAACTGGTCGAAGATAACATAGGCTGGGAGGACGTTGGGTGGCTGGTCGTGGTGTTGAACTGGACGAGACGTGATGTCGGTGGGTAGGGGCACATCTCGGGCTATAACTTAGACTGAACAATCTTAGAAACATAGCCATACTTACGGTTTATAAATACATTTTTTATTTATTTCTTTTGAAAATACAAATCAATTCTTAAATTTAAACTTAATTGCTACATTTAGGGTTGAGGAAAACGTCTTTACATAGACTAATAATATTTAAATTATAGGGACCATGGACTGAAATACTAGTCTGGGGGTTTTATGGGGCAAATTTTTAGAAAGTAGTATTTCAGACCATGTTGATGCCAGATGGGAAATCGAAGGTGAAATTTGGCTTTCTGCCGTAATCCTTGAGGAAGGGGGCTCTTAGAATAGAGACATAGGTAGGAAATACAAAATTCGTTATTTCAGGGAGTGGTGATAAGAAAACTTTCAAAATTCTGTGCCTTTCAAAAGAGACAGGGGGGCGGGGCATACATAAAAACATACATATTATATGTGGAAAAGACACAGCGAGCTGTTGGGAGAGAAAACAGTTAATTTAGTCAAGTGACGGATCTTAAAGGTGCCAGGGTGCCCATGTGTCTTTACCAACCCCTCGATACAGATATTGGCCAGTCATCTGCAGCGAGAACGGTGTTAGCAAGTAACAGGGCCCTTCGCCATAAGTTTTATATACTTCAAAACTAAAAGTCGGCACAGTGACTGTATAAGCATAAGCTTATTCAAGGCTGTACTTCGTTTTATAACGCTGATGTCACATCACCACCAATTTTTCATTGTTATTTTTTATATGTTTATTACCAGCTGCAAATACATCAGGGTCGCGATGCCTGTGTTTAGCTGCAGTTACCTTAGGAGGGGGACTTCACCATCGATACTACATACTACCTTTTCTTCATTATTTACATAGGGTTTAGGACAAATATTTTATGAAAGAGGCTCCGTCCATCTTTGCAATTGTACTATTCGACGTGGGGAGTTCACTAAAACACATATAAATAGGACATTAATATGCAGTACAATATTATTCACAAATTCGCCTTATAGGCTATTAACAATATCACTTCAAACGTATACATAGTATTAATATCGGCGGTACCTACCGCGGGGGGGGGGGGGATCTTCTCAGTTCTTTTGCGAACTGGGGTACTCAATTCATATACAAGAGAAGCTCATAGGCATGGATATAAGGTGGGACATGTACTACTTAGTACCTTTTGTATAGAAGCAATGCAAAAAATGCAAAATTAATAAACTTAAAATTAACCTATCTAGTCTAACACTAACTAATTATTATACAAAAAATTGTAACAATTGGAGGTCTGGACCTTGTTTGCATGCATGTCTTATTTACCTATTTGACCTAGGCTAGGCGCTGCATTACGTGCATCAGCTAAGGTCAGTGTGCAAAAATGTTTAACTTATTAGTGTACACAATAGACTCTTCTGAATAGTTTAAACACTAAAATACATAAATTGTTTTTCTTATGGAAATACCGTCTGTCAGTAACCAAAATTTTCATCTAATACAATACACAATCTTCCTTTAGAGACTGATCACAGAAAAGGATGGTCAGTCCAATTTTTCTGATGTTTTCAAGGGGGGTAGAAATCACGCCTATTGCCTGTCTGTCAAGGGGATGAAGAAGCTTTGCACTTCCATGGGGGCAAGAGGAGAGGGGGATTACAGACATTTCAGCGCCGTTGTCAAGAAACACACTTCCGGGGCTTGGAGGGGAGGGGGTGCGCAATTGCAAAAGACAACACAGGTTGCGGGATCTCTTCTCTAGGCTTGGATAAGGGAATAAATTCAGCGCGGGGAGTTGGGCCTATCAGAGAACAAAGAAATTTTCGACCGCTGTTTGTTGACACAATCTGAATGCGATACCAACAACTGTTACGCCTTCATTATATTGGACTGCGTCAGTAGTTCACCTGCCTCGATATCTGCGATGGCCAGGTTAAAAATATAGTCAACACACAACCGTGCACTGTCAGCACTTTTAACTAATGTCAAGTTCGTGGTCTGGTCGGACGCTCAACTATCAGTGACAGCTTGAGTACATACAGTGCCTAATTAATTAACAAAATACACAGACATAGTTCTTAAGCTAGGAGGGACGAGGGAGAGAGAAAAAAAAAAAAAAAAAAAAAAAAAAACTTGTCACACTCCGAATACCACTAATTGGGACCTTCTATAGATTAGAGTATTCAGAGTGGACTTATGAGAGGGGAATTATATATAAGCTAATAGGATGGTACCAAATACCTTATATTATATTAATACACTTAACATTAATACCACATAATAACTTAGGGACAACTTAAGCACTTAAGGGACAAGGGACAACATCATGAATTGGGGGGGGGGAACTTAGTTACATAAGGGCTACATGATAACGTACTTACTCATACATCCATAGGAGCTTACTCCTACTTGCACCGTTTATCAACTCACATGGTGAATCAGTTCTGTCTCACTAGACTCTATCGACTCTAACTACTCTATCCATAGTCTCCAAACTCTCTCTCTGGACTCTCTAAAACTACTCTCATTCTTCGAACCCAAGGTTCGTGATTTATACATTATGGCTAAGGACATACGTGACGACCGATATAACATTTACACAACAGAGGTTTGCCGTCTGTCCTCAGCCCTGAGCCTAGGCCAAGAAGAGCGTCTGCTCTTGTGTTAGGCCTGCGGCGTAACACTGTTGTTAAAATGAGTAAAATCCCACTAGTTTGCACTTATAGTTTCAAATTTTTTCCCTCGAGCCCCCCTTTGGTACCAATCTGCATCAGTCGCATGGGCTTTTCAGACAATGCACCGGAAATTAATGTGCCTAGTTTCAGTAGTTTCGCTAACTAACACACCAATTGCACAATCGCTAAGAATTAATTTGGCTTGGTATGCTACACCCACTTTTCTCGGAATGGCCCCCTCCGAAAACCTGTCCTGGACCCGCCCTAAGTAAAACATGTAATAATATAATTGTAATACAATGTAATACAATGCTTCCCTAATCATCACAGTTATTATTTTGGTAGGTCTATTTTAAGTTTTTTGCGTTGGCAAAATCATGCCTTAGCTACTCCCTGAGTACCAGTGTTTATAATGTGAATCCGACCCTGCTCTCTAATATAGGTTAGTTAGCACCATAAAATGGCAATTGAACCGCACTAGGTTGCAAGCTTAAACATAAACCAGTTCGAAATCCATCTTAAATTTATACCCTATAGGCAGTTTGAAGTTTCATGAACAGGTGTTAACACTGTGAAAGTACGGCACTTAACACTTCATAGTTTATGAGAATTTGGCACTAAGTGCTTTTTAGGGCTACACTACCCTTTATAAATTCATTCCCATTTCAAGGTGTCACCAAGGAATTTTGATACTGTGGATAAACTTAGAAATTAGCTCCCATTGGTTAGCTTACGCAACGGCAAGGTTTACTTAAAATTGATAATCAACGTTTATCATGGAGGCAGGAATCATGAAATTTAGAATCAGCGGCGCAAAATTCACTATATATAGCCCTATAGGCTATAGCAAGTAAAAATGAATGAGATTCAAAAAAAAGACACACTGATAGCGAGAAAGTTCTTCATTCGACTCCGGCCGTAAAAGTCTTTGCAGTTACATATAGCGAGAAGTTCCAAAATACCTAAAGCCCAGCCGCCCATCATGACGATGTGGGATTATTAGAATGCCCTGGTCTATACAATTGTTGTGGTTTTCTGCGTTAGCTCAGTAAAATAAAAATAAGTACCTAGCTCACTTCAGGAGCGTGTCCTAATAAACTAATAACTAAAGGAACTCCAAATTACGCTCCTGAAGGTTTAGGTACCTATGAAAAGAGTGGACTGTATTAAATAATATGATTATGTAATATAAGGAATAAAAGATTAAGCCTACCGTACTCTGCTTACTCGGTGGTGAAGGTGTAGTACAGTAGGTAGACCTATTATAATATGTAATGTATAGTGTGGTGCTGTAAGGTGTCTGGGTGTATGTATTTTAAGCGAGTAGGCTACGCTACTTATCTACTGTGGAGTCCGTGGCTTGCAGAGTATCCAAACGAATCACAGCAGGGGCGAGCACAATAAATACTGTATAATATACAAAATAACAAAACACGAATGACACTACAACCACAACTAGACTAATTAAATTCAATAAACAATAGGCGAATAAATACGGAACCTATTGGAGTCGATGCGAAATTAAGACTGAAGTAAAACTGTAAAATGCGGGGATGAGTACCTAGCCGATATTAGGGGGGTAGGTACCTGCGGCAACAACCCACAACTATGTTTAGCCTGTGAAATGCGAGGCATTCACGGACAATTGTTTTAAACAAACGAGTGCAAAGTACATTGGACAAGGGACTTATAGCCCACGGGCCAAGTAAGTCTGGGTCCATATAAATTCCTTCAAAATTTACAATTACAATTTAATCCTCTTCAACAACGCTGTGGAGCCTTACATATCAACAACGGTTAATATACGGGAAGTTTTTAATCCATTAAATACAATAGCTGCTTTCACTGCACCTTAAAATTTGTGGTTATGCAACCCACTTCTTTATGTACAAAGAATGAATGAGGCGCGTAGTACAACGTAGCGTACGCACCTGTTACTTCAATAGAAGGGGTCAATAAACCCTCACGTTGAGTAGCTTGTTTGTTCGTGTTGCGCCTGCAGTCATATGGCTATGCAACTAAGCAAAGTCAATGCTTAATAAGCAACTTCACAAGCTGACTACTCACTGTGAGTCACTGACGTAGGCATGAGGGGGGGGGGTCTGGACCTTGGGAAAATTGCCAAATTTTTAACGTAGACTACTGTCTTAAAGAATTTTGCCCTAAAATTTTCTACGCTGGCTCGTGGACTTCTGAGATCCCATCCTGAACTGATAGACACACTGCAATGAGCATGCAACTATTGCTTTCCAATTTATACGTAGTATAAGGAAAGCTTTGTGACGGTCGAAATTATAGATTTGAAGGCTATAGTGGATTTACACGAAACACGAAATTTCCGATTCCGAGATTTCAACGGATTTACACGTTTTATGGTCCCAGGAACACAAAAAAGTTGTTTTTACGAAATGTCTGTCTGTCTGTCGTTCTGTCGTTCTGTCTGTCTGTCTGTCTGTCTGTGCGTCGATTTCCGGGCAAACTACTTGGTCGATTTTGATGAAATTTTGCATGTAGGTTCACAAAAATCATACCTCGGGACCATTTTTTTATTTTGGGCTAACTCAATTTGGGGGGTTTTTATTTTCAAAAAATTTCAAAAAAACTTTTAAAAAAATTATTTCCCAAAAACGGCTCCAACGATTTTTTTTTAAATTCTCATATATTGTAGTTGTTGTTAATGTTGATAAAATGCGGGGGGTCGCTTGTCCCTTGATAGTTTCCTTCTGGGGGTAAAAAAATAAAAATGACTAAATTTTAATGAAAAATGACTAAAAAATAATTTTTCTACGACACCTTTCCATCGATGATTTCTACCTTCAGGTATGTTTTAGGTGTTAAATTGAGTAACGAAACCGGACAGGTTGCTTTCCCAAAAAAGTATTTGTTTTTGTAAAAAAAATGTTTTTTTTTTAAAAATGATAGAAAATTCACGCTGTGATGCATTGCGTGCCCTGCCAGTATTGCTGTGTGGTAATGTGTTGGTCTGACCTATCTAGAATTTACCCCACCTCCAATGACGTCAGGTGGACAACCCCCCCCCCCCCCCCCCGAGATATCGGAAATTTAACCATAGGAAAATTATTTACCATGAAATTACTCATTTTCTCTATCTACTAATTTTGATAAATTGGAAAGCATGTTCGAGTATAATCGGACCGGTTCTTTTTTTTGAAATCACCAGAGGTTAAATTATTGTAAAAAATCTAGCTTGGAATTAACTAATTAAGGACTTCGATGGCATAATGCGGTAGCATATTCGTACTTGTGCGAGTCTCTACACATCATGAGATCGCTGACCTGTCGTAACTCAACGACGAAGAGGTTATTGGGATACATTCATTGAGTTGTTTGTATGCGAATAATCTTAATTAAAAAAATATAAATATGTACGCCTATTATATATGTATATAGCCTATTTAAACTGATTACCGTATACTATATATACTATGTTTTGTGATATTTTCAATGCGTCTATAGAACAGTTATCTAATTTCAATTTTTTATCTTACCGCGGATCGCTAATGATTCATCATCAATTCCAACGAGAAAGACATTGCCAAAAGAGGGAAAATTTCAAAATAAATTAATTACTTTGGTAATACCAATTGTTCTTGGTCAGCCGCACTGAAACTGAGACAAATGGGTTTTAAATTCCTTCATTTGTACTTCCACCGCATCACTTCCTCCCCACAGTTGCCAAATGTTAGATAACCATCCCGTTTTTTTGCTCGCCATTCTTCTTTTTAATTTTTGGACAATGAAGACAATTCCTTTTGTTTTCATAATTTTCAATTTGTCCTTAATTTACTTTCTCTTAACTTAATTTTGTTAGTCCTGGAATGAATTTATACAAAACTTAATAATTCGCCTATTATAAATGGGTGTCGTAATAAGGCTAGGTTTAAGTTTTGAAATACATGTATAATAGGTATACCTGTATTAGCATATACGATGTCACAAGGGAGAGTGTAGGATCAAAATTATTTATGCAACATGAATATATAAATTTACATTTGAAAATTCCACGCATATAACCCTCCAAAAAACCCCATTTCCGGGGACTAAACAATCTTTATATCAACCAAAACTTAGTTCAACGTCAATTTTGTGATAAATATTTTTGCCAGATTTCAAAATTGCTCATAAATAAAGGGGGTGGTTTGGGACACCATGTATAGAAATATTGTCTGTAGTATTATTGTTTTTATTTAAATACATATTTCCGCATCTAATTCTTCGCTTATAAATCGCAAGACAATGATAAAGGAAAGAACGGTAAGCAGGTGAAAATAAATTTAAAACAGAAAGACGTTGATTGTTTGCTTTGTGACTAAACTTTTGGTTCACTAATAAATCTATATGGATGATAGGAACTGGACCCATTATATATACATTACATACATTATTTTATATACATACCATTATATGCATGCCACACACTGCTAAAAGGTTTATAAGCGTTTTGATATTTTATTTATCATTGCTACATGTAAGAGTTCTTTCTCGGAATGAAAATTAGTAAAGAGAACTATTTACGTAAGACAATGTCTCACGAGAGGCTGAGCTCCCTTTTGTCCAATAGGCGAATAAGGCGACCACTTAAAGCCCTGCGCTCAGTGGCGCAAATAACACCCTCGCAACCCCTGCATGAAGAAAAAGAAGTAATGTGGCAATTAATTAGTGAATTTTATTGTGTGAATATGTAATACTGTACACATTATATTACAGTATACTAACGGCCAACGGCCTTACCATGTTGATACCATTTGAACAGAGCATGTTTCAAACTGCGGCAAACTTGGTAGTGTGCACAGCGTTGGCAGGGGAACATGGTGGGACATGATAAAGCGCTTATAAGTATAAGTACGTGTCGAGTCCTGGTCACCTCCGATTGTGGTTCGGAATCCACTATAATCAGGAGGTCCGCCCTGTCAGTCAACTCCCCTTTCCCCCGAGGTGAAAGAGTCTGCCCTTAGGGTGCCTCAAGCTAACAGACAGACTCACTCCACCCGCCAGGCTGACAGGGTTGCTTAAAGCAGGGCATGCATTTAAGCGTGAATTTTCTATCATTTTTTCAAAAAAACATTTTTTTGTACAAAACCAAATACTTTTCTGGGAAAGCTACCTGTCCGGTTTCGTTACTCAATCTAACACCTAAAACATACCAGAAGGTAAAAGTCATCGATAGAAAGGTTTCACAGAAAAATTATTTTTTTTAGTAATTTTTCATTAAAATTTAGCTATATTTTTTTTTACCCCCAGAAGCAAACGATCAAGGGGCAAGCGACCCCCCAAATTTTATCAACATTAATAACAACTACAATATATGTGAATTTAAAAGAAATCGTTGGAGCCGTTTTTGGGAAATAATTTTTTTTCAGTTTTTTTGGAGTTTTTTGAAAATAAAACCCCCCCAAATTGAGTTAACCCCAAATAAAAAAATTTTTTCTGAGGTATAATTTTTGTTAACCAACATGCCGAATTTCATCAAAATCGACCGAGTAGTTTGCCGGAAAATCGACGCACAGACAGACATACATACAGACAGACAGACATACAGACAGACAGAGCGACAGACAGACATTTCGTAAAAACCACTTTTTTGGGTTCTTGGGACCTCAAAACGTGTAAATCCGTTGAAATCTCGGAATCGAAAATTTCGACCATCACAAAGCTTTCCTTATACTAGGCCCACCTACGTATAAATTGGAAAGCAAATATGTTATTTTCCATTTCTTGACCCTCAGCAGCAGCAGGAACTTGGCTTCTGTGCCCATTAGTCTCAAGACCTTAGCTTAGCATTAGGGACATGATCTATCTACGATATGCACAGCATTTGTCTGTATATGCACATTTCAAATCCACTGATCTTCACAACTTGTGTCAAAGTCCATGCCTCTCTACCACATAGAACGATTGGGAACACGTAACATTTCACCATGCCCAAATTTAAGGTCCAACGTAGTAGTACTTTCTGCATAACTCACCTCCCAATCACTGTCTACAATGCACCTGAGGTACCGGTATTGTTTACATTGTACTTTAGGCGCAGCATCCAGAACAATATAAAGATTTATCTCTGTCCTCTTGCTAACAGCCATCACATCTTCTGAACTTAATTACCTACTGGTCAAAATATATCAAATGGCCATGAGATAGAATCCTGTACTAGTCTGCATGTCTGACTTTGTTGGTGTTTTAGTGCTTATGTCATGGACATGTCAGGACATGTACCTAGTTGGATGATAAATTCTGTCACACTTAAAACTAAGAAAAAGTCAGTAGAATAATAACTTTTTTTTAACGAAATATTTAATGGATATGTAGAACAGTTGTCAAGGAATACAGGGGAAAAAAATGATTCAAAATGCCCACCTCTTGCCTGAATGCAGGCTCGAAGACTACGGGGCCAATCATCGATAGTACGCACCGCATCCATGTCTATCTCTTAGACTACCTTCGAAATGGACCTCTTCAGCGAGTCCAAATTTCTGTGGGGTTTCGCACAGGCTTTCTCCTCAATAATGCGCCACATAGAATAGTCCAGTGGATTGAGATCTGGGATGGAGGAGGGCCAATCATCACTAGCAATAAAGTCAATGTTATTCTCACGAGACCACTTCTGAGTACTTTATGGGCTGGAGCGCAGAATCCTGTTGAAAAACTCAGCGTTGGTTTTTGAGTAGGGTTTGATTCAAAGGCTTCACCACCTTATCAAGTAGCGTATTTTGATACACCAGAGCACCTGTCTTCACACCTTTTTCACAAAAATGCACTTCAGTCATACCCCGGTATGATGCTCCCAACCAGACCATCACTGACGAGGGATGATGGCCTCGAATAATCCTAGGAGCGATTTTACTTGCATGGTCAGAGCTTCTGGCATAACACCCTGTCGTTTTGCCGGTTAAAAGTTTTTTCTATGGTAATTTTTTTTTCATCGGAGAACAGGATGTTTCTGTGCCCATTTTTAGCGTACCGCTTGAGTAGAACACGACTTCTTATAGGCGCTTCAATTTTTCAGTTGATTGTTCATGAGATGCATGAAGCATGAAGCTTAAGGTCTCGATTAATGATACTTTTTAATGAGCTTCTCTTTAGGGACATCTGCAAAGCCATGATTTTTTTGCTTCCGGACGGGATTTCGATTGATTCGCGACCTAACTGCTTGAACTACGGCTGGCGTGCAAACTGAACGTGGTCGGCCAGATCTTTTGTGGTCGTCAACACTACAGACATCTCTCTACCGTTTGATGGTGCGGTACACAAATCTTAGCGGTATTCCAAGCTTTTGAAGCAACTTGAAAATGGTACTCGGCGAGTGCCCACATTTGTGAAGGGCTATGACGGCAACACGATCTTCTCTTTGGCCCCATTCCATGGTCATTTCTTTCGCAAAGTGCCACTGGTAATATATAAAATTGAAGGTAATTTCATGAGGAGCAACAATATGGCATTTGTTTACAAACAAGTTTAAATTTAAATCCAGAAATTCTATGGAAAGTTGAGAGACAGTACTTAATGTCCAAATAGGTAGAGTAGTGGTACAGACTCTCACCCAAAAATTTGTTGGTTCGAGTCCCTCACTAGCTACATTTTCTGGCCATGCTTAGGAGGGCATGTAAAGCAGTCGGTCTTTGTAATAGCAGCAGCAGCAGTCTTTTTAATAGAACAAACATTCAATATTTAAGTCACATATTTGGATTTTAACAGTTCTTAGTCTAAAACATCTCCTTGAGAAGCATTCAGTAGGTGGTCTTTATTGGAAGAAACCTCATTCTTCAGATTTAAGAGATGTAATTTACTGTTAAGCTCTTTTCTTTACGACCCATTGACAGCCTATCAATCTTTTAAGTCCTTCAAAGGCAATGAGAGGCAGAAAAAGCTTATAAATCGATGTGATGCTCCATGTTTGGCCATTATTCGCCTTCTTTTCTAGCAGGCTATTCATCCTTCTCACTTTTTATTGCCTAACATTGATAGGCTAGTAAAAGAAGATAATAAGTTAAATTTTATTTCGCCCATTTTGGACGAACTACAGTACTACAACCGAAACTAGACTGGACTTGGCGGGATTTGAACCCACGATCTACGTCCAACCGGGGCGTCGTCTTTAACCGCTCGACCACAAGCCCGCACAAGAACAGTTAATGAATATCCTCTACTTATATGCTCGTATTGACATGATTCGTTATGTTATACAAGTTAGCACAGCCACACAACTATCTAACCGAACAAGTCTGTGAGCTTACTCAATGCCATGAAGGCAATGCTTTACACAAACTAAATCCAGTTTTTCTATATCCTTTAATTTCGGTTATAACGTGGAGGTTACCTCTTCAACCAAAGTGTTGTTTCTAACGCCTGCTTTCAGCGTTTCTGCTTTAAGCAACCCTGTCAGCCTGGCGGGTGAAGTGAGTCTGTTTGTTAACTTGAGGCACCCTAAGGGCAGAATCTTTCACCTCGGGGGAAAGGGGAGTTGACTGACAGGGCGGACTCTGCGTGCCCTGCCAGTATTGCTGAGTGGTAATGTGTTGGTCTGACCTATCCAGAATTTACCTCACCTCTAGTGACGTCAGGTGGGCACCCCCCCCCCCCCCCAGATATCGGAAATTTAACCATAGGAAAATTATTTGCCATAAATTACTCATTTTCTCTATCTACTAATTTTGATAAATTGGAAAGCATGTTCGAGTAAACTCGGACCGGTTCTTCGGTCATGTGATAAAGAACGAAATAAATCACCTTCTGCATGCTGTAATCCAAAAGAATATGGAAGGCCTGAGGGCTCCCGACAGAAGATGAATGAATATCCTGGTTGAAAACCCTGAGGCAGTGGTTTGAAAAATGGAGACAAATCAAGCATTTTCTCACTGAATTGTCAAATTAAATTGATTAAAGAAGTCTGTGGTTTGAATTAATATGTGTAGTCTGTAGGCTAAACAAGAAAACAAGAAATGAAAATTCTAGAAGGAAAGTTATTGAAAAATATTGCGAAAAAGAGCCAGGGGAAAAATTGCTCCAGAAATTCACAAGTTACAATAACGTCAACAGGCACCAAATCTCTGGTACCAATGTATTTTACAAAGAACAGGCAAAAATATCATCTGTGAATTACTTAATGTTTTGTTGCAATCAACTTCTGTACGTTCTAATAATTGCAATCATTTGGCATTTATTGAGAATTTTTAGACGGGAAAATGAAGAAAAATTGGTTTACCTATACCCAATATATGTTCGCGAAGCCGCCGAAAAACATTGGGTATTTTTTCCTTTGAAAATTAGGTGGGTACCTTCCAGGGGACTTACAAATCAATTAATTATTTAGGCAACTTTTTATCAGTTTAAATTGTATCTCTTGACTGTTGACATTTTGTTGCAGAATGGGGTGAGATCCAGCAAGAAGCGGAGCAAAACGGTGATAATCTTTCTGAGAAGCAACATCTACAACTAATGGCCGTCCCCCAGCTGGGAAACGTTTCCAAAGCCTTCGTCAGAATCACTGAGAATAAAGCCTTTAAGGTAATTAGAGCATAGACAGGTGTATAGACATGGTAGTAAATACAATACCGGACAGTACATATAATGTATAGTATATAGATTATAGTGTATTACAGTGTTATTATTATAGTATTATAGTATATATTATACAATGCAGGTAGCCTAAAATGAGGTCGTTAAAAATACGGTATGTCATAACATAACCAAGAAACACACTTCATCGATGCCTTCTAGCAGCCATAATTTTAATTTTCTGTTGCTAAACGTAAATGCCAATTGAAAAAAAAAAAAAAAAAATTATCGTCACTGTTCTGTCATGTCATGGTATTAAAAAAAAAATATCAACATACATTTGAGAGTTTCAAGAAAAACCGGTTTGAAGCTGGAATCTAGATGAAGATAAGTGTTCTTTCTCGGAATTTTATGACTGTTCCCACTGTTCTTAGAACTTCTGATTTTTCTGGTCAAAGTATAAAGAAAACAACAAGAAGTGCATTTCGACCATTAAAATAAAATTAATTGCTGATAGATACGTACGTTGCGCATTATATCAACCAACTAGTAGAGGTAGACGTACCACCCAGTATAGGACGATAGGTCAAGTCCCTGAGCCGCCATATTTTATAGTTGCGGGAAACTGGTCTAATTCAGGGGTTCGCAAAGTGTGGGTCGCGACCCCAAAGCGGGTCACGAATAACTTCCAAGTGGGTCGCGGCGTAGTCTCGTCTGCCAGTTATACACTAGACAGATTGAATTAAATGACAAGTTTTTTTTTTCAATTTAAGTCATAAATTTTTTAAAGATTGGCGGGAACCAAAGATATATAATAGAAATTGGCGGGAACCAACGATATTAAATAGAATAGATCGCTTGCTCCGATTCCTGCGTACGCCCATGGACTGTAAGGATATTTTTTAGGAAGGAAATCTAAGTAAGAATTACAATGTAGAATTTAGTGGGTCGCGATGCAATTTTATAGATCATTTAGGGGTTCGCGACGAAAAAAGTTTGAGAACCTCTGGTCTAATTAATCATTAATATGGGCTTAAGTACATTATAAAAATATTTGTTCCCGAGTAAATACAAATGGTTCCGAGGCATGATTTGTCTAAAATTACTTACTAAATTTCATCAAAATCCACCGAGTAGGTTGCCCGCAAATCGATGAACAAGGAGAGCGATAAACATACAGACAGACATTTCGTAAAAAAAAATATTTTGGGTTCCTGGGACCTCAAAATCCTGTAAATCCATTGAAATCCGTTGAAATCTCGTAATCGAAAATTTTGGCGTCACAAGGCT
This sequence comes from Psococerastis gibbosa, assembly GCA_963971405.1. Taxonomy (NCBI): domain Eukaryota; kingdom Metazoa; phylum Arthropoda; class Insecta; order Psocodea; family Psocidae; genus Psococerastis; species Psococerastis gibbosa. The sequence goes on from OZ020484.1 coordinate 45,817,383, forward strand.
TTCCTTAAACTAAATTGGGAAGCAAAAATAATAAATAAACATATGTTTCTGTTAAATTATACAATCAAGACGTAATCAAGGCTGCACCACCAGCCAGCATCTGTAAATATTTAATTCTATATTCTAAAATGTACATTTACATTGACTAAGGCTCAATCAGAGCCTTAATTATAATATTGATCGTTTTTTATATTTTTTATTTTGACCGTAAGTAATTGTAATTGTTCTCTAATAAGCCTTTAAAATTTAATGTATTCTTGAAATTACCCCAGTGATACAAGTCTCTTTGAGTACTTAGTACTGGGGTAGACTTTGTAAACTGCACAAGAAAAACTGTAATATACTATTTACTTACTTACTTACTTACTTGCCAGTTGCCACCACACCCTCTGATTATGCCGCTGTGGTCGGGGACTACTTATTACTTATTATACTAGCAGCTAGCCACCCTGGCTCCCCCCCTTACACTTATCTAGGAAGGCCCGGGACCGCCTGCTTTACATGCCTTCCGAAGCATGCCCAGAAAATTTGAAAATGTAGCAAGTGTGGGACTCGAACCAACAACCTATCGGGGGAAAGTCGGAATCGGTACCACTACTCTACATGTCTGAATGTATGCCACATTCTAAAATACAACTTAGACCTATAAATTCAATCTCTAAATAAATAATACAATAATTCCCGAAATCCACAACCTCATTGCATCGCTAGTCCAAATCTCCAGGCACACAAACAAAATATTTACCCCAATCTGCAGTAAATGTTACCTTTGTACCTTAATTATTGGTGAAGCGTGGGTTTAAATTACGTGTCGCGTTCGTTAGCAGCGAATAGTCTCATTATTATTGCGGGGAGCCTTCCTTTGGCATGGCAAAATGGTCGCATTCCTTTGTCGCAGATATATGAACAATTTTCTGAAGATTTTCCGCTTGCAATTAATATTAGAATGTGAATTTTCATTTATACTACATTTATGTGAGTTTTTGTAAAATTGAGATTTTTAGGGTAACATTTCCTATCTCCGTTTTCCATAGCCCCCCCCCCCCCTCTAGGGAGTTGCAGTGGGGCAAAGTGTTCATATTCTGTTGCCAGTCCTGCCTGTTGGATTGTACATTTGTTCTTCATTGACCGCAATTTTATTGTTACTGTTATTTTTATGTTGGAACCTAAATAATTGGTAACTTTTTCTTTGCTCACCTCGGCCATTTCCCGGCATTTCCCTATACGTTTCACCATTATCGGTAATGCTTAAATTATGGTTTGGCGCCAATTTGTTCTATTTTATTATCTGTGGTGGCAACTCAGTGCTTCTTTTTGGAATCTACTTGTAGCAACTTGTCAAGGTGAACAATCTCGATGTTGGTCATCTTGCTGTTATTTTTAGTATTTAGTATTTTTACATAGTGTTTTCTGAAGTATTGGCTCCGTCCCACGATGTTTTAACTCCTTATACAGTTCAACATCCTGAATTTACCATAAAATTTTCAAAATTCCTTTGTCGCAAATATGAAAAATTTTCTCAGGATGGCTCTCTTCTGTTTTATTAGTGCAGCCAAAACCATAAAACGAACGTGAATTTTAATTTGATGTGCTCCTTTACTGCTTCAGGCCCCTGGCGGCTTGACATCTATTGTAGGTACAGTGCTGTAGCAAACAGTTTGCCGTGTAGAGCATTTTTGTGTCACACGGTTGAAATATTTTCTCAAAATAATAATATAATATTCATACACGATACCAGGATTTATATAGGGGTAGGATTTTCAACAAAAATAAAAAGAGAGCCATTCAGAAAATGGGGTACATCAATATGGTACCTAAGGTACTTTTCTAAATAACTCTTTTGTCCATAACCTAGCTGGCTTGCTGATTATACGGGCTTAAAACAAGCAGCATAAAAAGGAAAATTAGCCTATTGCCAAGACCGAATTTCCCAAACTTTTCAAATTAACTTGTCAATTGAAGAAGACCTACAACGCCATTTGGTTACTGTAGAATAAACGAGCAATTAACAGAATCACAGCCCTTTCCATTTTCCGGAACCTGATTATGAGAGTATAACTAGATAGCGCCATTTCCATTGTGGAGGGGACGTTTTCTGTTGACAGGGCTCTTTCAGTTTTGGCGGGCATTATTGATTTTGACCGCCCCAGGGGATTACAACCTAAACATGGTGTGCTTAAGGGATTTTTGCTGAAACTATCCGTAAACAAGCCCACCTGTATTCTCCCTGGCCTTTTTTGGTGTCTAAATCTTTTTGAAGAAACCGTTTTTTTTTTTCAAAATTGATGAGGTGAGCAGGAGTCGATGTGATAGGGAAAATAAATTTGTTTCGTCAAGAAAATAACAGTTGGATTAATATAGAGAAGTAACCAATAATGAGGGGGAGTCTCCTACTTAGCATACGACAGCTTCTCAAGCTTAAATTATTATTGATTGAATATTGTTTTCCTATTTATATGTTAGTGTAGCATAGCGAAACCTTTCCCATGGTCCAAATTTCCAAAATTTGAGATTTTAATGTACAATAGTGGTGGACTGGGACTGGAAATCGGCCCTGACATTTTCGGAGGACTCGGCCCCTTTCTCAGGTCAAAAAGGTGGACGCGCGCTTACATTTGAAATTCAAAATGCTGTTGTAATGCTTGTTATTAACATAATTTAAATTATTATTATTAATTTATTATTTAATATTTAATTTAAATTATTATTATTATTTAAATTTAGAATATGTTACAGTTTGTTTCCCTTGAACGCCCGGCCCCAATCAACTATTGATGAAATTTTTTTTTTTTACTCTATGTCATTGTCAATTTTAACTTCCGCATTTCAAAATTGATCAATGATCATATAGAATAAAATCCCGCTTTGCAAACAATAACAAATTAAAATTAAACAATGGCGTCGTCTCGGGATGATTGTAATTAATTTCTTGAGAATAAACTAATTATTTCATAATTTAAATCATAAAATTTCTTGTAGATTATACCATTAAAAGAAAAACGGCGGGCAAACTTACAAAATTGGGAAAAAATTAAAAACAAAAATGGTCAATTATTGAAGATAAGTGGAATGAGGTGTAAAAATATAAATGATATTTCCGTCAATGACATTGCTATCAAAATTGAAGAAACATTTACAAGTAGAATAGTCGCCTAAGCAATTCGTCAGTTAAGAATCGAATGCACATTTGTATACTCTTACCTATGGTACGAGTATATCACGTCCACGGATGTTCCCATACAAACTATAGTATAATAGCAATCCACCTCAATTAAAATTGTTGGTAAAGTTTTACGATCCAATAAAGTTTTGATTTCAACTACAATAGCCTGATTATTGCTCTGTAAGTTGTAAACAAAATGTAAGGAGCTTTGTAAAGCTTTCTAATGAAAACTTCTGGAGTTGGAGGATTTCATTGCTTCGTCAAACAATCTTTAAACTCTTGAAAGTTTATTATAGTGAGCAAGTGCAAACTTTGCTTGTTGCTGAGGGGGTGCCTTCGGGTAGGCATATATTTCAACTGACGTCAAATTTCAAGTATGATATTTTGCCTAAGAAGATGGAGCATTGTAAAGGGATGTTTATAGCACTGTAGCATTTGTGCTTAAATGTTTTATTTTATAGTTTGACTGGACTTCATAATTATTGTTTTTATTTTAACATTGTTATCATACTATGGAAAATACAATTAGGCGGGGTTCCAAATTTCCGTCAATGTCATTTGCATACTGCAATGAGAGGTCGGTGGAAACCCCACCTTAGTACACTTCAAAAACCAAGAGGTTTGTCTGAACACATGTTCATCGCTCATGAAGTGCTTAAATAAATAAATAAATAAATAAATAAATATTAACTTTATTGGTTCTATTACTAATTACAAAATTTAAAATTATTACTAAAGTAAAGTGAAATATATTCCTCCGAAAATAATAGTTTACAATATGGATTCATTGATACAAAATTTAAAAGAACCGGTCCGAGTTTACTCGAACATGCTTTCCAATTTATCAAAATTAGTAGATAGAGAAAATGAGTAATTTCATGGTAAATAATTTTCCTATGGTTAAATTTCCGATATCTCGGAGGAGGGGGGGGGGGTGTCCACCTGACGTCACTGGAGGTGAGGTAAATTCTAGATGGGTCAGACCAACACATTACCACACACCTATACTGGCAGGGCACGCAATGCATTTGAGCGTGAATTTTCTATCATTTAAAAAAAAAAACTTTTTTGTACAAAACCAAATACTTTTCTGGGAAAGCAACCTGTCCGGTTTCGTTACTCAATTTAACACCTCAAACATACCTGAAAGCAGAAATCATCGATAGAAAGGTTACGCAGAAAAATTATTTTTTAGTCATTCTTCATGAAAATGTAGTCATTTTTAGTTTTCTACCCCCAGCAGCAAACTATCAGGGGGCAAGCGACCCCCCGCATTTTATCAACATTAATAACAACTACAATATATGTGAATTTAAAAGAAATCGTTGGAGCCGCTTTTGGGAAATAATATTTTTAGACGTTTTTTTTTAGTTTTTTGAGAATATGGTATGATTTTTGTGAACCTACATGCAAAATATCATCAAAATCGACCAAGTAGTTTGCCCGGAAATCGACGCACAGGCAGACATACAGACAGACAGACAGACAGACAGATAGAACGACAGACAGACAGACATTTCGTAAAAACCACTTTTTGGGGTCCCTGGGACCTCAAAACGTGTAAATCCTTTGAAATCTCGGAATCGAAAATTTCGACCGTCACAAAGCTTTCCTTATACTACGTATAAATTGGAAAGCAAAAAAACTTAGAGTTTTAGAAAAACTTGCTATAACAACCCGAATTAGTAAAACCCAAATAATCGTTAAGAAATTAACTTTGTCTAAGAAACCCACTAATTTCTAATTTATTAAAATGAAATACCACGAATTCACGAGTAATCTAATTATTTAAGTTAAATGCAATATAATTTTATGAATAATCATTCTTTTGTAGGCTTTACTGCTGTCAAATTGCGTAAAACACCACTATTATGCACCTATATTTTCAAATTTTTCGCACTCTTCTGGTGAAATGCAACATTATTTCTACACTATCTAAACCGTCGTAATGATAACATTGCATTTTAGTCCGCATATTCGAAAAATATTATAAGCCTGCGTTCGCACCGGAGCTAAATCCTCCAATTTTTTGATTGATTGAATTTTTGTTGTGCCTATGCTTTCATATATACGAGTAACACCATAACCTCTAAAGAATACACAAGATACAATTGAATTCTCAAGAAATAAATTTACACTAGATAGGATCACAATTGCCACAGCCCCCCCCCCCCCAAAAAAAAAAAAAATCCTGGCTACGGGCTTGGTCTGTATTGTTCCGAAATACAGTCTATTCCTCCTACTTCAAAAATACACTGACCAAGGGGACGAATTTAAGTTAAGGAAAACTTTGTTCAAATTCCTCTGGAGATAATTTCTAGAATGGTTCCCATCCTCGTTTGCTCTCTCAGCACGAAGAAGACATTTTACTTTCCACAGTTTCTTCCCAACTCTCGCCACTCTCTTGAATTGCGGGACTTTCTCATTATTACGAAGATGTCGGGCTAATGACTCACATTTAGTCTGACAACATACCAGGATCCTTCCCTCATTCTTTATGAAATGAAAAAGGTTCCTCTTCAAGAAAATCAAAACGGAGCAATAGTCCAGTGGTTTTTTTATTTTTATTTTTTTTTGAGGGCAAGTTGCATCTTGCTTTTACGCCCGCTGTGTGTGTTTTTTTTCCTTTAGTTATATTTGGGTCATTAGACCCGAGGAGGAGATAAGCTTTAAGACTGCAGCCGTTTTGTTTTCATAGTCGCTCAGAAGATCTGCGAGTGATATTTGGGGTGGCCATGTGCGGTGTTGGGCAAGGAGGTGAGAGTCAAGCAATATGTGCTTGACTGTGACCTCCTCCCCGCAACTGCACAGCGATGAGGGGGCGCCTGCCATTAAGTGGCCATGGGTAAGCCTTGTGTGGCCAATTCTGAGCCGAGCCATAACCATAGTCCAGTGAATTAGACTATGAACCGAATGGCCGACGTTTGAAACTTAATATAATAGGGCCTGGCTCCCAACTTTTATTTATTATTATTATTTTTAATTATTAAGGGTTAGTTGTAAGAGTGAGCCGCAATGGCCCATAATTCACCCACATGGAAAGTAAAGACCATTTTCTTTCGTTCTTTCTATTCTATTATTGTCCATGGTCTTTTTTTTGACATAGGCCTACTGGCTAATTGTAGTGTGGTCAATTGCCATCAACCCCATCGGTTTCCGTACATTATTGGTGGTGTTTCTGAATTAATTTCTAGCCATTGGCAAACTGGTTCATTCCTCGATGTCAACCCACACCGCCTACAAGTGTCAGTGAGCATGCTCAAACAAGCTCTCCATTGACATTGTGACAGGTGTTAGCTCGACTTAACCAAGTATGGGAACGAATTAACAGTTTTGTTACATTCTCTCTATCTTCCCTATGTGAAGAGGGAGAGTGGCGTAAAAGAAATAACGCCGAAATAGACGCAATACTACTCAATGGAGAAGACACAGTCCTGTTTATAAATGCGCAACGCATGAGATGGTTGGGGCACGTCGTAAGAATATCATGCCGAACAAGATGTCCAAAGCAAGCATGACAGGAAGACGACTGGTGGGCCGTCCTCTAAAGCGCTGGAAGGATGAAGTAGAAACTGGCCTTCCCGAGTTCGGAGCGCGTAGATGGTTGAGCGTTACACGAAACCGTGATGACTGGGGGAGTGTTGTCGAGCAGGCTTAGGGCCTTCAAGATCTGTGGAACCAGAAGAAGAAGTAGAGAAGGAGAACGTCCCAACTCTTCGAACACCCCGCCGCAATAGCCTATAGGTTTCCCATATTTCCTAATTAGGTACATTAGGTATTATTTTGCTGATTCTTCCTTTTCAGCCGTTACTAACACTTATTTATTCCTCCTGCTTCTGTACAAGGAAGTGGTAAGAACTTAGTGGTAATTTTTAGATTCCAGATAGAATGTGGATTAATATAGTAGAAGGAGAAAATCATCTGAAAGGGGAAATTAAGAACTTCAGAAGCAAATTTTACAGAAAGAATTCAGAAAAAAAAATTAATAAACCTGCTTGCAAATGTTATGTAAATGGTGTTTTTCCACTAAGGGTGGGTCTTACGATCGTTTGAAAAGGCTCAGCCACCGTACATGCTCCAATGCAATGGTCTTTACCAGGTACCACGTAGCAGGTCCTAGAAGGCAATCGTGGGGCCAGTCAATTAGTCAATTAGTCAATTTTTTAAAGAAAAGCTGACGCCTCAGTGATCATCGTAAAATCTGACAGCCTACTATTTTTAAATTAATTTATAACGTAAGTTATCAAGATTTGGTCTTTAAGTAGTAGCAGACTATTTCGTACTATATTTAATTTTTGGAGTTGTAATTTTTCCATGAATTTGATAACTCCGTTCATTTCGGTCCCCATTAGTTTGTAAGGACATGTAGAGAAGTGGTACTCTGAATTTCAGCCAAAAGGTTGCTAATTTGAACCCGACTCTTCCTACATTTTCTGGCCATGCTTCGAAGAGCATGAAAAGCATGCGGTCCCGGGCCTTCCTAGTTGATTGTAAGAGATGGCTGTATAGCCCTAACTCCGCTAACAAAAAGTCAATATATAACACTGACATTAAATTAACTTTGTTTGAAGAGGTAACCTCCACGTTATAACCGAAATTAGAGGACAGGAAAAAAACTGGACTTGGCGGGTTTTGAACTCACATCTGCGCCTAGCCTGGGCGTAGTCTTAACCTTGTGGGGCTTTTGTTCCAGCGGTTAAGACAAAATTGGGTAAATCTATTGTAAATTACTATAATTTATTACGCTCTGATTTAATCTATCCTACATATGTTTTTCCTATTTTGACCCACAACTACCCCCCCCCCCCAAAAAAAATGGGCTCAATCCGTCTCTGGGTTAAGACGACGCCCCGGTTAGGCGTAGATCGTGAGTTCGAATCCCACCAAGTTCATTTTTTTTTTCATATCCTCTAATTGCGGTTACTCCACTACAAGTAACTACTTAGACCAAATTTTTATAACTTAGGTTAAGTATTAAATTAAATACAAAATGTCCAGGAATGAACCTAACCTGACCATGTCTATGGTCACCTTCCACTTTAATGCACAGCCCGACTCGCTAAGTAGATACTCGGATTAAAAAAACTCGGTTAGTAAAAAATACAGTATATAGCCTGCATATCGATACCTTAATTCGCAAGCCACATAAATCCAAAATCGCTTGTCAGGAGAGAAAAAATTACTAATTAGAAATTAATTAAATCACAATTTAATATATTTTATATATCGGCTATAACTACGCAAAGAAATTTTTGTTGATATAAGAAGTGTTTTGCCAGTCAAAAGGTTTTTTTTCCAAACACGTTTTTGCCAATAATTTGGGATTTACAGTAGCCTATGTAGTTTGCGACATATTGATATCGATATGATGTCATTTAAATATTGTACCTTGCTTAGTAATGAATAAAACCTGGTTTATAAGAGATTCTAGAGGCAAAATTTGAGCCAATTTGTGAAGAACCCCGTGACTTTATAAATTCCCCACTAAATTGTTTTTAAGCGCCGGTATATGAACTATTTTCTGTTATTAAAGAACTACCAGCTTGGCTTGATAATGTCAGTACTAACCGACTTTGGCTGCATCATTTATAAAATAAAATACTTCTAATCTTCGCCTCATGGTAGATTTTCTCCTTCTCTATACGCTCTAGTTTGGGTCCGTTCTAATAAAGTCTAATAAAGCCTTAAATAACTAAATGCTAGTACTATGTTGACCCCCAACTGGTCACGTACACCTGGTTGCAATGGTGACAACTTTCAGTTAGCCTAACAGGACGTCGAACGTAAATATTGCCCCCCCCCCTGGATTATTCACTTGTTATTTATTTATTTACTGCGTAAGTTATAAAGATTTGGTCAATGGAAGTTATAGAGGACTGCTTCATTCGCAATACCACAGGGTATTTTTAATTTTTTGTTTTATAATTATTTACTGCATTTTTAATTGAGAACTACAATGTCACGCATTGTAAAGGTTATGGAGAAATGGCAACACCAAAAAGCAAAAACAACCTATGGTATTGAGTATGAAGTAGTTCTCTATAAATTCCATAAACCAAATCTTTATAGCTAGGGTAGTAAATCAAATTAAAAAATAAACTGACTAATTTATGAACGATCCAGGGATGCCAATATCTAATATACCATATCCTCATAAGGAATGCGCTTTATTCGAGCAGCCCCTTAGATTCTCACTGTATCACTTTGAAATTAATGTGAAAGCACAAGTAAGGGTTGCTCCCACGACCGCTTGAAAGGACAAGGAATACTGGCCGGTACCACGATGCATTGAAACATTGATGCGGTGCCGCGCAGTATTCCTTATCGAGGCATTTCAAGCAACCCTCATTGTTATAGCAAAAATACCAATAACAAATGGTGAAAATATTGTTGCTGGCACCTAGGGAATTGAATAAAAAATAAACTGGTTTCCACTCGAAAGCAGCAACTGTTAATATACAATAGATATAATTAATATTGCTTCTATCGTAACCTGGAAATATTCAGTTATCCTAGTTTACGTTGCATTTTATTGACAGCGTACGTCTCATTATGCTATATTTCAATAAGAGACAATTTCGGAGAGGGAAAGTGTAAGAAACAAATTTCTCATGAAATATCGTTTTTATTATTTCGGGAAGCAGCAGGCTGATCATGGCGACTATAATACCGGCATTTATTTAATCCCCTGGTATTAAAAATGTAAACAAACAAATTTTGAATAGTACTTTCCATTATAAAATTATCTTGTTTACATTTTTAATACCAGGGGATTATAAGGGATTAAATACCGGTATTATAATCGCCATGATCAGGCTGCAGGTGACCGCAGGCAATAGAGTCCAGGATACAGCACCATAGAACACTTTTATTTATATTTATTTACGTTGTTTTTTGTTTACACTTTACAGTCTAAAATATGCTGACGTCATCCAGCTAAACCACTGAAACTATTAGATTCAATTCTTAGCCTAGTTGGCCTACGCTGATGCATATAGGTGCCCGAGGCGGCCATATTGATAACGACAATTGCTGTGTTTTATTTTTTAAGGTTAAGCTCATACAAACAATTTAATGAATGTATCCGATTGACCTATTCATTCGCATCTGTAGGTTCCCCTTCTAGATTAATACATGTCTATGATATGATAAAAGCATAGCCTATTTTGGGTATTCACTATCCGCGGTATTTAGCATGCTAAACCGTGTTAAATCGCTGTTAAATCCGCTTTTTGATCGTAAATTATAAATATGCTAACATTTAGCACATAGTTAATACCCCTTCAACATTCACATTTTCACATTGTATTGTGTTCACCACAATGTCTAGATGTACCAGCATGTAGCCTATATTCTTTATTTTCCACGCTGACTTGGTGAAAAGTTTGAGGATATTTAACTATTTTAGCTAGGTACCTAGGGGTTTGTCCTAACTCAGGGGCGTCATCTGGGGTTATTTGGCTCCCCTGCGCTTGGTAAAAAACGACAATCACAATAACTAACGAGGAAATCGTTACAACTTTGTTTAAAATATGTCTAATCGACATCTTGCACCCCCTCCCCCGAAAAATATTGAAATGACGCCCCTGACGTAACTCCATATAATATCATATTCTGATAAGTAAGTTAAGTCAGTTTATTAAGCAACCCTGCTCTCTATATGAAAATTTGCGATTGAGGGAAACGATTGGAGCAGTCTTACGCCGTTGTAAATGAATTTGATTAAATTTGTCTGTACCTATATTGTTTAGGGGGTACCTAGCCCCCTTCTCTTGAATGTTGCCGGCGCTTGAGAACCTGAGCACCACCACCACCACGGTGCACCTGATTCTACGTCATACAGTACATTAATAAAGCTATACGCGCCCCTTAGTAGACCTACTGTATAGTATTGCAAATAGGCTACCTAACGAATGGACAATGTGCATATTTGCATACAGTGACTCTGTTTATACAGTGTATAGCCTAATTTATCGTTAAAATGGGGAAATTGTGAGTAATTATAGGAAAATTAGCAATTTCAAACAGGTTTTACCTCTCATCTGCAATCAAGGGTACCAATAAACCGCCCTCTACCCCCCCCCCCCCTTGTTGACTCGGCCGCGGTCCCTAAACAATCCATTTAGAGTACCTATTATTTGAGCCTCAATATTTAGAAGGAAAATAATTTCATGTTTCTCTTTTAGATGATTATTGAAAAAATGGCGCAAAATGCGAATGCGTCCGTTGTGCAGGGAAATTACTCATGGACGGAGCAGTTCAAAGAAGCTATTACATTACGGGAAGGTATGTACCTTAGAATTTAGAAATTAACTTGAATGGCAGGAGTCAAAATATTTAGTTAATAGGATATATGCTGCGTAGAAAATTGGCACCCCAAAATACTTTTCACTTTCTATTTCATTAACTCAGCAAGTTATTAAAAATTTGGCTCACTTACGTTGTAGAAGACTACTTCGTGCATCATGTAATCGGGGATTTTTTAATTTTCAGTTTTCAGTTTTGTAGTTTTTTCAAAAATTCTAGATTACGCGAATTTTAGTCCCCACTGGTTTACATGAAAGAACTAAGGTAGGTATCAAAATTTTAATATTTCCTATTATACTCTGCATGAAGTAGTCTTCTACAACTGACATGAGCCTTTAATAAATTTCTTTAATAATTAATTAAAAAAATATAAAAATTAATTAAAAACGACCAATTTTGGGGTAATTTTCTACGTAACATGTCCTCTTAAACAGTTTAACAATGAAGTTCTTTAACAATTACTTATTTAAACTATATCCTGTATTACTTATATCTTTTTATTTCTGACTATATTTTTAAATATAATTTTTTTTATCTGTATATTATGTATACATCGTTTCTGTGAAATATAATACGTCAGCGTTAATATCCAAAAAGGACTGGAATTTGAACTTGAAACCACAGGTTCCAGACTTGGGACTAATCGTCTCTGATTTTTGTGTTTTTTTTTTATTTCCAGAGAATGATAGCGATGAAGAAGATCCGCCATCGTGTGGAGAGTACATAATGCATTTCCTCACAGTATTCTGGAAAATACTGTTCGCCTTTGTGCCACCCACAGGTACATCTATAACTCAATATATATCAATTTATCAGCAGAGCTAAGAAACTGTAGCTAATTATTATTATTATTATTTAGAAAGTTGAGCTGACGTAGATCATTGAACACCATAATAATTGGGATCACATCCTAATCATTTATACTTCTATGACCATTGCCAAATAATCAACTGTTGGAAAACGGCTTAACGATGTTAGTAAAGACAATCATGTCCTTCAATGGCAAGTCAATCAGATCGATCTGTCAATGGTCCAGCCAGATAACTATACTTTGCAATTCCCAATTCCAATAGCTCACCAAACTTGACCTCCACGTGACCAAGGGCGGATCCAGCCGAAAATTTAGGGGGGGGCTCACAAGTTTTTTGTAAGTTTAAAAGGTTATTTTTTTGTTGAAAAGTTGAGTTTTATTCACACAAAAAAATTTTATGCTAGATATCTTATGAATTTACTAGGGGAGGGCATGACCCCCGTGACCCCCCCCCCCCCCGTGGATCTGCCATTGCACGTGACGCCACTGCCTTCAAGACATTATTATAAACACTGATACAAAGTTACAAACACAATAGCAATGTTACATACCTGTATTAGAGTAAAGTTATATGCATATACAGTGGGGCCTCGTTAATCCGGAGAGGCAAAAACAAGACCCTCTCCGGATTGGGGGTCCGGATAATAGTATGCCATATTTAACGGTAAACATATGTTTAACCTTAGTTTCTTTAATCAATTTTTAAATTAAAGCATAAAGACAAAAATGTACATGTTCAAAATTACAACCATGTAAGAAAAACAGTATGTTAAAATAAAATATTAGTTAATTCTTCTTGAAAAAGTTACGCATTGGCTCATGGCAACAGAAAGTTACGCACCCGCCCACCTCCCCACGAAGCCTTAGTCAATTGGTTATACAGCGATCACCGAACAAGCCGGAGTCCGGATTACCGAGGCCCTACTGTGTATAAAGTATATTCAATAACCATAGATATCCGGTAATAAAGGATGAAAGACAGAAATCACGTCCGGAAAACACTCTGATATAGGTAAACACGATAGATATCCGGGAAAGGACGAATCAACGGAAAATATAAAAATCACGTTCGAAAAACCGATTCCAGTGTTCGTAGCGTACCAGGATAAGAACGGCTAATTGAACGCCCGTGTTTAGCTTGCACTCAATGAGAAACGAAGTAAAGGTAAGTGAGCGAAAAGGAAAATTTGTGTTGGAGCAACGTTGAGACTTGAGATATCAAGAAAATAAGAGATGTTATCTCAGCATTGGTCAGCAGCAGCAAAAGAGAGCATTCTACTGCTGAAATTTGGACCACAGCAGTTGGATCTCAAATTTATCTAGCTCAAACAGCTTAAGGTATTGACTTATTGTCTGTTGGAACGAAAGAACTGAGCTTTTTGCTGCTGTTTTTCTTTTTTTCTTTGCCTAGATAGTGGACCTTAGTCTAGATTCTTTCTTCTCGGATCTCCTATTTTATGGTACAAAATCGAATTTCTATGAGATATCGATGTTAGAGTGTCATATATATGATAGTAGAAGTAGAAGAATTGCTCCTCTACATTTCGCCACATTGATTTTGATAAAATTGTTGATTAAAAAAGGTTAATCACTCACAAACAATTTAATGAATGCATCCGATTAAGCTCTTCAATTGCCTCACTAAGTAATCCAATAAATAAATAAAATAAATAAATAAGGACCTTTTTTCTTCTATTACTAAGCCAACCTAGCGGAGTTAGGACTAAAAAACCCTCTCTTACACTCATGGCCAGATAATGTAGCCAATGGGGGACTCGAACCAACAACCTTTCGGGTGAAAGTCTGAGTCCGTACCACTACTCTACATGCCCTGAGCTTACTGGCAGGGTGGCCAGATTCAGCGAAGCTCAAAACCGGACTAGAGCCAAAAAGGCCTTTTAACTAGTGTCATTTTTTTCCTGAAACACCAATTTCACCAATGTTTAATTTGAATTATCTGTAATAAATGCAAATTTAATTCTTATGTAATTAAAAATAAATTCGAGTTAATGAAAGGTGAAAAAAACACATTTTCTATATTTTGGTATTAATTATTAGGCTACCTAATTTACTAAACATAATAGTCTCCTTAGTTAGTAACTTTGTACAACTTGCTGTCACCTATTGTTAAAAAATTACTTCGTACAGTTTTACGTAATATATTAAAAAACACACAACCGGTTTCGGCTCACGCCATCGTCAAGTGCACCTGAAAAACAGACAAAACAAAATGGTATGCAAGCTAAAACAAAACATAATGCATTGACAATTTACGCATTGTCTAATTTACTAATAAATGTTATTCTTTTTTGGATAACCCCTGGGTACTGGGTACTACAATAGGTACTTGTGTCGAGTTATGATGCGTCTCCAATTGCAGGGTGTGTAGAGAGTAGAGACTCACACAAGTACAAGCATGTTACCACCTTGCCACCGAAGTCGCACACAATATGCAGCTGGTACTAAAAACCGTTTGGCCCCAGTTTTTGAAGGCGTATGCTTGAACTTTAACCTTACATTTTTTCATACTTTCAAAAATGGTGGCCATTAAGTATTAGTGCCGCGTATTACCATCAAAATGTAGAGGAGAACTTCTACTTATTCTATGCTCATTCATAGTTCTATGATCGATATTTCATGAAATTTGGCATGTAGGTTCAGAAAAATCTTACCTTAATTTCAATTTTTTTTTTTAGCTAACTCAATTTTGAAGGGTTTTACCCTCCAAAAACCTAAAAAAAATGATTTCTCAAAAACGACTCAAGCTATTTTTTTTTTTTGAATTTACATATATTGTAGGCGTTATTAATGCAAACGAAATCCAAAAGGTCGCCTGCACCTTGAAAGTTTGATAATGGGGGGGGGGGGCAAAAAAAAGAGACTCAATTTTCAAGAGAAATGACTACAAAATATTTTTTCTGTGTAACCTTTCTATCGATGCCTTCTTACTTCAGGTATGTTTTAGGTGTTAAATAGAGTGACAAAACCTAACAGTTTTTTTTTTTTTTTTTTTTTTTTAAGAAATTATGGATAATCCATGCCCCAATACATAGCGTAGCATACCCCACCGCTATTACTCTGTTGTATCGTATTATATTGGTCTGCCCATTCTTGATCTAGTTCTTTGGAATAGGGAAAACCGACATTTAACCCCAGGACAATTATTCGCCAAGGAACAATTACAGTACCTCTCCTAGTTAATAATAGGAAAGCATGTACGGGTTCACTTGTACGGGTTCTTTCTAATTACCCCGCAATTTCCCACCCGTTTCTGTTGCCCCTATATTTACGTACAGTATATGTACCTACATTGCATTATCCCGGGTCTGTTGTCAACTAACTCTGAATACGGCGCTGTCACATAATATGTAACTCCGATCTCCGATATTGAGGATGTTGAGTTCCTGATAGAAACATACTGTATATTACTTTATTATCCCTGCCTACGCAATTTCCCACCCGTTTCTGTTACCGCCCTGCGTACAGTATATGTACAATACATTGCATTATCCCGGGTCTGTTGTCTACTAACTCTGAATACGGCGCTGTCGCATAGTATGTGACTCCGATATTAACGACGTTGAGTTCCTGATAGAAAGATACTGTATATTACTTTATTATCCCTGCCTACGCAATTTCCCACCCGTTTCTGTTACCGCCCTGCGTACAGTACATGTACAATACATTGCATTATCCCGGGTCTGTTGTCTACTAACTCTGAATACGGCGCTGTCGCATAATATGTGACACCGGCGTTAAATACCCTGGGCTGACCTCCTGCGCCCACGGAAGGATGTCTTGCGCTAATGAATTCATTGAACTAGTGCACCGTGATCAATGAACAGCCTAACAGGACAAGATGTAAGCTTTTTAAAACTGTTTAAGAGAAACCCCCCGTTTTTTAGGGTTCCGCTTATTTATGCAACTTTGTCCTTAATCTTGAGAGTACGAGGGGTACCTAGTTTTTGTAGCCTCTCGTATATACTCCAGATCTTAGAAGAAGAAGAAGACTCGCATATGTACTTGGTTAAGTCATGCTTTCGCCTGTTTCATTGCGTCAATGGTAAGCTAGTCTCAGCTTGTTCAATATCGCTTGTAGCCGGTGCAGGTTGACATGGAGGACGTATACTAGTTTGCCAATGACACAAAATTCTTACAGAAGCAATATAAATAAGGTCCGATCCATGGGGTGGTTGGCATTGGACAAGGGCCCAATGGGCCTAGTAGTGGGTCTAGGTCCATAAAGAAAAGTCTTAAGCAAATGAATTCATTATTATTATTATTATTATTAAAAGAAGAAAGAAAGGAAATTTTCTTTATTTTCCATATACATATATGCACATGTGCAAATTTCGGGCCTTTTGGTCCACTGTTACCATAATTAAGCCGTAATAAATAATACAATTTTTAATACAATATTACAAACTTAACTGAAAAAAAAGGAATTAATTGATTGATTCTTCATGGAGGACGTTTTTATAGACCCAGGCCTACTTATAGTGGCCCATTGGACCCTCGTCCAATGCCAACGATCCCATGGATTTCAGACATTATTTGTATTGTTTCCGTATGATTTTTTTTTACCATTGGCTAACTGTATACATCCTGGATGTCAAACTACACCGGCTACTAGCGATAATGGACAAGCTGAGACAAGCTTCCCCTTGGCGTAGTTCAACAATATAACATACAATAGGCATATAATATAT
Organism: Psococerastis gibbosa; assembly: GCA_963971405.1. Taxonomy (NCBI): domain Eukaryota; kingdom Metazoa; phylum Arthropoda; class Insecta; order Psocodea; family Psocidae; genus Psococerastis; species Psococerastis gibbosa. The sequence goes on from OZ020484.1 coordinate 45,834,373, forward strand.
AATATATTGTACAATACAAAGTAGGCATAATGTTCTGGATTTATTGTAGTAAACTTAAAATTAGTCCCTACTATAATAATAATAATAATAATAATTTTTTCTTCTTCTTCTTCTTCTTCTTCGGCCGGTACTCCCCTGCGCTGAAGGAATATATTTATAAATTAACAATTATACCCTTATAATACAAATAACCTGTGGGCCCCCAAGTTAATCAACTTGTCGGGGGCTCGCACAGTAAACGCTGTAGATGATGCAACATGTTTTCTATTTCACGTCTGTGTTAGCAAAAAAAACTTAGTTTTAATTTCAAATCAGTTTAATTCATACCATTTAAAACTGTAAGTTAACGGAAAGAGTAATTATAGTAAAGTAAAATAATTAAAGTAAAAACTAAAGTAAGTTTTAAAGCGAAGTATTTTAATTCAAAAGCCATTTTTTAATTTTCGTTTTTATCTCTCCTATTTTAGTTAATTTTTTAAGTTGTATGGGCAATTCATTAAAAATTTTCGTTATACTATTTAATCTATTCCCGTATTTGTTGTAGGCTGGTTTCAAATTGACGTTTCTTGGATTTCGAGTATTGTGATGTGAATTGTTTTCTGTTTCTATGTTAAAATTCTTGTCAAAGAAGTTATATTTAATTACTTTAAATGTATAGAGTTGTTTTAGGTTTAATATTTCAAGGTACTTATATTTATCATCAATGTGGTTAAATTTTTTGTTTAGTTTGTTTGACAATATATTCTTAATTATTCTATTTTGGGCATTTTGCACTTTATTTACATAATAATAATAATAATAATGTCATGAAGGACGTTTAATGAACCTAGGCCTACTTATGTGGCCCATTGGTCCCTTGTCCAATGTCAACGACCCCATGGATTCCGGACATTATTGCTTTCCAATTTATACGTAGTATAAGGAAAGCTTTGTGATGGTCGCAATATTCGATTCTGAGATTTCAACGGATTTACACGTTTTGAGGTCCCAGAAACCCAAAAAAGTGAATTTTACGAAATGTCTGTCTGTCGCTCTGTCTGTATGTCTCTATGTCTGTATGTCTGTCTGTCTGTCTGTCTGTCTGTCTGTCTGTCTGTCTGTTCGTCGATTTCCGGGCAAACTACTCATTCGATTTTGATGAAATTGGGCATGTAGGTTCACAAAAATCATACCTCGATACTATTTTTTTTTGTTGGGCTAACTCAATTTGGGGGGGGGGGGGTTTATTCTTAAGAAACTCATAGAAAACGTCTAAAAAAAATATTTCTCAAAAATGGCTCCAACGATTTCTTTTAAATTCACATATACTGTAGTCGTTATTAATGTTGACAAAATGCGGGGGATCGCTTGCCCCTTGATAGTTTGCTTCTGGGGATAAAAAAAATATAAAAAAACTCAATTTTCATGAAAAATGACTAAAAAATAATTTTTCTGCTAAACCTTTCGATCGCTGATTTCTACCTTCAGTCATGTTTTAGGTGTTAAATTGAGTAACGAAAACTGACAGGTTGCTTTCGCAAAAAACTTTTTGGTTTTGGTGAACAAAATTTTTTTTTTTTGAAAAAATGATAGAAAATTGAAAACAATTTTACATTTACACTGATCAGCAGTAGCCACAACAGCTACATAGCTGAAAGAGAATCAACGTACATTTATCACTCAAAATTAAAAATTAAAAATAGAAATAAATAAAATAAAATACAGCATCACATGATAAATTAGTAGAATTTCATATTTTTCATTTAAATAAAATAAATAAATAAGGGGTTTATGAGGACAGGAGGAACTCGACGTTTTCTACTGCACACAGCCAGACTCTAACTTGACTGGCGAAAGTTCTGGGCTTCATGTCAGGGTCAAAAAAGAAGGGCAGAGCGTTTAGCAACCTCGGAACCAAATAGTTCGGAGATTTCCGAAAGTTTTCCACCGCAGGAAAAGGCACCAGGAAACGCTCTGCTCTTCTTAGAGAATGTGCTATAGGGATACGGATAGGGAGATTTTCACATGATTTAAAATATAATTTAAGTCACGGTCAAATGCCATTATTTATTACTGTGTGGTAATGTGTTGGTCTGACCTATCCAGAATTTACCTCACCTCCAGTGACATCAGGTAGACAACTCCCCCCCCCTCCCCAGATATCGAAAATTTAGCCATAGGATAATTATTTACCACGAAATTACTTATTTTCTCTCTCTACTAATTGATAAATCGGAAAGCATGTTCGAGTAAACTCGGACCGGTTCTTTATATTGTTTCCGTATGAATTTTGAGCCTGCGGCGAACTGGTATGTACGTCCTTCATGTCAACCTTCACCGGCTGCAAGCGCTAATGGACAAGCTGTGACAATCTTACCATTGGCACAGTCTAACAGATGGAATCATAACTTAAATAATGAATATTGACTTTTGTTCCATTACTAAGCCAACCTAGCGGAGTTATGGCTGTAAAACCTTCTCTTACACTCAATTAGGAAAGCCCGGGACCGCCTGCTTTACATGCCCTCCGAAGCATGGCCAGAAAATGTAGCAAGTGTGGGACTCAAACCAACAAACTTTCGGGTGAAAGTCGGAGTCTGTACCACTTCTCTACATGTCCTGACAATTAACAACTTAATTAAGTACAGATACAAATCTACTATTGAGTGGTATATAGTCCCAAGAAGAATTAAATTAGTTGAATGTAGGCCTCTGATAAAACGTCTAAGTCAAAATGACCGCAAATTCTTCTCATGCCAGTAAAAATTCCTATTCTTTTCTTCTGAATATAGGAATACCTCCAAAGAGGCTTTCTAAATCCTGGGGGATGGCGAGATAAGGATAAGGGAAACCGTCGGCCATTTGTCAGAAATTTCCTTATGGATTGCCTATGTGCTCTGGGAGGATTTAACTTATTAACTATCTGACTAGTTATAATAATAATAATTGTATGCACATAGGCATATTTTTTAAAATTAATGTAGAAAGGTTCCGATGCTACACATATCATAATATATTATATCCTTAAATGGCCATGTTCTTCCACAATGTGTGGTAACTTGGATAATACTTTTAGCTAGATAACTGGATTGGAGGTTCTCAAAGTGTGGTCCGCGTACCTCTGCGTAATTTTTATATTTTTATACTCCGCAAGTAACTTTTCAAATTTAGTAAAGCCGATAAGCATTTTCATTATTATTTCAAGGTCTATTGCCGATGTTTTTTTGTTTGGTATGAGGGGGGGGGGTTGGATAAAAAGGTGTGGGGTCCGTGTTAAATGAAGGTTTGAGGGCTCCTGAAGACCTGAACTAGATAACTTCAACATTGTGAATAGCTTTATTATAAACAAATAACAATAAGTCATTTAAGTAATTTAAAAACTCTTTTATTTTTCTTCTTCTGCTTCTGCGCAGCGTGAGGGGGTCGCCATGGAATTCTTATATTCCACCGGTCGGTCAGACTCCTTATAGGCTACATGCAATATAATGTATAGACAAGGGCAACATATTAACACTTACGATAACATATCATTTGGGGTGCATATTATTAGCGCGCAGGTGGTGTCCTTCAGAATATAAAACGGAAGGAAACCGTACTGCTCAACCTGAAGATGGCGGCGTGATATTGAACTCTATAGAAAGTAGTAGCCTCTTAGTTCCTTAAATCAACCAAGTTGGTAGTTAAGAACCAGTAGAATTCGGGCTGATAGGCCGTAGTCGATGTGAAAGTGAACTTCCAAACGTTTCGTCAACATCTGCGGTCATCATCTTCAGTGATGCTGCGTAGACTTAGAAGGTTGTACCTCGGTGGCGGTTGGAATAAATTGAAAATTGGAATAAATATCGACCACGGCCCATCAGCCCGGATTTTACTGGTTCTTCATACGGGCCGTGAAAGCCTTTGCAGCTACATTAGATTGGTAGTTTTGTTATTTCTCGTGACGACACATCAGCAGTTCTTCATTTTCTGATTTACATGACACATCCGGAAGAGCGGTATCCCCTTCTGTGTCAGAAAAAATTGTTTTTGTTGTCAAAAACTTTCCTTATTCAAAAGCATGATTAAACTTTTTCAAAATATTCTCCTGGGGAAGACTCCCGGACCCCTCTGTTTACGAAATAATTTTTTTCCGTAAAACTTCGCTGCCTCTCTGACGAAAATCTCCCATCTATAATTGATTATACTACCTGTATTTCCTGTATTTGTATCTGTTTCCGAAACTTTCAGTACCCTTTTTACAACCCTGGCTATGGCCCTGACTTTCCCTATGCGTTGATAAAGTAATTTATTTATTTTTATGTTTTTTATTAATTAGTTTAAGTTATTTACAAACAAATCACTCAAAATCAAATCCGTGGAGGATTCCACTTGCCATAGGTTTACCGACACGCGATGAAATAAGGTGGGTCACACAATCGCTTGGAAAGTCTCGCAAGAAGGAATAGCGCGTGGCTCTAATACATGCATACAGTATATTCCTTACACAGGCTTTTCAAGCGATCGTCAGAACTACCCTGAGAAAAATCGCAAAAATACTGAAGGAAAAATGTTTCAATAGCAGTAAGCATTTGTAAAAAAAAAAACTGAAAAAGAAAAGAAAACTGTGGCACATTTTCCCGAGTTCCACGTAAATTCATTTGAGTTTGTAATTAAGTTGTGTGAGATATGAACAACAGATTTCGCGCTTGAAGCCCAACCCAGCTCAAAAGCAATTTGTCAAAATATTTCCCCAGATAAACCAACCATTTCATTTTTAGCAATTTGCCCGAAACGGCAGCAGCAGAGGATTGTATTTAGTGGTGGGGGGGGAGCTCACTTTCTCTTTATCACATTTTTACGATTCATTTGAGATCTCAAAGCCTTGACAGCGAATGTATAGCGAGATGCAAGAGCGTGTCCAGGGGTCGGACACCCGGGACTGCCCGGGCTGCCCCCCCTCCAATGTTATACACGGAGTTACCCTACCCCCCCCCCCCTCACGTCGAGTTAGCCAAAATGGATTTTTAAAATGTCCTGAGATATGATTTCTGTGATTCTGCATGCCGAATTTCACCAAAATCCATTAAGTAGTTAGCAGTTTGCCCGCAAATCAACGAACAGGCAGACAGACAAACTGACAGACAGGCAGACAGACCGACAGGCAGACACACATTTAGTAAAAATCACTTCTTTGGGTTCGTGGATCCTCAAAACATAACCAAAATCCGTTGAAATGTCGAAGTCGAAAGTGTCGGCCACCACAAAGCTTTCTTTATACTTGCTGAAAATTAATATGAAAGCAGCAAACAGATCTGAAAACCAGGGGTCCAGCTTGTTTTCGCCTTTGATCAGGGACTCTGTCATTTCCCCCGAAAGGTTTTTGATTTTCGTACCATAATCTGGTCTCCTGATGCATGGTATACAAACAGATCTGAAAACCAGAGTATGTAAAGCAGTATGACTACCTTAGTCGATTGTAACACAGGGTTTTACTGTAATAACTCCACTACAGTGGCGGCGCTAGAAATTTTAAAGTGGGGGCCATGGAGGGGCATGACTTCTATCTGGGGGGGCCAATGAAAAAACAAAACACTTTTCATTGGGAGTAGGTATACCGTTCAATAATTCTGCAATTTAACAAGATGTAAAATATCTCAAAACTGGGGGGCCTCTGAGGGGCCGGAGAAACCTTTGGGGGGCCAGGTCCCCTCGGGCACTCCCGTAGCGCCGCCACTGCTCCACTAGCTTGATTCAGTATTAGACGAAATAGTTATTACCTGTATTTATGTAGAAATTGTTTGGCTAATATGCTATACCCCATTTTAGGAATTTTAGGTTTCCTTGTTCTTTGAAAGGCAAGAAAAAGAGCGGCGGAAGGAAAGCCCTGGGAACACATCGTGTCATCAAACAAACCAAGGAACCTTCCGAGAGATGTGGCAGTGGCGACTTTCCGAATGGCGGCGGGACACGATTTCCTTCAGAAACACTTGCACAGGATTGGGGTGGTGGACTCACCATTGGGCCCCCTGTGTTTTACATCTGAAGGAACTGCAGAACATCTCGCAACCTGCGACGGCCTTAAGGACGTCATCTGCGAGGCAACTTTGGAGGGACGAGCTTTTTTATACTGGGCGGCACGGCGTCGGATGGCCGAAAGGCCACGTACGGGCGTTGGCTGAAGTAGGAAGTTGTTCTTTGAAACCGAAGAGTTCACGATAGTTTAACAGTGGAAGTAATAAAATAAAACAAAATCTTAAAAAAAAAAAATATTTAAAAAAATGAAACCCAACCACAATACGAATTTTTAAATGCAGAAAAGGTACAGTCGTTACATCCAGGATAAGAATCACTTCATTAGCATAGTTTCACATACAAAATACTATGCTCTGTCTCTGCTAGTATAATTCCAAACGTCGTAATGACATCAACACTTACAATGTGAAAGCTAAAAAGGACTTCGATGTAGTGGTAGCTTGTTCGTACTTGTGCAAGTCTCTACACATCATGCGATGACAGGTGACCTGTCGTAACTCAACACAGGTATTACCTACAGAGGCGACTGAAGAGGTTATTCGGATATATTCATTGAATTGTTTGTATGCGAATAATCTTTAACAAAAAAAGGCCTTATTTTTAGAAGAATAAGTCTCGCCAAGTGCAAGTGTCTTCGTATTGTGGCCGAATAGTACAGTAAGCTTCTCTTTTTCTTACCAAGGCGACGATCAGCTGCAGAATTGATTTTTGTCGACGCAATGAAAAGTTTAAACGACAACTCGTAAACTGTGTTATCATCAAATTTTACGATCTATGTGTGAATATAAGGGAGAATTTTAAAATGTGCTTAATGTTGGAGTAGATGCTGTGCATGAAAACTCGTATTTGCTTCCTATTTGCTATTTGCTTGCTATTTACTATCTTATAGCAGATTAGAAAATGTAAAAGTGGAAAAGAAGGAACCTATACACTTGTTCGAAATTTCGATTATCCCATGATGGGGTTTATATTTTCTTAACGAAGCAAAGCTCATTGGCGGAATAGAGAGTGATGATAATAATAATAATAATAATAATAAATCGTCTTCATTAACAGCGTAGTTAGGGCCAATGGCCCTTTCATACACTAAACTGCTATATGATATCACAATGCGTAAATCCTGGAGAGATCATATCCTTAATGGGATCCTAACAAAAGAAGAACATGCTGGTTGAAAAATCTGAGGTGGTGGTTGGGTAAGAGCGCGACTTCCCTTTTCAAAGCAGAAGTTATCAAGGTCTCAATTGCCATGATGATCAACAATCTTCCATAAAAGAGGCACTAAAAAAAAGGTCGTATATTTATACATATCTTCTGGAATAGTCCATATGTTTCTTAAAGAACCATCAAATGGATGTTCGTGGTTCGACACTCGACCCAATAAATATTTTCCTTGCATCCGGGGTCTACTCAATCCTAATGTTCTGTGAAAACGCGGCTACTAGGCTTGTAGCTGGCCACGAAATCCAAAATAGAGCATGAGAGACGATCCTATACTAGTCTTCTAGTAGTTGAACAAAAAGTCAATTTTTTTCTTTTTTATTGGGACATGTTGAGTAGTGGTACAGACTCCGACTTTCACCCCCAGGTTCGAGTCCCACGCTTACTAAATTTTCTGGCCATGCTTCGGAGGGCATGTAAAGCAGGCGGTCCCGGGCTTTCGTGGTTGAGTTTAAGAGAGGGGTTTATAGCCCTCACTCCGCTAGGTTGGTTTTGCAATAGAAAAAAAGTCAATATTTTATCTTCAGGCTTACACCATATGTGCCACAGCGTTTTTTCTCTTTATTCAAGAATGGCAAATGACACCAACAGAAGTAAATGGATTTTGTTTAGGGCGCTAACGTTAAGTGTTTTTAGCTGTGTAATCAAAATTAATTTGCAAACGATTTAGCTAAAGGACGGTTTTGAAAGTTTTTGAAGTTCAGCTTAATAGATATAAATGACCCGTTAGCAAGGTTGTTTGAAGCAAAGTTTTAAAATTGATCGCCTGCCGCGACTTCCGGAAGGGTTAATAACGCCATGAGGTGTTGCAAAGCAATTTAAAGTTTGCGCCAAAGTACTTCCGACAACCCTAAACATCACTGCACTTCCAGAAATTGTAGCAAACTTTTATAATTGGTTCAAAACAGGTGATATAGTGGCCCCTGAGGACATAAGATTTTGATAAGATCCAGTTTCAAATTTTATAATTGTTTATACCTACGCTTAAGGTCCTTACATCTTTAAAAATTATTGGCAGTGCCCGTAGGCCGGAATTGTGTGGAGGGACCTTTCTCGTACAGAAAATTCTTCTACTGACCAATATTCAAAATTCGCCAGATAGGGTTACCATGAAAACAAGACTTTATGTCTTATGAACCTTTTTCTTTTTCAATAAAGTCGTTTTTTCATTTTTTTTCCCATTTCATTTGGAAAATAATTTCTTTCTTTCATCACTCCATTTCATTATTACACCCTTGCCATTTAAAGTAAAAAAATACTAAAGGTAATATAAAAATATAAAAATAAAAATAGAAGTACCTACTAGGCAAATGGTGAATTCTGCATAATTAACTAATAAGGCATAGGGCAAAGTTTATTAATTAATTAGTTTAAGTTATATTTTTTCATTGTTCTTTATTTGTTTCTGTTTTATTTTCTTTGTACTTTTATAATGGAAGAGCATAGCAGAAAATAACCGCACTTCCATTCGCATGTTTTCCATGATATTTTGTTATCTTTTGTATAAGTTAGGTAGGTGTAACTGGTGTCAAGCGTAACTGTACAAATAATATAAATAGAAATATTAACATTTACGGTGAAAATCACGAAACATCACAAGGGGGAGTAAGATATCACGCGTATTTATTATTTCGTCAAATGCATGACATGGACATGTAGCGTAGTGGTACGGACTCTGACTTTCACCCGAAAGGTTGTTGGTTCGAGTCCCACACTGGCTACATTTTCTGGCCATGCTTCGGAGGCAGTGGCGTAAATAACACCCCCGCAACCCCCGCGGCGCGGGGGGCGCAGCTTTGCCGAGGGGGCAATTCGGCTCCCAAAAACAGTAAGATAATTTAGAAATCTAGGCTTATTTTAATAAAAATATTAAATTCCAATTTGTTGTCCATGTTGACAATAATTATGAAATTTATGAGCTTTCTAAAAAAAAAAAAAAATCCTCCGGGGGAGACCCCGGGCCCCTGCTGCAATATGAATGAACATTCCTTTGTAAACTGTTGTAAAAATCTATACTTGTCTTGTCTTTGCTGCTGTTGAAATGCGTGAAAACCCCACTATATTACACTTACATTTTCAAATTTTTCCCCCGGGGGAGACCCCAGGATTACATGGAATATTATTGCTTTCCAGGTTATACGTAGTATAAGGAAAGCTCTGTGACGGTCGAAATTTTCGATTCCGAGATCTCAACGGATTTACACGTTTTAAGGTCCCAGGAACCCAAAAAAGTGTTTTTTTACGAAATGTCTGTCTGTCTGTCGTTCTGTCTGTCGTTCTGTCTGTCTGTCTGTCTGTCTGTCTGTCTGTGCGTCGATTTCCGGGCAAACTACTCGGTCAATTTTGATGAAACTCGGCATGTAGGTTCACAAAAATCATACCTCGGAACAATTTTTCTTTTGGGGCTAACTTAATTTGGGAGGGGGGGGGGGGGGTTTATTCTCAAAAAAAATCCAAAAAAACGTCTTTATTTCTCAAAAACGGCTCCAACGATTTCTTTAAAATTCACATATATTGTAGTCGTTGTTTTGTTAATGTTAACGAGATGCGGGATTAATGTTGATAAAATTTGGGGGGTCGCTTGCCCCTTGATAGGTTGCTTCTGGGGGTAAAAAAATAAAAATAACTAAATTTTAATGAAAAATGACTAAAAAATAATTTTTCTGCGAAACCTTTCTATCGATGATTTCTACCTTCAGGTATGTTTTAGGTGTTAAATTGAGTAACGAAACTGGACAGGTGGCTTTACCAAAAAATATTTGGTTTTGTAAAAAAAATGTTTTTTTGAAAAAATGATAGAAAATTCACGCTCAAATGCATTGCGTGCCCTGCCAGTATTGCTGTGTGGTATAATTTGTTGGTCTGACCTATCTAGAATTTACCTCACCTCCAGTGACGTCAGGTGGACAACCCCCCCCCCGAGAGTTCGGAAATTTAACCATAGGAAAATTATTTTCCATGTAATTACTCATTTTCTCTATCTACTAATTTTGATAAATTGGAAAGCATGTTCGAGTAAACTCGGACCGGTTCTTTCTATATATATACCATCTAAGCAGTCTTTTAATGATAACATAACGATTTAGTCCGCATATCCACAAAATGTTAACTGGCTGTGTCCGTACCAAAGCTAAATCCATTTTATGTGCTTATGCCTATGCTACCGAGTAACACCATAACCTCTTAAGAATACACTAGATACAACTGACTTCTCAGGAAAACAATTTACACTAAATAGGATAACAATTGAATATCACTCACTCATAAAAAAAGATGAAATAATAAGACAAGGTAAGGCGCACCAAAGGTCTTGCGGGGGGGGGGGGCGCAGCAGAAGTTATTTACGCTACTGTAATCGGAGGGCATGTAAAGCAGGTGGTCCCGGGCTTTCCTTGTTGAGTGTAAGAGAGGGCTTTTAGCTCTAACTCCGCTAGGTTGGCTTAGTAATAGAAACAATAAAAAGTCCTTATTTATTTGTTTATTTATTTATGATCGCATGACTTCCTTCAATATTGCTTTTATGCCAGTCAAAAACAACCTGCAACCTTTCTGTCTACTAGACATTATACTTTATGCCTGTATTTAAAAATAATTATAAAAATTTTAACATTATTTGTAGGTACTAAAACAATACACGTGATTCTGGGTGGGGGGGGGGGGGGTAGTCTTAAACCTCACCACGTATCTCCAAGAGGGAGGGGGTTAAAAAATGTATAAAAAACATCACGTGATTAATGGACGGTCGAGTCCCAAACCCACCAACTTAAATGTATTGGGTTAGAACCTTCACATGTACAACAACACTATGTGAAATTCCGAACCAAGCTGAGTCAGAAAAATATCAACACACCCTAATTACCTTCTCTTATACCTGAATTGGTCTGCGAGTGACATGCCATTTTATAGTCTAATGGAGGGGGGGGGGTAGGGGGGTTAGGGCTTTAGGGCTGCCTTTTCCCAAGGATGTGCTTCAGACATTTCCGACTGGTTTACCAATGACAAATTCTCCTTCACCCCCCCCCCCCCCCCGCCTCCGCCCTGGCCCTCTCATCAAATTTTAAAGCTCAGCAATCCTTTACTGGGGCTGCTTTCATTCCTTCTTCATTCAACCTCATTTCTATGCAGAACCGACCGTATTGTATGCCGCAACATTTCTGACAAATCCGTCGAGTGCTAATTAAATTTGGTCAATGTGTCATTTTATCGCTACATACAGTTGAATGTACTGTATTGTACCGTTGTATAACATTTGTAATTTTCTCCCTTTCCTTAGGTTTCTTATTATTTCATTTTATTGCTTTCCAATTTATACGTACCCTAGTATAAAGAAAGCTTTGTGACGGTCCGAATTTTCGATTCCGAGATTTCAACGGAATTACACGTCTTGAGGTCTGTCTGTCTGTCTGTCGCTCTGTCGCTCTGTCGATTTCCGGGCAAACTACTCGGCCGACTTTGATGAAATTTTGCATGCAGGTTCACAAAATCATACCTCGGGATCACTTTTTATATTTGTGGCTAACTCAATATGGGGGGGGGGGGGGGGGTTTATTCTCAAAAAACTCCAAAAAAAAACGTCTACAAAAATTATATCTCAGAAACGGCTCCAACGATTTCTTTTAAATTCACATATATTGCAGTCGTTATTAATGTTGACAAAATGCGAGGGGTCGCTTGCCCCTTGATTGATTGCTTCTGGGGGTCAAAAAATGAAAATAACTAAATTTTAATGAAAAATGACTAAAAAATCATTTTTCTGCGAAACCTTTCTATTGATGATTTCCACCTTCTGGCATGTTTTAGGTGTTAAACGAAACCGGACAGGATACTTTCCCAAAAAACTATTTGGTTTTGTGCAAAAAATTGTGTTTTTTTTTTTAAATTATGGAAAATTCACGCTCAAATGCATTGCGTGCTCTGCCATTATTGCTGTGTGGTAATGTGTTGGTCTGACCTATCTAGAATTTACCTCACCTCCAGTGACGTTAGATGGACAACCCCCCCCCCCCCCGAGATATCGGAAATTGAACCATTGGAAAATTGTTTTCCATGAAATAACTCATTTTCTCTATCTACTAATTTTGATAAATTGGAAAGCATGTTCGAGTAAACTCGGACCGGTTCTTTATTTATTTCTGTTCTTTTCTGCTGTATGCAACATTAACTGGCATGCCACTTCTTTCAGGTTACTGCCACGGATGGCTTTGCTTCTGGGGTTCCTTAGTCTGGATTGGGTTGCTGACTGCAGTTATAGGTGACGTAGCATCGCACTTCGGCTGCAGCATAGGTCTCAAGGACACCATCACTGCCATAACCCTTGTCGCCATGGGTACCTCTTTACCAGGTATATTTTCGTGTTTCCAGGTTTCTGCAACGGCTGGCTGTGCTTCTTTGGTTCTCTTACCGGGATTGGCTTTATGACGGCCATAATCGGCGACGTTGCCTCCCATTTCGGCTGCTCTGTCGGCCTAAAAGACGCGATCACCGCCATAACTATCGTTGCCTTGGGAACAAGTCTGCCAGGTGCTAAATTTTTAGTGAGCCGTGCGTCGAAGAGTGTCGTAAATATGCAAATGGTTTTGGCGGGAAATTGGTAAACGGTGCTGTTGGTGCCTATTCTACGGTGTTGTTGGTGCCTATTCTACGGTGTTTGGGGACGTACCTCCTAATATTTATTATCCATTTAAAATTCGGGAATTATCTTATATAATACTGTATATTGTCCCTGAACAGTGCTCACACTCCTGGAACACTTCAAATTTTACCCTTGATCCACCTCGGGATCACGAACACTGCATTTTCGATAATTAATTATAGTAAATTTAAGAACATACAAATATAGTAGTACTATTTGGGTATGTTATTTTATTTTAGTAAACAATTTAATTGCATCTCTAAAAGCTTGTAAAATACCCCCATTCCGAAGACCCTTATATTCTCATAAGACAGTCTTTAACATTAATTTATTTCTCTACGTTTCTTATAAACCCAATTATTATAACATCATTGATTAGTCCAAAAAATACAATTGTTTTGAAAACAATAAATGATCTAATAAATAAATCATCAATTTAGCAAAATGTTAGTCCTAAAACCTTGTTAGGTTCTTTTCGAATCTGACTGTATCCTAGAACTTTTCGCACTCTTTCTTTTGCTGCAATCTGAATATGGAAGTACCTGCCAAAAGTTGGTTGCCATGGAACACGATGACACGTAGCATGGTTCCATAAATTGTAACCTTCAAATTGACAATGACTCAAGCTCCAGGAGTGCTTCTAGATTTACAAGAGCTTCTAACCAGGCACCCGCCTAGTTCAACTTCAGTCGATAGAGACGTGATTATGAACTGGTAGATCGAGGTTGTAACCTTGTAGAATACCCAAAAGCCCAACCTTTTCGATTCTGAATTTGCCCTAAAACTTTTCGCACAGAAACACCTTACATGGTTCCATAAATCCAGCATTGTAACCTTCAAATTGACCGCTGACTCTACCTCCAGGAGTGCATTTAATATTTACTAGAACTTCTAATAAGACACCAGCCTAGTTCAACTTCAGTCGGTAGAGACGTGGAATATGAACTGGTAGATCGAGGTTGTTACCTTGTAGAATACCCAAAAGCCCAACCTTTTCGAATCTGAATTTGCCCTAAAACTTTTCGCACAGAAACACCTTACATGGTTCCATAAATCCAGCATTGTAACCTTAAAATTGACCGCTGACTCTACCTCCAGGAGTGATTTTAATATTTACTAGAACTTCCAATAAGACACCAGCCTAGTTCAACTTCAGTCGGTAGAGACGTGGAATATGAACTGGTAGATCGAGGTTGTTACCTTGTAGAATACCCAAAAGCCCAACCTTTTCGAATCTGAATTTGCCCTAAAACTTTTCGCACAGAAACACCTTACATGGTTCCATAAATCCAGCATTGTAACCTTAAAATTGACCGCTGACTCTACCTCCAGGAGTGATTTTAATATTTACTAGAACTTCCAATAAGACACCAGCCTAGTTCAACTTCAGTCGGTAGAGACGTGGAATATGAACTGGTAGATCGAGATTCGTTACTCAACATAACATAAAAAATAATCGTTTTCCAGCGGCACTGGATCCAACCAATCAAAATGAGTGGTACCTTATTACCATCAACGGCAGAAGAAATATACAACTTCAGGGTATATTGCTGAATAAGAAAATTTCAATTGGTCAAAGAGCAACCTTTACCTACCCTTAGGTCTAAGCTCCCAAGGGGTTGTCGAGCCACGGTTTGTTTTACGTTTTATAATCGTCATCACCGTTCCTGTTGAAACCATGTTTTGCATTCTACGACACCCTGCTGACAATCGTTCTCAATATTGCAACCCCTGTCACAGTATAGCTGCTGGCAGGTTTTTAGATTCAAATGCACGTTGCAATTTCTTTTATTTCTCAGCACCATTAGCAAAAAATTTTACATTGCATTTATTTCTCTTATAATTTAATCGAAAAAAGTCACCAAACCATGCACGTTCAGAGGAAGCTTGACATTGGCCACCCCTGATGGATCACTCCAAAATCTGTTGTTTATATTTTTTTTATTTAAGTTAGTAGGTACTGTACTTACGATGTAATGATTTGGCCCATTGGTAGAGGACTATTTCATATACCATAAAATAAAAAATATAAACCAACCAATTATGAGGTGAGCCAGGGGTGGTTAAAATTGCCTTGCACGTTAGACCTATATTACATTTTTAGGGGAAAAGTTTAATTTGCTCTTATGCCATTGTAGTTTTGTCATATTGTACTAACTTACTTACATACTTACTGTAGACAGGTTTGACATTGAATATGTCATGCTATGCATATGTCCAGACTTGGTGTATAGATTACTGGTGGAACGGAGTTTCACCTGAAAGGTTGTTGCTTCGAATCCAACCCTTCCTACATATTCGGGGGCTTCATGACCCAAATTTCGGTGGGTTGGCTAAGTAATAAAACAAAGTCATTATCTATTTATTTATTTATTTATTATTATGTTAGTAAATGTTTATATTCTATATGGTTACATGATCCCAGTGGTTGCCTTGTCTAAAATAAATCATTAACGTACCGATATGTGGCATGTGGCCTTCACTAACACCAATTGGCCACAGTTGAATTCCTTTTATCGTTTTTTATACAAATCAAATTCAATAATAATTGTTGCCAGTCTGTGCTAGAAAGATAATAATAATAATAATAATAATAATAATAATAATAATTCGTGTATTTCACAATATTATTGACAAAACAACATATACTGTAAGCCCCCTTAATCTGATGGTGTGCGGGGTACCTACAATGGCGTGCGGGGTACCTACCAGAAAGAGGTACATATCATTTGTCAAAATTCTCAGAAATTTGATTTCTGATATTTCATCCATGAGATTTTTCTTTTTACACTTCCAAAGGGTTCCCCCCCTGTCTCTCAGTAAGAATGAACTTTAAAAAGTAGACAATAAGACAAAACTTTTAAAGAGCGGTAGAAACATTAAAGGTAGGTTTTCAAAGGGTTCATCTCAGGATCAAAGTTTAATGCTATATTGGACTTTGCCCAAAAAACCGGTAATGGGGTTGATTAAAGGAGGCATGAGGCATCTTGCATGTTAATTACCATTTAGTCTTCTTGCACCTCTAGCAGTAGCACTGTATAGCCTACTCCATACGATACTTTGTACCTGAAGTAGAGAATCAAGAAAAACCTGGACACCGCGAGACGTGAGTCCACGATCCTAGGTATTATATCTGCACCTGCCTTGTCTAGGTTTGACTTGCTTCTCTAACTACTATATTATGTTCATCGACAAGATTCATACCTGTATTATTAGACAGGTTGCACCAATAAATTATAATTTATATTGCAGAATTTGCAAATACTGTAGGTAGACAGAACCAAATATAATATAGGCTATATATAATGATTGATATAGCACAGCATACAGCCGGCCGCCATACAAAATTGAATCCAGCGGACCAGAGCAGGTTCAAAGCTGCAAATAACTTGGTCGTGTGCACAGTGCCGGTAGGGAAACATGGTAGGACTTGTCCTGGTCACCTCCGAACTAATCGTGTGACTTGACTGTGTTTCCCAAGTGGTTCGGAATCCACTTTAATCAGGAGGTTCACTGTCTGATGGGCTGGCATAGGACAGTCAAGTCGGAGTCGCTCTATGGGCCCAAATATGAGGCCTAAGTCGTTATTAATCCGACGAACACTACTACTAGCACAGCATATTTTAGGGAAGATACCAATTAGACTATACTAAAGAAAAAAGCTTATTATATATATATATACGGCTATTGTAAAAAAAGAAAATAATAATAACTACTGTACGTACTGTCCACTATATTTGGAAAACTTTATTTATTCGAAAACTTGCATCAGCGGAACACCAAGTTTAATCGATTTTTGAAAGTGTTCTAAAGGTCCTATTGTCAGCTATTACTAAGAAAATATATTATACAGCTTCGGCACTTTAATGTATTACGAGGAGGACCGTTGTCATACTTTTCGTTGCTCATCACATGAAAAAATTGTCAGGACATGTAGCGTAGTGGTACGGACTCTGACTTTCGCCCGAAAAGTTGTTGGTTCGAGTCCCACACTGGCTACATTTTCTGGTCATGCTTCGGAGGGCATGTAAAGCAGGTGGTCCCGGGCCTTCCTAGTTGAGTGTACGAGAGGGCTTTATAGCCCTTACTCCGCTAGGTTGGCTTAGTAATAGAAACAATAAAATGTCCTTATTTAAAAATCAATAGAGAACATCAAAGTTTAGTCTGAAAAGGCTTCAACACGTTCTCGCGACCCTCAGTTTAAGAACCGCTGAAGTGGAAGATTTAGCACACACTGTAACCAAACTTGTCAGGCTTGTGGTTCAGTTGTTTATGACGATGGCTCGAATAGCCATAAATCGTGGGCTCGAATCCCGCCAAGTCCAGATTTTTCTATTTTCTTTTATGCATTACGAGAAGTTTGCCTCTTCAACATAAATTAGTTCAATTTCAGTATTATATGTACAATGTTATGCTACAATATATTTAACGCGCAGTAAGTTAGTTCTTCTAAAAAAAAGTGTCCCATAAGCTGACTGTCAATTACCACATTCAAACGCAAATTTAGAATTCGTTCCTCCGCGAATCCTTTTCATATTGCAACGACCTGCTGTCCCGAGCAGTTTATTATTATTATTATTTTTTAAAATACTGACCTACTTCCTTGAGCAACAGTAAAAAATCACAACACTTGAATCCCACAAAAAGTTTTTAAAAAGTTTCTAGAATAAATTGCGAGTAAATCCCCCAGTGTCTGCGGATCCATCAAGGAAAATCTTTTTAAATTAGAAACTCGTCCTTACGTGACATTTTTTAAAATGCTGAGTTAAATGCGCTCCACAACTGTAGTCTAGTTGGTAGAGTACTGCACTATGGACCGGAAGATTGAGGTTCGAGACTCGGCATGAAAGAAAAAAATTCTGATGGGAATGTGTCGACCAAACCCCTACCTTACCTAGGGTGGTCTGGAAGAAACAAAAAAAATATCCTACAATGGCTACATGTCTTTTAGAAACCACAAAGGGACATTTTGGAAAATATAAAATAGATGATTTTTACATATTGTATTTTAAACAAATTTTATTGTATGTAGCATGTTCAATACCTACAGGCTACAACATCCCAAATAGAAAAGGTAAAAGAGTAGTAGTATATAAAAGTAATAAAAGAGTCTGTCCATATGAGGCAGACTCGCCTATACTTAATTTCTAATCTAAAATTTAAAGGTACCGGTACACCACCGGGAGGGGGGCGGGGCATTTTCAATCCCTGCACAGCCCCAAATTTATAGCATTGCCACTGCGCTTCAGCGAGTTGCCGTTGCTCGGCTTTTTTTTAATGCGTTGTTGGAGATAGAGCTTAAAAGCGGATGTTGGGTAAATACGGCACTGCAAAATGTGACGTGGCCGTGACCAATCAGCGACAAGAACGGTAAAAATTTTCAAGTATTCTTGTCGCTCAGTATTGTTTGTCACAACTCACAATTTACCGAATATTGACAGTGAGTTCATGATACACTTTATCGCACTTTCTTCGAACGCACCCTTAGCCAAAAATGCAATTAAGAGAACTGCAACCTTCGGGGTAACCTTAAATCACAACTGATTTGGCACAATTATTCAACAAATGGTGCAATGTTTTCGTCAACAAATAATTGCGATGGGTACAACAGCGGTGTAGATGCTGCTGGCACATCCTCAATTTATATGTCTTAAGGGTCAGACATTCCTCGTGAGGACAGCCCAAACGCAGGGGCGGACTGGGAAAATATGGTACCTAAACCTGTAAAAAAAATCTAGGCTTGTCCATCTTTGTCCAGTTTGTTCAGTTCTGGAGTATGATAATTCGGTACGTAAACCTGTAAAAAAATCTAGACTCGTCTGTCTCTGTCCAGCTTGTTCAGTTGTGGAGGGAGTATGAAAATTTGGTACCTAAACCTGTAAAAAAAAAATCTAGACTCTTCCTTTGGAGGATAATAGGTCCGATTGTACGAGACTCGAAGTAGAAAAGTTTTTCACCCGGTATGGGTCCACCCAATTAGGTATCGCACCTTACTGTCACCGGTAGAACTGCCAACCTGCTCTACGTTTATTACTACAACATCCCACATTCCCACATAGAGGAGTAGTCATGCCTCAGCCCTCAGGCCTAGACTTTCGTATGTTGCCTTCTTCTTCTTCTTCTTCTTGAAATGCCTCTTCTAACAAGGATTGGCGATCATCATAGCAATTGCAGTAATGATGATCATCCTAGGGCATTGTAATGCAGTGGTTTCCCGTTGTGTCTTGCATCCATACCGTTGACTTTTCATTGAGTTCCTCCGCCTTCAGGGCCAGTTTCCCAACCCCAAGACAAAAGAGTACCCTGGACAGAGAAGACTGTGTTTTTCGCTGATCCCTGGACAAACTGTGTCCCCTATAGTCACCATTACGAGCTTCCTTCTTTACCAGGAGGAGGGACAGATTAGGGATTTTCACGTCTTCGCCTCTGAGACCATAAGGCATAACTCATAAGCTCAGCTACTTTGGAGATATTGCCTATCACAACCCATATAATTTCACTCGAAAATCTGCGATATAATAGTGAATTTATAACCTTTCTTAGAAGATATGCTCAGAAATGGTATACCAAACTAATGGTCTTTAAAACAGCTTTGATTCCATGTGCAACATGAGTAAACATAATAGTCTCCTTAGTAACTTTGTAAAACTTGCTGTCACTCATTGTTAAAATTAACTTTGTATAATTTTACGTAAAACTATACAAAGTTAATTTTAACAATAAGTGCAACATGAGTCACTCTATGAGCCCCCTCCTCTCCCTTTCTGGGCCTACATGAAAAGTTTGTATAATTAATAGCTTTTTTTGTAGTCTAATTTTTTACCGCATCTCAATATTCTTATAATTACTCATGTTGTTGAAGTGTTATAACAATCATGTTGTCTGAGAAACATCAGCTGTATTTTATGCGCTAGGAAATGCTAAAACCTGAACTAAAAATTTCAGATATAAACATAAATAAATTATGTTTATTTCCCTCCACAGCACAATACAATTGAGAAATTTCGCAGAGCCAGAAATTTTACAGAACTAGAAATTTTGCAGAACCTTGCAGAAAATTCTGTGATGGGCCCTATATAGGTATTGTTACTCTGACATTGAAAAACATTGAAATAATGCTAATTATAATTATCAATACTACCTATATACGTACTACCTATACATACTATACAAAAGTAGGCCTAGGTGCTAGGTCCGGATATCTGCCTGTCTTTTCCTGCTGTAACCATATCATTGGTCATGGCTTCATGGACATGGCAAAATCAAACCACATGAGAATTTTTCTCTGAATAATCCAAATTATGGCTACATTCAGAAGCCCGTATTCTCTAACATGATGCTTTACAGGGGCTATGTAATCCTGTCCCACTGCAGCAATGGAGATAGTACTGGACTTCCCACCCCTCCATGTTGCAGTGGAAACTTCTGCAGAAATGGCATTACTAGGAGTGGAAGGGCAATTAAGAGAGACTCAGCCTCTCTGACTACGTCTGACCACTGCCTGGATATGCCAAGCGATAGAATCCATCCAAAATACTGTTTTAGGAGGGAATTCGAAACTATATTAGGGACAATGAAAGAATGCTGCGAATCAGCAGGAATTCTCAATAGTCACACAATCAAGTGGTATACTGATGGCTCTAGGCTAGGAAGTACCAAACCAAGAACAGGCCTTGGCGTCTTTGGTCCTGGGGTTAAATATCTGGAGTCTCTTAGGGAGACAACTATAGTCTTGCAGATTCTGCAATGAAGGTGCGGAGGACCTGCGATGCGATGCGATGCAATCGCACGAAGAAGAGCAGCATGCTCGGAAAGCTTGCAGTTACATGTAAAAGACCTACCACTTCTGAATCCCCTCAAGATCCTGGCTCTGGTGAGGGAGATAGGCCTCGAGAAAGTGATGTAGAAGTGATGTAGATACTTTGTTGTAGGGGGCACAATAGGCCAATAGGCTTAAGTGCACACAGGTAACACCTGTACCCCAACTTATATAAAAAAAAAAAAAAAAAAAAATAGGTCCGGATATTTCTAAGCATTATTTTTGAGCTATTTAAAAAAAAAAAAAATTCAACATTCCCTTCTCGTTTACTATTTTGGGGGTGACTGCCCCTGCACACGATTGGCCAATCCGCCCCTGGCCGGTATAGTCGGGTGCGCCGCTGATGACCTGGTTTACCATTCTAAAAACAGCATAGTGGGGGGCCTCGACAACGACGGTGCAGCAAAGGTGCAGCGTATAGGGCTAGTAGGCGACAGTGCATTGACGGGGACACTCTGTAAATTTAGCGAGTCCTAAATATATCACCCGAGAACAGGTGATGGGCCCACAGCTACAGCGCAATCAGCTGCTGCTCGCTCGCTGTAGGTAAGTCGTGCCCCGTTTGTGCTCTGTGCTTTTGAACTTTTGCATTATTTTCATTGGTTTTTGTTATTGGGGTAAGTATTGATGTATTTAGCGAAACGTAGCTTAGCGTATGCGCTTGAGCCTTGCGTGGCAGAGCGTGCAGAGTAAAGCGGGAAGCGAAAATTTGAGAAAGGGGAAAACTCCGTGGGATATTCAACTCGTACAATAAAATTTCAAATAAGGTATCCAGCCTCCCAGCAGTCGTTACAGAGGGGAAGTAACTCGTGTAGTTATTGCCATGAAGCACATTGCAAAATGCATATGGGTAGTGATTTTATTAAGCAAAAGTCTATAACAAATTTAACGTACCTATCAAAAAGACACACACACTGCAGCTATAGTCCAATGTTTCCTTAATTTTCAAAATATAAACGTGACAGAGAATAACCGAAATTACAGGATATACTAGTAGAAAAAACTGGACTTGGCGGGATTTGAACCCACGATCAACGCCTAAGTTTTTTCCATATCCTGTAATTTCGGTGATAACCAGAAGGTTACCTCTTCAGGTAATTTAATGGTAATAAAAGGTAATTTTATACAAATGCGGTATATCATATACAATAGTACTGCAATATATTACCGCGTTTGGGTCACTACGCTAATATAACAACAAATTTATTTATTTTTATCATGTTAACCCTACTATTTTAAACCCTTCCGTACCTACAGTATAATGAATGCAAAAGTTTAGAAAATCCGTTATGCTGACTGAAACAGGGGATCTACAGCAAATGGTCGATTTGATGGGTTCCATCACTGTTTCTTATGATGAAAAATACTTGAGGGCTTGAGCGTAACGACTGTATAGGCTATATTATGTTTCACGTTTCAAAATTTTATTTTAATAAATTATGTTAGTATCACAGTATATTTTCATCTGTCATGTCGTCTCTTTACTATGATGCTTTTAAGATGATAAGGATAGGTTGGAAAAACAAATACAAAATGTATAGCACTCGGTTAATGCTAATCTACTGTACCTTTTGTAGAGCCTGGAAATGTGTTCTTGTATCCATCCATTTTACAATGTAGCCTACATGTTAGTTTGCGGGGGAAGGAGCCCTCAACGTACTCTCTGCAAAGTAAAGTGCAGTATATTTTTATTTATTTTGATCGAAAACGCGGGAAGGATGAGTTTGAAATTGACCTTCCCCTGTTGGGAGTCCGTAGATGGTGGAGCGGTGTACAAAACCGAGGTGACTCGAGGAGTGTTGTCGAGCAGGCCATCAAGCTCATTAAGGGCTGTAGAACCAGAAGAAGATAAACAAGATTCATTTTTTCATCAGTAGGAGTTCCAAACCTTGGCACCAGTTCTTTTACTGTGAATAATTTTCTAATAGATTTTAGATTACATTTTATCACTTGTCTGACTTTCATTTTAACTGACAGATACGTTCGCGAGCAAAGTGTCTGCTATCCAGGATGAAACGGCAGACAATTCCGTCGGAAATGTCACGGGCAGCAACGCAGTTAACGTCTTCCTCGGTCTGGGCGTCGCCTGGTCCATTGCTTCCATATACCATGCGTGGCATGGTAACGTTTTCTACGTCAACCCCGGAAGGTGAGCCGATAAGTAGATAAGATGTGAGACTTTTGTGAAGGTTTCATTAGTCCCTTAAGGTAGGTATCTAGCAGCGTCACGGGAAGTAACGCAGTCAATGTCTTCCTCGGCTTGGGCGTCGCCTGGTCTATATAGCTTCCAAACACCGACCGTGGCAGCCGGCAAGGCGATTCTTTCCACATTGACCAAGCTTTCGTCAGTTAAAGTGCCTCTCGAACTCCGCTCTTCCACTTCTCACCCTCGACCTACCAGCTTTGAACTTCCAGTTGCTTACTCTCCGTCGTCCAGCCATGTTTGTGCTGTTGTGAGTTCTTCAGCTCTGCAGTTAATAGACCAATGAATCAAAGAAGAACACCCATCTAGAAGTATGGTGTGCTAAGATGGGTGCCAGAGGGGCGTTTACATTTGGTTACAATGCGTGTAAATGCACTATCTGGTACGACATTTTGGCGCGCTTTCCTCCAACCTACTTCAAATTGAACCGTCTTACGTCATCCCCTGATCGAAAAATCTTCTGACACCGTCAATGAAGCTTAACATCGGTGAAATAAGGAGTTAGGCGCTGATTCCACCAACGTCAATAGTGATATTAAATGTTTTTTACGTGGTAGCAGACATTTTTAGACTGTCTAAAAATGTCTGCTACCACGTCAAAAAACATTTAATATCACTATTGACGTTGGTGGAATCAGTGCCTTATGGAGCAATTAAGTTTCCAATGCTGGCCGACAGTTCCATATATAGTATAATCGTGCTGTGTACAAAACATGCGGGCCTATGTACTGTACAACGGTGCTATTCAGAACATATTTTAAGGAATTATCATTAGGCGAAATCCGATTCTAGATTCTACCTTGTATAGTGTATAAAATAGTATTGTAAGTGGACGCATATCCTCATACCCTATATCTATAGCATAGTCAATCCAATGTATGTGAGCATAAAAGTTCGAGTGACGATACTGTTTTAGTTTTACAAAAATTATTTATTTGTTTTAGAATACTTGTATTTTGTTGTTAGGTATTGGATGTAGGTACAAATTTGGAATTTGGCCGTCCTGTGGGAGTGTTTTTAGTATTACAGTAGAGGTACCGTACTCTAGATCTCACATAGCCTACTTATGTAACAAAGTGGAAAAAGTCAGGGAAATTAGAAATTTTCATCAAAATAAATAAATTTAATGGAAATGAATAAGTAGAGCATTATATGGTATTTTATGTTTATTTAGATCTTTACTGCATTCCATACTTTTCCCACTTTACAACAATAGGGATGTAAGCACTCTAACTATTGTATAATCCTTATGTGACAGAGAGAACGTTATATTATAAAGGATTCGATTTTAGGCTAAATATGATTTCCCTGTAGAAATATAACTATGCAACCAACTCATAAATCAGGTACAAAACAGACCGCACTATATTTTTGTAAAAAAAAAAACAAAGCTGCCATAGAAATACTTGTGTTGTTATGAAACGCTTTATTATGGCCCTTTCCTGCGAATGAACCTTATCCAGCCACTATATAAGTATAGGGGAGGTTATCACAGAAGCTTAGGCCTATAGTGGGCAGGGACGGATCCTTGGGGGTCCCCCCCCCCCCCCGAGAGAAATAGCTTTATACTAGATATAATGTACTTTTGAAGGAAATTAAACAAAATTATTACTCAAGTAAAAGAATCGCGATATTTTTCAGCCCCCCCCCCCCCCGAAAACTTTTTCTGAAACCGTCCGACAGTGGGATAATAAGCTCTCTTTAAACCTAGTGGCTGGATACGTATCGATGTTCGGAAAAGACCTAAGTGGATAGATAATCACGTCAAAAGTGTTAAAAATAATTTGTCGAAAGAGCAAATAGACTACTTTTCTATAGAAATCCATAGAGTAATGGACGTCCAATAGCAATGTTTTGATTGGTCGGCCGCGGTTGGACCCGTGATCTTATAATTAGTATAAGCACGAGTATAGGCTTTTCAAAATAATTACAATGTTACATACAGTATAGAATCACCCCCCCCCCCCCCCGAATACGAGAAAATATAGCAACATATACTGCAACAAAAGATTTCAGCCTTCCGTCACTCACTTATTGGTTGGCCGGAAGCATGTTCCTATACGGATGTTGTCCTACGCACTGTAGCATGACCGCGTTTCTGCAGAGGTGGCATCTCCCTTAGGTGCCCATTCCATCGACCGGCTAGGGCTATTTACAAAAACGGTGACGTGGTACCAGAAATTCAAGACTTAGGTGACGTTTCCACCGACCTCGCATTGCAGAATTAACGGAAATGTTTATTTTCCTCTATGCCATAGTTAAAATTGATCAATGATCATACAGTAAAATCACAAACGAATAAACTAAAATTAAAAAATGGCGTCATGGGATAAGTTAAGTACAAACATTTTAATAGATTTCTATAAAAAGAAAAATTCTAATTTCCGTCAATGTCATTTGCATTCTGCAATGCGAGGTCGGTGGAAACGCCACCTAAGTCTTGAATGTCTGCTCCCACGTCACCGTTTTTGTAAATAGCCCTAGCCGGTCATTGGAATGGGCGCCTTAAAAAGTAACAGTTAGAGAGGAACTTAATTATTTCTTGACAACTGCTAGTCACAACACGACCGGCAGTACCTACCTGTGAAGTTCCGTTTGGAGCAAGGTAGACGGAAAGGGTTTCCATGTAGCCTACATTTTACGAATTTTGAACCTTCTCTGTTTAGCCCAGCACTCTACCTTCCGGACTAATTCCGGCCTCTTTCAATTGTTACTGAAACATACAAATATTCTGTTTTCAGCTTGGCGTTTTCGGTGACCATCTTCTGCACAGAAGCGTGCTTCGCCATAATCATTCTGGTGCTGAGGCGGCACAAGTCCATAGGCGGCGAGCTAGGAGGTCCTGTCAAGATGAAGTACATTACAACAGCTCTCTTCGTGGGACTTTGGGTCATCTACATGACCTTTTCCACGTTAGAAGTGTACAAAGTCATTGAGGGCTTCTAAATCGGTCCCCTTTCCTGCCAGAAACGGACAAAATAACTAGCCATGGAATTCGAAGCTCGGCCATCAGGTTTGATGAAGAAGATGTGGCGATGTTATTGAAGATTAAAAGAGGATTTTCAATTTTGTCACTGTGTTCCAAGTAACGGACAAAACAACTATAGCAAGCCGAAGGAGGCGCTAGATAATTATGCAAGATGAATAGGGGTGACTTTGATATGATAACGAGATTCGAGGGTTAGCGTGGCTTCCCGATGCAAGAAGAGAAAGAAGCAGAAGGACTTATCATTGAATTCTATTCCATCAACTTTCTTACAAGCAATGTAATGTATGTATATGACCCCCACTATACAAAATCCCATCATCTAATGCTGCTAGCTGTTAATGACGTACGGTCCTGTGAAGACGCAAAGATTGAGAAGGGATCAGGTCATCAAGAAAATGTGGTACACTAAGGTTATGGAGGGTTTCTAAATTTGCCCCTCTGTTGCTAATAAGGGACAAAACAAAAATATAATTAAAGGAAAGGTCTGATTTTAAGGTGTCAATATAATATACCTTTCTAATGTGAATATGAGGGATATTGGTAGTTAGAGGTTAGCCCCGCGTGTAAGTTATTTGTAATGTGAAAGCACAAAATAATTCAAGGAAGGAGTTAAATAATCGTCATCCAGGAACAGGTCTCCAAGCAAGAAAAAGTGGTAGCCTATAATTGTTACAATTGTGTTAGGTTATATATATATATATATAGCCTATATAAGACCTCTAAATCGGCTCCACATTTGCAAAAAAAAAAAAAAAAAAAAATATATATATATACGGTAGGTAATCTGACAAATCGCATGGGAAGCTCAATGATGGGCATACGATAAAAAATAAGAGGATGTATTTAGAAATCATACTGCGATGGATTGTAACAGTAATTGAAAATAAGTGTACATACAGTATATATTAGTTTACTAATTTTACTTATTTATAAGGGGAATCTTTCAAAATTTTGGAAACCACCATGACTTGAGAGCAAATTAAATAATTTCTATATTCTGAGCTGAAAGGAATACCTACTGAAAAATGGTTAAATATCAGAGTGGGCCGAAAAATCGCCCAAATGCAAAATAAAAACAATGTTTTGTTTTCTTTCTATGTTTCTTTCCATCTTTCTTCCGAGTACAAATCAGCTTGCGTAGCCTATATATGTACATATATATATATATATATATATACCGTATCTTCCTTCCAATTCCATGGTCAAAGGTGCTGGAAAATGTGTATTGCCTATTTCTTGTTCAGACTAATTAAATAGCCTATTTGTAACTAATATGACGTACATGATGATATAATTAGGCCTACTTTTATAATAGGCATTTAGACAGTTAACTAACCATTTAAATTCCTTTTTTACAATCAACACAACATTAATAGGGGTATACACTACGTTTGGATTTCCCTAAGGGAAAGTAGGAAACAGAGGGAAAATCAAAAAAATAGAACTCCAGTTTTTATAAGTAGAAGAACAATGCAATATAAAGGAAACATGTTTTCTATATGTCCTACTTTACCCAACCGGCAGGTATAGAGAATAGAAGAATATGGAATAAATTATGTTGATCATGTGGAATAGAACAATACTACTAGGCACATGCAAATATGCAATAACACTTAAATCTAACAACAAAGCAGAGCAACAAAAATGTAAATTTAACTACCGTGCATACTCCATTGCCATATTCCCCAGAAACTCATCAAGCTAATAAAACACACCCTTCCCCCGGTAAGCATGTAATATCCTCGTAAACTCCCTAGCCTCCAAATGCTTCCTCTTTATGTGGTCGGACAATTTTGTTTAAGGAGTGACCTTTCCTTCATTGTCACAATTAACCATAATTGAATATCATATAACTAAATTAAAATATAAAATACAAGCAATACCACTACCATGGACGGATGCAGGGGGCAGGGACAGGGGGGTAGCTGCCCCCCCCCCCCAATTTGGTGGTAAATATCTATTGTAAGTTAATTTATTACGCTCTGATTTAATCGATACCGTACTACATATGTTTTCCTATTTTGACCCACAACTACCCCCCTCCCCTAAAAAATGGGCTGGATCCGTCCCTGACCACTAATATTACTTAATTACAATATTATATAATACTATATAAATCCATATATTATAGCCTATTGAAAATTACTTTACATTTTATTACTTTTTATTCATTCTTCTTATGTTTTTCAATTTTTACATTGGATTGTTATTGTCTACAAATCTAAGGGCAGCAGGATGTTCTGTCTCGATAGTGATGATTACTGTTTACTGTATATTTTACGTAACTTCGTAAAAAAGAATTATGCCACAAAGGAATATACTCAATACTCTGCCATAACATTTGCATTTTATTGGATCTGTCAGCAAATAAGTGATTATTTATTTTATTAGAATGAAGCTATCAGGAAAGAAGCATTGCTGATTGGTTAGTATGAATTGAGAAATATAATTAGCTCTCACGCCATGTTTTTTTTATCATTTGGAAAGAATCCACTTAAGGTTCACAAAGACATTGAGGGTCTGATCAGAGGGGTTTGTTGAATTGTAAAAAGTTGTTTTATATTAGTGGAGGCCTTTAGGACCGCACCTCTGTTATTGTAAGAAGGCGCGGGGAAATGGGAAATCAATCGAATAAGGGTGTGTTCAAACTCATCTTATCTGTAGGTCTTTGTAGTTTACAATGTCATTTACAATGCAAAATTAATGTTTCTAACTCATTATTTTAAGTAAAAAATTTATTTACACATTATAGGCCATACCCAATTTTTTTTATATTTTCTATTTAAAAAAAAAAATAATAGAAATCGATGGCAGTGCAGTGTCCTTACCAGTTGCAGGTGATATGCAGTTCCCAAAACTAAACATGCAAGGTCTCGAAAGAACCAATGTTTTGAAAAGAAGCATGGTTATTAGACGAGCCTGAAAAAATGCCCAGGAAAAATTCTGCGCACGGCATCTGCCTGATTAATGCCCGTCTTAGGTTTGAGTGAAAATTCATTTAAAGCATTTTAAAAATATTATTACATGTCATTAAATATTTAAAAAAGTGTTCAATGTGTTGAATATTGAGTGAGTGTTGGAATTAGGTACCTACTTGTTTCAACCAATTCAGCGCATAAATGAACAAGACTTGTTAAGTTTTGGCTTAATGTTTAACTTAGAAATGATAAGCGCAATCCTCAAGGGAGGACTAAAATATTATCTAGGCCAACAAAAAACACTATTATCAGGACATGTACCTTAGTAGTACAGACTCCGACTTTCACCCAAAAGGTTGCTGGTTCGAGTCCCACACTTGCTACATTTTCTGGCCATGCTTCGGAAGGCATGTTAAACTGGCGGTCCCGGGTCTTACTAGTTGAGTGTAAGATAGCCCCAACTCCGCTAGGTTGGCTTCATAATACCATACAACAAAATGTCATTCTTTATTAATAGAATGAAGTTAGGTTAAAGAACAGTTAAAGAACAATAATAGCTTATAGCTAAACATTTACCGTTAACTGTTAGGTACCCTAATTTTAAATGGAAATCGGTACATCTCCACCAAAAACATCATTTTTAAAACTACGAAACTAACGCTTGTTCGCGTTCATACGTTCATAAGTTCAAACGCATAAAAATAATTGCTAGAACGCTAGCTCCCTGTTGGTATAATGCATATTCCAAGCAGGCATAATCGGAGTATCCATACAATATTACAAAACATTACGGAGGCATAAAGTACGTACTGTATATACAAAATTGGCTCAATCATGGTAGGTACCTATTAATTTGTTACCATAGACCTTAATAAGTATACATAGTATGAAGAGTATAAAATATTTAAAAATCTATATTGTTATTACACAGTATAATATTTTTGAATAACTTGCATTTACTAATTTGGCGTTGATACGATACTTACTCGTATGTACAAGCGAATAGGTTAGTAATGTTCAATCGCGCAAGCAGGTCTTGCAGGGAAAATTAATAAAAAAATCATCATTATTACATACCTATAAGAATAAGAGCAAATTAAAATGTTTTATGATGTCTTCTGTCCAGTCCCCTAAATAGTCTCATGATGTTTATTAAATTAGCTTGAAAATTAATTTTAGGCCTACAATACCTACCCCCTATAGACTCTGTGGCCTGCTGTTAAAATATGCAAAAAAATCATACTATAAAACTATAAATTCCAATATGACCAAGAATCGAAAGTAATGAAACCCTGTGTTTCTTGTATTTAATGTATGTATTATACGTGCACCTATACAGTATTGGCCAAAATGGTTGGAGTATTAATTTTTAAATTAAACCATGGTGTCTAATTTCAGGCCACAACAAATTGGCCAATTGCCATACTATAAGGTTGGGTTGTTTGATTTTAATTGGATAAAAATTATGAAATCATGCTCCTAAATTCCCTTTTTTCTTTTGTATTGTTGAATAAATTAATATTACAAACAATGTGAGTTTTATATTCAAGGTTATATTATACCTGGCATAGACTTAAGTAAAATTTCATTTTCGGCTATGGCCGATCAGGTGTAGAGAGATTTCATAAAAGCACCGACCCCGCTTCGCGGTTTGCATAAGAACCCCCATACTAGGGCATATCGTAGTAGTGAACATTTCCATTTAGTTAAAATAGTCATATTTAGCAAATTATTGTTATTTATTTATGTACAAACTTAATTTGGTAGGCTTTTGTCACGTCTTCCGGTCAAGTTGTTTTGGAATCTGCGTGGAAACCGACTGTAGGACCTTCTTAGATAACCTCATAAAGCCGGACACAGGGTCCCTCCCGAAGTACTTCACATTGATTTCTTGCCCTACTTCGAGACCCAAAGCTGACGGGTGATTGACCTGCAAAGTAATTAAAGATCCGATTTATGGCAGTATTTTAATAAGCATGCGTTCGATGAGTGTCTGATGAAGTGACCAGTTGACTAACTAAATATTTCCATGCCGCGGCTGGAATTCGAACTAACCCGGCGCTTGATAAGCTAAGTATTACAAAATGTTACGTTTTCATGAGAATTTGGTAGTTGGAATAGTAGATATGACACTGTCCTAATGACAGAAGTTCTGTTCTGTTCAAGTCCGCTTTTTCGCGCTGCATGCTAGTAGTTATTATTGAATGATTTAAAAATGAAATAATTAGTGTATTTAAATATTGTTAGTATTGCAATTTTGCAAACTGTTTAGGGGCCCATCACGGGCCTAGCCTAACGGGCCCCATATGTTTATTAATGTAGGCCTATTACGAAGGAACATTTTTTTGGAATACATTTACTTTAGTTTTACTTTTACTTTAGTTGTACCCAAACCTATAGTAGCATAAATTATTAGTATAATACAGTACAATACAATATATATTTCCTTCAAATTATACTATACATGTAAAGTATAAGATAAAATCGTCAGAGTATCGTCAAAATCAGGTAGTTCTGTCATTGTCATTGTGCTAGTGCCTCAGTGACACTGTTGAAAGCTTTCTCAAAGAGATGGTTTCTAAGCAATTTAGGGAAGTTAGAAGCATTTCTCGCCGCTCTCAGTTCAATCAGGAGTTTTCTAAGGTAGGCGAAACCTTATAGTATAGGATCCAGTCGCTCACACTTGGCTGTGCGTGGCGCTGGCCTTACAAGGTCTCCCCGTTACCTCGTGTTGTAGGTGTGAGTGTCCCCGTTTTGTATAAATGTCCCCCACACCTCAGGCTTTAAGATATGTAAGATGCAGCTAAATATGTACAGACTTGGGGCTGTCATGATTTTTAATGATTTGAAGTGAAAGCGACAACTGTCACGGGGTCCCAGTTTTAACATGTATCGCACTCCCCTCTTTTGAAGCCTGAGTACAGCGTCCATGTTCCCTACAGAGGACCCTCCCCAGTATGTCCGTTTACGCACCTTTCTCTGATCTAGCTGAGAATTGTGAATAAACACAGGCTGCATGTTGGGATAGAGGGTCACCATAACGCCGATCTCTCGGATTTCAACAATCTAAAAAGAAAAGAAAATAATTTAACTAATGTCACCAAGCTTTAATATTGAACACCCCCAAAACCAGGATCTACTTTATATTTTATTTAATACACAAACGAGGAAATATGCTATGTAAGTCAACCGTAGAATCAGCTCCGAAGCATCGCTTCTAATATATTATTCAGTCTCGTTTATAACCACCCTAGATTCCTTTAACGAGGGCTGATTTGGCGAAGCCAAAATGAATGGATAACCTGCACGCATGCTTTGAACTCACTGCTTATAAACAAGCCTTAGCAGTATAAACAAATTCAAATTCGTTTCAGACTCAGCACTTCGCGCCTCGTCTATAACCTCTTTCAACTTCTGTAACGCGGACCGGTTAGACGCAAACAGTATGAAAACACCAATACTCCTTCTTTATATGGGACGATCACACCTTCTCCGTACCTAAGACACTATTATTACTAAACTTTACAGTATAAATAGCTCCAAACTCTAGCTTCGGCTCGGATTCAGCACATAGAGCCTCATTTATAATCTTTTTCACCTACTGTGACGCGGACCGGTCAGGCGCAAATAGGATGAAGACACCAAAACTCCGTCTTCCTGTGGGACGATCACACCTTCTCCGGAATTAGGACACCATTATTACTCAACTTTTCGGTATAAACAGCTCCAAACTCTAGCGTCGGCGCGGATTCAGCACATAGAGCTTCATTTATAACCTCTTTTGCCTTAAGTAATTCGGACCGGTAGGGCTCAAACAGGATGAATGAGCTTGTGTTTCCTGCACACCAAAAGACGCTAGTATAAACGGTTTCAAATTCTAGATACGGCTCGGAGTCAGCACAAGGCGTTAGGCGCAAGCAAGACGGAGACACCGTCATTTTGTGGTTGGGTAACTGGCACACCTATTTCGAACTCACGCCGTTATTACTAACCTTAGCTGTATAAACAGCTCCAAACTCTAGCGTCGGCTCGGATTCAGCACTTAACGCCTCATTTACAACCTCTTTCGCCTCCTGTAACGCGGACCGGTTAGGTGCAAATAGGATGAATGTACCGTCCTCTTCTTGTGTGACCTGCACACCTGTGTTAAGCTCAAGACGTCTCAGATTGACTCCTCCGAGGCCAACAAACTTTGACCTCTTATGGGCTGGCACTTCCAATTTTTCCAAAACAGGCCATTTCTCGCGTTGCTCTGATCTAAAGAGAAACCAACGAAGAGTAAAAAATCATGTCAAATCAACAATCGGAAGGGAAAAGCCTTACAAGTGTACAAATTCAAACATCTCATGAAATGCCGATTATAGAGCTGTCAAAAATATCACATCTCTTGGCAGAAATGCTCCTCTACATATTGATAAATGATATGAACCCGTCTAAAACACTGATTGGCCATAAGTGTTCAACTTTACCAAAAAAAAAACCGTTGGCGAAAGGGTGTGTAGGAAGGAGTTCAAAAATTGTGTCCAATTGGTGATAGTGACGGCCACATATCATAAATCAAAATTTAGAGGAGTATTGCTTCTAAATGATGTTACATTAAAAATAGCTCTACAATGGATATTTTTTGTGAAATTCGACCTTAAGCAAAAACGCGTAGTGGGGGTGTGTGATTTGTTCTTAAGGCGAAACCAAAACAAATATTCTGCTCCGTAGAATTTGCCTTTGAGCACCTTACTTATTATCATGTATACATGATTCTAAATGTTCTAAATTGCTTAAATTGCACTAATTCTGGCCAGGTTTCCACTTTGGACCCTACTTTTTTTACCAAATTTTAATTGTGCACTATAAAACTGACCTTGGCGAGCGAATGACTTCATTCATGATTTCAATGATTTGAGATTTGCCATCAGTAGCTACTTGAACGGCCTCCATAATGACTTTGAGCGGCAAGCCAGGCAGCTTAACATCAGCTTGAATTGCTGTGACGCCCTTCTTTGTGCCCGCCATTTTGAAATCCATGTCCCCCAAGTAGTCTTCTATACCCTAAAAATCATGTTCCGCATTGAAGGGATTTTTGTTATAATGGCCCATATTGCACGCTTGTGCAGGATAGAGGAATGCGCTTGTTTGTAATGAAATATTGTAGGAAAATCCACCCTGACCCCAAAGAGCCTTCTTCTTCTTCTTCTTAAACTGATTCTTAAACTGAGGAGTCTAGAGAACTAAAAGCCGTGCACTTGCACGATCTACCGAAGTTAAGAGGGCCCAACTTAAAATACGGTATTTTGTTATCATCGGTAAAAGCAGTAAGCGTAGCCTCTATGGAGCCCATTAGTGGATATTCCTACAGTATTTCATTAGTTGTGTTACAGTAACTACCTATTCCAAATAAGAGTATTAAAGGCAATTCTAACAAAAATATTTATGCAGAAAATATTTTTGTAATATTTAACAAATGGGTAGTTAAATAATATTACGCCATCGTCATGAACATTTACCAATAAAATATTTTGTACCACTTAAGTATCTTATCAGTGAAATGCAAGCAGAACCGTCCGTCAGTGGACAAGAAAGTATAGAATTATATATTAAGTGATGTGAAGTGGTAGCGAGAGACTGCAACGGTTCAGACACGTATAGGCATATAGCAAATGTATAACTGCATCCGCGCGCGGTACAGGCCAGAGGCAGGCAGAGAGAACGCCAGAGAAGAGATACAGAAACCAGATTGAGGACGGTCTCAGAAGACTACGACTGGTCCCCGAGGAAGTGTTGGATAATCAGAAGTGAGAGTGTGAAAATTATCACACTCAGGCAACAGGAGCTGATCATTGATGACAATGGCTTACCAGCAGATCAGTCAGCAACCTATAGTCCTCTATGTGTTTGGTATCATTGCCCTGCATTTTGGTGACCAGGCCGACGGCCACGCCCGCTGCAGCTGCTGACACTGGCACTCCAGCGTCCATCAGAGCCAGACTGCCTCCGCAAACGGTCGCCATTGAAGAGGAACCGTTACTCTCTAACACCTGCAATCAAAATAAAATCATATGAAACCGTTAATGGCGGTAGAGGAAAATATCAATGAATTTGGCGTAGAGCCAACGGTTACATCTTAATCAATGCTGCCGAAGAATTCCCCAACCAACTACATGCATTAAATTAGTTTTTTTTTTAAATTCGCATAAGAGACAACATCGTTAATGACATCAAAAGGTGCTAAATGCAACTAATAAATGAGATACATCTGGACGATCTCTTATAAGACAAGGTGCAAAAGCGGATAGTAGGATGTCCGATATGATCTTCTTTTAGGAACTGTTTTATGACGTATACCAATTGGCAAAAAAAAAAAATCATCAGAAGGTCAGAAGGTGAATTTATTATTATATACAAGTACGTACCTCTGCAGTGAGCCTTAATGTGAAGGGAAAGTTGCTTGGAACAATGGAGCGCAGCGCTTTCTCAGCCAACGCGCCGTGTCCAATCTCACGACGTCCAACGCCAAACGACCTGGCCAGCTCATTGGTCGCGTATGAAGGAAATTCGTAATGCAAGAAGAAGTTTTTCTCTTTCAAACCACTGAAAGCATATTAAAGTTATTAAAGTCCATTAGCAGGTCTGCATTTGTTGAGTAAAATGAACCTATTCCCATGGGAAAATGTTCCTAACAAAACAAAACAATGGGTGATAACGCCATTTCTCTATGGCTAGATACATAGCTGGCATTAAGGATTTATATAAGAATGAGTTCTTCTTCTTCTTCAAGTTAAAGCCGGATGGCTAGTTGGCAGCAACATGTGGCTTCGATGCCTCCACTCCCCTCGATCCTGGCACGCCCTCTTCAGTTCCACGTATGTATTGGCCCCTACGTCCTCCATAACTTGCTGCAGGTATTCTTTTCTCGGGCGCCCAGGTCAGTTGACGCGTTCTGTTATTCCCTCTATGATGCAGCTTACGAAGTTCTCGTGTCTAAGCAAATGACCAATCCAGTGAGCTCTTCTTTTCCTTATCGATGCAAGGAGAGTTTTTGTTTCGTTTACTCTGGTTACAACGTCCTCATTTGTAACATGGGCTTGCCAAGGTATTCGTAGCATGCGACGATAGCACCACAGATTTCATTTAATTAGATTAAATACAATAAAATTCACTTTCGGCCATTCGGCAACAACATGATGAGATCTTCCACCCTAATAAACAAATAAATAGAAGGGACTTTTTAAGATTATACTATTTTTATCATGGAAGGTGTTATGCTTTGTTCCCGCCGACCATTTAAGCATGCCTAATTTGTGGAAGGGAAGGGTATAACACTTTATTCCATGATAAAATCTTATATCTCATTGCTTCTAATGCTAAGCCAACCTAGAGGAGTCTGGCAGGCTCGGGACTACCTGCTTTGCATGCCCTCCGAAGCATGGTCAGAAAATATAGGAAGTACATAATAGCGGGCAGATTTCCTCCATATCGTGTAACGATGACACATATATGTTTGAAAAGTTCTTTATTTCTTAACCCAATTCATACTTGAAGATGCAGTAAACTCCTGGATAATAGGCATTCAGATCGACCAAGGCTTATCATCCGGATTCTACTGCTTCAACATGTAAATCCAGTCATAGAAAGTCTTCATAATTACATAATTCATGTTTATACGTATGATACAATACTTGGTATCGAAACCTGTCGAAATAATGTGATTTAACAAAATTCCAATACTGTACCTACCTACAACCTACCTTGTTATAACAGATACAGCATCCATTTTCAGTGCAGAATTGGGAGAATCGAGAGCGACAGTACAGAGAACCTGAGTCTGGCCTCTTTGAAAGAGCGCTGAGCCGTGCAGAGGTTTGTACAGGTCTACCGAACAACTGATATCTCGCAGCTGAGCCAGCAAACGGCCGTCGCAACGAACATCCCGCTCAAAAATTAAATTTCTAAATATTTCTTTACTCTGCGAAATAAAGAAACACGCACATGAAGGAAAATATTGAAGGATAATTGAATAGTAAACATAGCCTGATAAAGGGACATAAATTTTTATACAATAGAATATAAATAGAATTAGAATAGAATAGAATACAACAAATTAGAAGAAACAGGGATAGATAAATAAAATAAAATAAATAAATAAATAAATAAATAAGCGTTTATTTGCAAACAGACAAAGTCCAATAATATGCAAATTAACTTAACTTACTTAACTACGCTTATCATAACTTACAAGTGTGATACAAAACTATTGTACAATTATAATTATAAGCAGTATATCGTACATCTATTTAACAATGTGAAGATTAAATAATAAATAAAAATATAATATATATATATAAATATAATAATATAAATAAATTAAATAAGTTGTATACAAGTTATCTAGTTGGTAAGTAATGATAAAAATAAAAAGTAATACTATAAAGTAATAATATCTGCCAATAAATATCATTCTTATATTTCTTTACTAAGTCTTTATTATTTAAAAATGGTAATCTTATAAAAGGTTGTCTATTAGATTCATTATAGCTAATGTTTTAATAAATTTACGTTTGCCATCGGTAATGTCTAAATGTGTAGCATTAAGATTAAATATTTTAGTTAGCCTGTAAATGGGAGTATTCGCACATATATTAATTCGAGGAGTTTGTAGATAAAAAAGGTCATTGTTTCTGGATCGTCTATTTGGGGTATTAATTAAAAGTTTTTCTAAGAGCTCTGATGAATCGAGTAGTGAATGGAATATGTTATATGTAAGACTTTTATTGCAATTTTTGTTCTTCTTGTCTTAAGCGTGGGCATCAGAAAGTGATTTAGTAATGTTTCGTAAGGCATTAGTTGTGGGTAAACACCCGTTTGTCTATAGTACATACATTTTAAAAATCTCTTTTGTACTTTTTCTAAACTTTTTATGTTGCCCTTTGTGTAGGGGTTCCAAACTTTACAATATTCGAGTATACTCCTGCATAGGGAGTTAAATAAATTAAAAATTATTGTTTGGTTACTTCTTATACCTCGAGTATTTCTAATGATAAGCCCCAGTATTTTGTTGACTCTGTTTATTATTTTATCAATATGATTATTATAGTTTAATTTTGAGTCCAATAGTGTACCTAAATCTTTAACTACGGTTACTCTATTAAGATTTACAGAATCATTGAATATGTAAAATTAATTTGATACGTTTTGAGAGAAAAAGTATTGGCATTTGGCAATATTGAAGTGTAATTTATTTTTCTTGCTCAAATCGTATAGGGAGTTTAGATCTTCTTGAAGTAATAAACAATCATCTACATGATAATACAGGCAGAGTACGAGAACGCTTAAGATTAATCCCAGTCACAAATTTTTGCCGCTTCACTGTATGTGTTAAAAACTATAAATAATTATTCAAGGTTCACAATTTTTCTTTATTAAAACGAAACGTTAGCGATAATTTCAAAACATTCAGGTTGACTTCAATTGTTTTCTTTTTTCGAACGTATACAAAACCCAGTAGCGCCACGACATCCTCCCACCAAAGAAGGTATCTTCTTTCCGCTTTAACGTAGTCGGCCAGCCGGCAAAACACGCGTCCTCGGCTGGTCACTGGGGTACGGGGGTCAGGCATAACTTCTTCCTTCTGAGTAGATTCATCCTCCGGTTGTGGTATGTTTTCTGTCTTCTTCTCATCCTCATCATCATCATCATCATCGTCATGAAAATCATCATCCTCCTCATCAAGATCATCATCATCATCAAGGTCATCATCGTCATCATCAAAATCAATATAATCATCGTCGTCATCAAGATCATTATCATCATCCTTATCAAGGTCATCATCGTCGTCATCAAGATCAATATCATCATCATCCTTATCAAGGTCATCATCATCGTCATCAAGATCAATATCATCGTCATTGAGATCAATATCATCGTCATCGAGATCAATATCATCATCATTATCAATATCATCATCGTCATCGAGATCATCATCATGATCAATATCATCATCATTATCCTCATCAAGATAAATACCATCATCATCTGTCTGCCGCCCTTGTCCAGAGCACATAATGGTCCCATGTCTTCCAGAACATCCCCTGCAAGACACTTGGGCCACACAATCGTTGGCTTTGTGATTAAGTTCTGAGCAAAATAAAGAGGCCCGCTTTTTCATCAAAATCAATTTCTCATCGAATTTTATTAGTTCTATTTTGGGCAATTTTGGATTGTCGCTTAATTGCGCACTTAGATTAACCTTACACAATCCAGTAAGGTTAACTTCCCTTGAGCAACAACTCATTATCTTCTCTTGGCAATCATTGGCGCTTTCATTCTCGCTAAATATATCGTCTTCCGTCACTAACTCATCAGAAACAAGCAAATTCACAATATTCTCATCTAATTTAACTAGTTCTTTGCCTCTCATCGCAATTGTGTAGGTTTTTATTCGAAACTCTTCCCATTTCTCATCGTCATAGGCTAAATCTGCGTCCCGAATGGCTTTGGTTATCAGCATTCGTAAGGCCCCTCTTTTTTTTCTCAAACAATTAAGATTAAGACTTGCCGTTCCGTCCATGGATGTCCTTTGTCACGGTCGCCACTTGTTAAAAACTATAAATAATTATTCAAGGTTCACAATTTTTCTTTATTAAAACGAAACGTTAGCGATAATTTCAAAACATTCAGGTTGACTTCAATTGTTTTCTTTTTTCGAACGTATACAAAACCCAGTAGCGCCACGACAGTATGCACTGTGGACACCCACGTTAACCGCCTGGTTACAACTTGGAAACGTCGTTTGACATTTCCCTCCACGTTTGCCTCCTATCTATCGGCAATACTTACCTTATGAATAACCTTATGGTTATGCGCCATCCATTCTACTTTATTATCGTTGGTTCGGCAGTGGAAAATAAATTTATCATTCACTTAAAAATGTTTCAAAATGCAGGCCTACTTACCACTCTAGAGAATGCTTCTAAAACCAGAGATGAATCGACATCGGTAAGTTTCTCCACGACATCAGTTCGCAAAGCTTGTACGGCGTTGTCACGTGATATTTTATCATGGCTAGGATCGGAGAAAATTTCACGTAGCCTCATTTCCGACAGTGTTCTCACTGAGTCTTGGACCTAAAAATTAACATACTATTGCAAATTTTTCCCAGTGTAGGCTTCCCTATCCTACTCCACAAAACCGATGGAAGGACGCATTAGAAGCCGCTCTCGGCGAGTTGGGAGTTCGTAGATGCAAAGCGCCGATGACTGGAGGTCCATCAACAAACATGTAACGCTTTAGGGTTTCATTCCACACCATGCGTGCGGCATACACAGCTTGAAGGCCAACTTAGTTGTTGACCTAGTGTTCACTCTTCATTCAATACTAATTATTATCATAATACGCACCTCACTAGGCATTTCTAAAGCAGTAAATTCCTTTTTACATTTCCCGCATTTCTTCTGAAGCTCCCCGATAGCGGCCACAATGGACTGGCACTCTCGCACTCCAAACTTGATGGCCTGCTGGAAGTCCTGAAGAAGCATATTGTCCGCGCAGCCCTCTAGCATCACGACTAGGTTCTGACGCGTGGCAGTCACAATGAGATTCAGCCCACTCTGAGATAGCTCACGTTTGGTTGGGTTTACAATCAGTTCACCACCTATTGATGCAACGCGGACCGCTCCTAGAAGCAGAATACTCTGGCTATTAGTTGCTGGCCTCCTGAATGTCCTGGAGAAGAGCCTTGTCGGCACAGTCCTCCAGTCACACGACTAGATTATAAGGAGGTTCAGGCCATTTTGAGTTGGTTCACGTTTGGTTTGGTTTACAATGAGTTCACCACCTATTGATGCAACGCGGACCGCTCCTAGAAGCACAATGCTCTGGCTGTTAGTTGCTGGCCTCCTGAATGTCCTGGAGAAGAGCATTGCCGGCACAGTCCTCTAGTAACACGACTAGATTATAAGGAGGTTCAGGCCACTTTGAGTTCGTTCACGTGTGGTTGGGTTTTACTACTATGGCTAATAGTAGGTGGCCCCCTGGAAGTCATAGAGGGCGCATTCAAGGCACAGCCCTCAAACATTACGGCTAGATTACGAACAAAGTTGATTAAGACCTAGCCCCAGTAAGGTAAAGATCGTGTGTTCAAATCCTGCTCTCAGCAACTTTTTACTTATCAACTATTTCATTGCCTTAGTCTGCATACCTATAGGGCCATCCCATGGGATATCGGAAATGGCTAAAGCCGCAGACGCTGCATTAATGGCCAGAATGTCTGGACTATTGTTCCCATCAACAGCGAGTGGACTGCAGACAACTTGTGTATCGGAACTGAAAAGAAAAAGACACATATTTTAACATTTTAAACATTGTTCTAAATAGAGAATTTTACACCTGACAGGGAAGGCTATAGTAAAATTCAAGCTGTAGAAATGTGTGATGAAAACTCAGGCTGACAGGCCTACCTTTCAGCGATTTGAACCCGGTAACGCGCAAGATGGTACGTTCTGCTCTTACTTACTTACTCCTTGGCGCTACGGCCCGTTAAGGACCTTGGCCTGCTCTGCCACATCGCGCCAGCCAGCGTGGACCTGCGCTGTCCTTCGCAAGTCATCGACGGCTAGGGTCACCAGGCCCACCTCGACGTCGTCTAGCCATCGCATCCCTGTTCGTCCCACTCGTCTTCTCCCTTGGGGCACCTTGTGTCAGGCTGCTCTTGTAATCCTATTGTCTGGCATTCGTTCCACGTCCCCTAGCCACCTGATGCGGGCTCTCTTGATTTCGGCTACTATCGTGGGTTCTTGGTATATCGCTTAGAGCTCATCATGACTTCGGATACACCAGTCTCTCTGTCCCTCCCTCTCTCCCTAGATTCTGCCCTTACATCGAGCTTATGGCCGATACTATCTTGCCATAACGCGGCAGCGGCGCCAGATAGAGAGATCTTTAAAATATATACGAGAATATCCGGACAAAATAGACGATCAGATCTAGTAGTGTAAAGGTAACAAAATGCCTCGGCTAGGCCTACATTACGGGTTCGAGTCCAGGCCCACAAGATCAGATTCTACGCAGCAGTACTGCTGGTAGATTTGTCATTGGAGCAGAAACACAGCGTCTACTTCAGCAGAGAACAATCTGCTAAAATAGACTGTGTTTCTGCTGGTGGTGTTATCGAAATAAAGAAAATTGTCCATATGGGCAAATTATAGGTACTTTCCGAAAACCATACACCAGCAGGAACTCAGCAGGAATAAAAATCTGCTGAGTTATACTGTGTTTTTGTACCTACCCATACAGATCTATAGTATCTGCGGAATTTGTCTTTTCCATGAGAGAGTTTCTTCAGTGACTTAGTGGAAGTGAAACATTATTAATAAC
The DNA here is from genome assembly GCA_963971405.1 of Psococerastis gibbosa. Classification (NCBI taxonomy): domain Eukaryota; kingdom Metazoa; phylum Arthropoda; class Insecta; order Psocodea; family Psocidae; genus Psococerastis; species Psococerastis gibbosa. The sequence continues at coordinate 45,876,511 of OZ020484.1, forward strand.
TTTATATGTAAAAAACAAAATTGCACTTAATTCCACAACATAAATTTTTAATGACAGCTGTTTCGGTGTAGATGGTGTTACATCGAAACAGCTGTCATTAAAAATTTATGTTGTGGAATTAAGTGCAATTTTGTTGTTTATATATAAAGTTATTAAGAATTTGTCTTTGCATTGGGCTTAAATCTACATAGCTTACTAACCTAAAACCAGTTGGAAACATAGGTCTAACCGAACGATCAATAGCTCGACTAGTGAGCGTCTCCGCTTCTGTGGGACCCAGCTCCCTCCTTAAGAAATTAGTAGGTATCCGACCAAGGGCTGCAGCTTTCTGTCGATAATCCACTGTGAGGGGAAGGAATGAGGCGGGCGTGTTGCGACTTTTACTGACTGCAGTCGCCATGACGGTTGTATCGCCGAAAGAAACCACCGCGTTGCCATCAGCAAACCGCGCGTACGCACCTGATGATAATCGCAATTTCTTCCTGTAAAATAATGTAATTTAAATTCATCATGCAATATGGCCTTTTATTTCCTGTTACGCCCTAGGTCTAACACAAGAGCATACGCTCCTCTTGGCCTAGGACTTACAACAAACCTGTTTTATAAATATTATATCGTCTAGCACGCATGTCCTTAGCCATAATGTATAAAACACGAACCTTGGGTTCTTCCTCTTCCTGAATTTGACTCATAACTCATAATAAAAGTCTCGGCTTGTACTGTATGAGTGAACTTCCTTTACTCATTGAGTCTTGTCTTGTCTAAGCTAAATAAACGACAGCCTATATAACTAAATTTTGTTATTTTAGTAGGGGTAGCGTAACTGCACCTTTACCCAAAAATTAAACGATTGTTCTGTACTTAAAACCTGTGTTGCGTTCCTATCGCAAGGTGTGTGTATAATTATGGACGCGCATTGATACAAACTACAAACAGCAATCTATCAGGTATACCATCAGACACTTCATCATTTCAATACAGTTCCTTGTATACTACGGTGGTAAAGTATCTGTTTTTCTCATCTAATTAACAAAATTCACAGGGTGCTCGAAAAAGCTTACACAATAGCACAATAAAAAGGCATTATTCAAAAATGAAAGCTTGATTAACCTTACTTTGTAACTTACTCATTGCTAAGTTCTGCTGTGACGTCATGAACGGTAAAATTAGCACCAGTAGAATAATTATTGCTTGCTAACCGCTGATTACTTCTTTTAAATCGCCCACAAAGTGGATGTCTTTTATTTAATAGAATTAAATAATAAAGTGACCGGCTGGCTCTGTTTATTAGAGTCTCCATGCTTGTTTGTTGTTTACATATGCGAAATGCGATGTCTTCTGCTATGAAACCTCTTTTAGATAGAAAAGTGTTTGCGGTCAACCAATCAAAAACCTAAAATTTAGACAACATTTCTCAATAGCTAAATGTATAGCCGACATATAGGATTTTAGAATGAAAGAGATCGACAGTGCTGCTCTCACATTGGGCTTTAAACTAACTAACCTTAATTTTACTCTATAAGCATTGTAGTTTAATTTTAATCTGCTAGATGGCAGACACTCCTTAATTTTGACCCTTTTCGAGCCATTGAGAAATATTTTATGGCAGGGAGCAAAAAAGTAATGTCGAAAAACATGGCAAACTGCAGTCTGCAATACCGTACAGCGGCCCAATCATGGCGATTAAAATACCGGGGTTAATATAATACCGGTATTTATTTATTACCCAGGTATTAAAAATGTAAACAAACAAATTTTGAATAGCACTTATCATTATAAAATTATCTTGTGTGCATTTTTAATACCAAGGGATTACATACCGGTATTATAATCGCCATGATCAGGTTGCTGCCGCTATAGATTTGTGTCGCTGGTTTATCGCGTCTAAAAACCTGCTGTAGTGCTGCGTATTACTTATGCCTATAACTCCCTACAACAGCAGCATCAGCCTGATCATGGCGATTATAATACCGGTAGGTATTTATTTAATCCCCTGGTATTAAAAATGTAAACAAGATAATTTTATAATGGAAAGTGCTATTCAAAATTTGTTTGTTTACAGTTTCAATACCAGGGGATTAAATAAATACCGTAGCGCGGTTTCGCCAGGTTTTGAGTGCCATGAAAAATGCCTCAGTGGGTCATTGGCAATCGCGTGACGTGTATTAAAAAAAATACAATTGTTTTTCAACATTTAAAAACTCTTTATCCAATAATTCCATTGGCGTAAATTCCCAAAATTTCTGGGGGGGGGGGGCTTTAGGTCCCCAAGACTTTGATCCCCCGGAGAAAAAAATGATAAATGGGCCCAAATTATTGACGTTTTACGAAAATTCTACACTGGAGAAAGGGGGCCCCGGGGGTCTCCCCCGAAGAAAAAAAAATGATGAATAGGCCCAAATTAGGGAGGTTATACGCATTTTGCAAGCTTTACAGTTGAGATTTTGATACAGACGAATAAATAAATATTTAAAAAATATTGGAGTTTTATGAAATTTGCTGAGTAATATTGTATATTTGTGAAAAAATTTGGTCAATGTGTTGATTTCTTTCATGATGTCTTTCATGTGAAATAAGCATACCCAGTATTAATTTCCCTTTCGTTATTGGCCTTTCGCCTCCATAACGTATTTGTCACCAGAAATCCTGCCCCCCCCCCCCCCCCCCAGGGGCTAAGGGTGCTTCTGGGGGGCCTAGCCCAGGTTTTTGAGATCATAGGCTACTAAAATCAAAACACAGAAAAACATACATTATCTAATTTTTAACAACGTGTGCACCGGGCCTCTAAATCAGCCGTTTAATAGTTGATTCAAGTAGCACAATCTGTTGCTTATTGATGCACTCTACGGGTGTATCAATTTTTGACAGAATGTCATCTCACCTTTGCAGGAATCTGAGTTTAGGCCTATTTAACCCTACAAACTACTATGTAAACAAATTACATATAAAGCTTAATGAAATCAGATGGATTAATTTAACTCTCCCTTGAGTCATGACTCCACAGAACAACATGATATTTAGTCTTGACTCTTCCCAACGGTATAGCCTAATTATTAAGGGCAAACGAGTTTCCGTTTCTTGCCATGTCAAATTCCTTATAGTGACAGAATAAGTTAGTCACTATAGTTAGTGACTCCTGGAGAAGCCTGGAAGAAACATTGAGCTCGACTTAACCAAGTAGGCTATACGGGAAAGAGACAAGGCCATGCTTTAATAAACAGGTTAAACGATCTCCCTACCTCGAACTAAGTATAAATAAACAATAAAAATATTGAGCTGGCCCACGGATCTATCATTAGAGAAGTTGTACCTCTTAACATGACTTTATTATTGAGTCGAGCAACGTTTGTTTACCATTGGACCATTGGGAGACTAACTGTTTGACTGCGTGGGAACTCAGCCGCTGTAATCTCAGGGATTGTCGTGAAAACAAAACGCGCACAATGTTCCATAATGAGACCTGGACATTTCAATGAACCTCTCGACACTCCAGCGCCGTCTCCAGACTGGAGGCTCCAGCCAGCCATATAAGGACCGCAACCAGGATTGTTCCTCAAGCATTCGAGTCGATTCCAAAATCGTGTAGCTCCTCCTAATGAGGTTCATTTGTGACGTCATTTTGTAGATGGCAGCACCAGTTGCAATGATATCAAAGCCTTGATTAATTTTAATTACGTATTATTTTAAAGTGATATTTTTCTATAAATCATGGAGAATATATATATTAAATTATATGCAGCGCAATAAGGTCCAGGCATAGTAAAAATATTATTAAAAATATTAAAAGAATTAATTAGATGCTAAGAGCTTAGTTTTCACATGCAAACGGCGGCCATTTTGAATAATATGGATATTGGTTTGTCGTCAGCGATCCTAGTGACCAAAACTGTCCCTACAGAACCTCATTACGTATACCGAGTATTTGGGATCGAGGGGTATACCGTATCTAACTTATTCGTTTTTGTCGGTATCGAATGATTTGAGTTAATTAAGTACATGTCAGTCATGCATCAGCAAATATTGTAGATACACTAGCCCGGATCCAGAAATTTTTGAGGGGGGGGGGACTGAACTAGTGGACGGAAAGTCTATATATTATAGTCAGGAGGTTCTATGATAGAGTGACGACATAATTATTATATAGTAAGTTAAACTCGCTTTAATTAAGTTAGTTGTATTGTAATGTATGGAGTAACTTATACAATATTAACTATTAAGCTATTCAAAGGCCAGTTGCATTGTCAGGACATGTAGAGTAACTTGGTGGTACAGACGCCGACTTTCACCCACAAGGTTGTTTGTTCGAGCCCCACACTTGCTACATTGTTTCAGAGGGCATGTAGAGCAGGCGGTTCCGGGCTTTCCTAGTTGAGTGTAAGAGTGGGCTTTATAGCCCTAACTCCGTGAGAGAGTTTCTTCAGTGACTTCGTGGAAGTGAAACATGATTAATAAGCATATTATGTATACTTATTAACCCTAACTCCGCTATAGATTGGCTTCGTAACAACTTAGAACAAAAGTTAATATTTATTTATTTATTTATTCTGCGGCTGCGCGGATTCTTCACGGCGTACTCAATTAATATTTCCTCCGCCGTCACTTCGATATCTTTATGAAGATAGGCGGTTCACACGCTCTATTTTTCCAGTCTGCATCGGCGAACAACCCCAATCTTGCAAAAATACTTTAAGTTTAGTAACACCTGTGGAATAACCGTACCTGACTCCTAAAACGCAACGGAATCGCTGAAACCGGTGTAGAAGTCCTAGAAAGTTGTTTTCCGGTGTTATATTGGCAGTAGTGAGCATGGTGCACTCGTAGCGCAGGTGAAGTGCCCCTAGCCCGGCCGAGCACCCTCCTCGCCGTTTATTTTTCCAGTCTGAATGGGCGTAGTGCGTTCGAGGGTCCTCCCATGTAATTCACCGCCATCTTGACGGCTCTCAACCTTCGCTGAGCCTTTCCGATCTGTTGTCAAGAGGTTTGCCATGGCGTGGCGGTCAATGTCAAGGTCGTCAGATTGGAGAGCTTCCGCATTCTGGTGGTAGTAGTGCTCTTGTCTACGACAAGTACATCAGCTGACGGGTTTTCATTCAGCTTTGTACTGTTTATATATTTTTATCATTTTTATGCCCAACATACGACCAGAACCATCCCAAAGAACTATGGCTCTAAAGAATAAAAAAGTACGATATGTTATAAGTTAATACGCTCCTGCTGTAAGTGAACTTGAAGCAAGTAATCAGAACCCGTACCTAATATGCATAAGAATGTTTGTTATAACACTGCGTAACCTGATACGATACTACTGCTTTCGAAAGTTTTTAGGCCAACTTCTTGCATTGAAAAGTTCTGGGCACGTGTATGTGCATTGCTTGCCCTCGTTTTAATGATTTGTCAATATATGTCCCGTGAACATAGAACATGGTACATACTTGATCATATCTACTGTATGTAAGTACCTTACTAAGTTTCTACGTACTCAATAAGTAAATACCCAAATGGTCTAGGCGCTGCTATGTTAATGTTATTACTATTATGGGTTGCTAGGTACCTAGTTAGGCTAGTAGGTACTACGGTAATTTTTATTTTTATTTGTCAGCTTCCTTTGTGCATGACTAGGGAACATCTCAAGAGACAATCGGACTATTTTTTAAATAAATTTCAATTTTACATAGGAAACGTCGATGATAGAACCATAAATGAGATAAAGAAGAAGAAATGTTCCTTTGCATTTTTACATCTAGTATGTGTAATACACACACATTATTGGACACAGTTTTGGAACTCCTTTTAGTGGAGTGCAATTAGACAAAAACCTCGGAATCCAGGGACAGTCCATGAATATTTATAAAAAATTTAAAAATGTGGTGTTAGTGGTACATTGAAAAAAGTTAAAAAAATAATTTTCACCGCTCTCAATTTTTAGCTACAGGGTGTGGCCGCATAACTTCCTCTTTTTGTAATGCGCGCCATTCGGTCGGTGGATGTCGTTGCGAAGTGTTTATGGTCTCGTTCGAGAGGTGGGACTATACACTTTTGTCTTAGGCGTACATAGTTCCGAAGATCAAAATATTTAGATCACGTCTCCCAATCTCGATGCATTGAGTTTTAGTAGAGCGCCGTGTAAGTCAAAAAAATGGAAAAGCCTCGGAATTCAGGGCCAGTCAATGAATACCTATTTATAAAAACTTTGAAAATGTGTTTTTTATAGAATATGGAAAAAAGTTTAAAAAAAAAAAAAATGCCCCTTCTCAATTTTTAACTACAGGGTGCGGCAAAACAACTTCCTGTTTTGTAATGTGCGCCATTCTGTCGGTTTTTGTCGTAACGGAGTGTTATTGGTATCGTCGAGAGGTGAAACTATACACTTCCGTCTTACATTGTTTTGAAGATCAAAACATTTAGATCACGTCTGCCAATCTCGATACAATGAGTATTAGTGGAGCGCCATGAGTAAAACAAAAATGGTAATGCTTCGGAATTCAGTCAATGTATATTTAAAAAAACTTTGAAAATGTGTTTTTAATAGTATATAGAAAAATGTTTTAAAAAAAATTTTACCCACTCTCAATTTTAAACTACAGGGTTGCCATTTTTTTTTTACTCACGGCGCTCCACTAATACTCAATATATCGAGATTGGGAGACGTGATCCAAATGTTTTGATCTTCAAAACTATGTAAGACGGAAGTGTATAGTCCCACCTCTTGACGATACCAATAACACTCCGTTACGTCAAAAACCGACTGAATGGCGCTCATTACAAAACAGGAAGTTGTTTTGCCGCACCCTGTAGTAAAAATTGAGAAGGGGCAAATTTTTATTTTTTTACTTTTTTCTATATTCTATAAAAAATACATTTTCAAAGTTTTTATAAATATTCACTGACTTTGGCTTTTCCACATTTTTCACTTACGGCGCTCCACTAATACTCAATGCATCGAGATTGGGAGACGTGATCTAAATATTTTGATCTCCGGAACTATGTACGCCTAAGACAAAAGTGTATAGTCCCAGCACCTCTCGAACGAGACCATAAAGACTTCGCTTCGACATCCACCGACCGAATGGCGCGCATTACAAAAAGAGGAAGTTATGCGGCCACACCCTGTAGCTAAAAATTGAGAGCGGTGAAAAAAATTGTTTTAACTTTTTTCTGTGTACCACTAACACATTTTTAATTTTTTTATAAATATTCATGGACTGTCTCTGGATTCCGAGGTTTTTGTCTAATTGCACTCCACTATTTGGCCTAACAATCAATGGCGGATCCACGGAGGGGGGGGGGGGACGTCAGGGGGGGTCATGACGCCCCTAAATGAGTAAATTCATAGAAAATTCATGAGATACCTAGTTAAAAAAAAAAACTCAACTTTTCAACAAAAAAAATTACCTTTTAAACTTACAAAAAATCTTGTGAGCCCCCCCCCCCTTAAATTTTCCGCTGGATCGGCCCTTGCTAACAATTGACATCTTCACCAGTAGTTTTACAAATCATGTTCAATATTGGTGGCCGATCGGTGTTATAGTGACAACCACATGATTTACATCAAAATGTATAGAGGAACATTTCTTCAACTTCAAATTTCATCTTCATTCTAGCAACTCATTTACGGCTCTCCTGCTGTGAAAGTTTATATATTTTAGACATGGAAAATGATCAGTGTCTTTGTTCCCGCGACAACAACAACCAGCAAGGTTGTACAGTCCCTTCCAGAAGTCAAGGCCGTAGCTAGGATTTTCTTTGGGGGGGGGGCTGTTTCAGAAATTTCATAGCATATTGCATAGTATTTTTATTTTTTCTCCCTAAATCCGATTCTATCTACTGTCAAACCATTTCATTTCGGGGGGGGGGGGGGAGCCCCCCCGGCTACGGCCTTGCTTCCAGTCTCAAGCAAATGTATGAGAGTAATTTCTACCTGACTCAGACTCATTCCACAAAGGGGCCGCTTATACAATAATACCAGTGACCCACATACGGCATACGGTATATTATAAGTACATTATTATATATTAAGTATTATTATTATTATTATCATATGGTATTATATGACAGCCATAGCTTCTAGGCTAGGCTAAATAGAAATCACTGCTACGAGTACTATTCAATCGGTGGTGTTACATTAACAGCGGCATAACGTACATCGAAATATATAGATTATTGACGAACATTACTTCTACCTTGAATGACAACTAATTAATTGGTCCTGTCTACAGTTAATAATTCATGTGAAAATTGATATTTTACACCGAAAAGGCCCCTCTATTGTACTATCCACTGAACCCCCCCCCCCTCACTCAGAATTTCCGGGTATAGCCTTGACACACAGCACTATTATATAGTCATAGCCAGGGGGCAGTGGCCCGCAGCCCCCCCCCCCCAATAAAATGGTCTTGCACTATTGAGACTTAGGTAGGGCTGCAGCCCCCCTGAAACAAATTTCTGGCTATGGGCCTGGCAGCCACAGCTTGTAGACTAAATCATGCGTTAACGGTGAACTATATAATATCCCTTTCGCGCAACAAAATATATAATAGAAAATTGCACAATGCATCACTTATGTTAGGGGTATTAGCATTCAGTGTACATCAGAGACGTTGTGTCACATAAAACACGAAAAAATGCAAACAATAAAAAAAAAAACTGAATCGCATACATAGCCGGTTGGTTCACAGAAGTGGGCTCAGTATAAAATTCGAATGAAAAGTTGGTCTTTGCCCATGCAAATTTAGTACACCGACAAGTCTTCTTATTAAAGAAGGGTCGCGTACTTGAAAATTTGAACAATAGGTGCTTGAAGTAACAGCTTCAGCAGCTAGGGGCGCATCTGTCGCTAATGAAGCGGGGCCTTTATTGTGACCCCCTCTTAGAACAACAATCGCGATTTTTCCTGTGATATAAAAAGAATCTGTGTTTTGTATAATAACAAATTGACCCTATATCCCTGGGCCTGCACGAGGGATGTTTAGATAAAGAAGAGCGAAAGATTAGATGGGAATAATCACTCTATGATGGTCAATTTAGTAAGCTGTCGGCGTCATTTTATGGTTGGCCAATTAGACGATATATCACAGGCATTTAAAGAAGAAAATTATTTTTTCACATTTTTTAGCCTCAAAAAATCCTCGGGGAGAACCTTGGGCCCCCTGTCTGCAGTTACATGTGCTTCATAATACTATCCTTATGTTGAAATCTCACAGCTATTTTAAAAATTTTCCTTTCACTAGGCCTCGCATCAACTTTTCGTAATCATATAATATAATATGTACATAACACCCCACCCCCCAGAATTCGAGCCTGCCTTTAGACACGAGATATCTCATTACCCACTGTAGTGGGGCTACCCCCTCTGCCCCCCCCCCCCAAATTTAGTAATTCTGTTGCTGTAAGTTAATTCTTTACTCTCCAATTTAATCGATACTAACTTACATGTATTTGTTCTATTTTAACCCACAACTGCCCCCCCCCCCCCAATGGGCTGGATCCGTCCCTGGGATGCATAGCTTAAATACAGGTACACTGCTGGTATCTAGCAGTGGCGGATTAAAGCTATAAAAATCTATCACAATTAATTTCGCACATTAGTTTTATATAGAAAAAAGAAGGAATTGGCGCAAAGATGTCAATCACTGTCTACAAGTGTCTATTTGCCACGTTTTTACGTTCTTTTGTTGACTAGCTACTAATAACAAAGCTTCAAATTTCCAAAACTTTTTGTTTAATCTGCCACTGGTATCTAGTAATATAACATCATTTTCAATTTATAATTCATCACAGAGGCGTAAAGTTTTAGAATGGTGGCGGGGGCAAAACTAAATAGACCTTATGACATCATCACGCAGGATAAGGAAAAATTGAAAATATAAGTGCAAAATAGTAGGGTTTTACGCATTTTAATAGTAGTAAAGTATAGCTGTAGATTCTACAAAGCTAACAAAGGAATGCTTATATTCATATTGGTACAAAGGGGCCCGGGGGTCTCCATTAACCACGTCTAACAATGCTCGAGGCTGGGGGGGGGGGGCAAAGCCCCCCCAAAAGGAGCTTGGGGGGGGGGGCAAGATGGACCGTGCCCCCGCCAAGTGTACGCCCCTGATTCATCATCAATTATAATGTAATTATAGTAGAAATATTGGAGGAATGAAACATTTCTTTTAATTTCATTTACTTCTGCTGACACATTGGTACTTGGTTCACACGGTTTCTGAAAGGCCTATTTGCAAGTTCAGAGGCTAACTGAAAGACATACTCATACAGTACGTTGTCGGCCTTGTATCTACAGAGCGCTGAAGCCTATGAAAGATACCGAACAGCCTGTTACGCGGGCTTCTGTCAGAAGCACAATGCCGTAGGGAAGTGGAGATGTTTGGTGAAAAAATATTCGAGTAGGTACCTACCACAATTACCTTATGACTCAAGCCAACCTTGGCCTATGGTTTCCTCGTGTACTGTACGTTCCTCCTGTGTTTGCTTTACAACGTCGATTGTCGGTTTCCCAAGTCGATTCTCGAAATATCACGTTTCTGCCATTCGAGTTGGTTTTGATTGTTCAAATTGACAGCCATGCAACGATGTGATTTTGGGAGGAAGTTGCATAATTTTTTTTATATTGTTATTTTTTGAAATAGCTAAAATGCTGGTGAGGAAATAATTAGAATTGGGCAGTTTTTAAGAGTAGATGTCACACTCCAATTTCCTTGTTTGCGTAGGAGTTATAGGACCATCAATTCACATTTCACACGAAATATTGTTATTGGTTGTGTTAAATTAGAAGAAATGTTCCTCGACATTTTTAAGTTCGAATCCTCAAGTTGTTCAGTTTTTCTCAATAATTCAGAGATGTATACAAGAACAATCAAATTCAAATCAAAATATATTTCCAAAATACAATTGTTTACAGTTCTGTCACTTTTCCCTATGGGCTAGGCCCGTTTTAACAATGAGTCAATCGTCCAGAAACCATCAGTCATTCTCAGGACTAATTAGCCTGATGATGGGAGTAGCACCCACTCCCGAAACGTCGCCCCCCTTCCAATGGGTTCCACCCTACTTGTTCGATGACTGTGAGGCCCTGCCTATAATGACTACTAACACTACAGGCAATGTTAATCCAACTAAACCATTTTTTAAATAAATAAATAAATACTGAGTTTTTTTCTATTACTATGCCAACCTAGCGAAGATAGGGCCATAAAGCCCTCTCTTAAACTAAACTAGTAAGGCCCGGGACCGCCTGTTTTACATACCCACCGAAGCATGGCCAGAAAATGTACCAAGTATGGGACTTGAACCAACAACCTTTCGGTTGAAAGTCGGAGTCTGTACCACTACTCTACATGTCCTGATTAAATGTTTGAAAACCTGAAATTTCTGAATGCGTTTTGTACACGGACCAGCCAGACTTTCCAGAGCAGTGAGCACTATGAGCCAAGAGGTATGCATTATGTAGGCACCATGGCATTGGGCTGGGTAAATACCGGGCAACCCGAAGAATGCGCACCTTCTGTTTACCCACACGTCACTGGGTTTGATTCGGCGTGTTTTTCTAGCCACCTTCATCACTGGCTTCGTGACACATCCCATTCTACGTAAATACGGCAACCGGTATGGCTACAGGGCCGGACTTAGGGCCAGAATCACATACAGTAGGTACTTGTTTAAAAGTCAGCATTGGCCTTCATTTGACGTGTTTTTCTTGTCAACTTCATCACAGGCTTCGTGACACATCCCATTCTACGTAAATACGGCAACCGGTATGGCTACAGGGCCGGACTTAGGGCCAGAATCACATACAGTAGGTACTTGTTTAAAAGTCAGCATTGGCCTTCATTCTGCGTGTTTTTCTAGCCACCTTCATCACTGGCTTCGTGACACATCCCATTCTACGTAAATACGGCAACAGCTGCAGGGCCGGACTTAGGCTCAGCATCACATACAGTAGGTACTTGTTTAAAAGTCAGCATTGGCCTTCATTTGACGTGTTTTTCTTGTCAACTTCATCACAGGCTTCGTGACACATCCCATTCTACGTAAATACGGCAACCGGTATGGCTACAGGGCCGGACTTAGGGCCAGAATCACATACAGTAGGTACTTGTTTAAAAGTCAGCATTGGCCTTCATTCTGCGTGTTTTTCTGGCCACCTTCATCACTGGCTTCGTGACACATCCCATTCTACGTAAATACGGCAACAGCTGCAGGGCCGGACTTAGGCTCAGCATCACATACAGTAGGTACTTGTTTAAAAGTCAGCATTGGCCTTCATTTGACGTGTTTTTCTTGTCAACTTCATCACAGGCTTCGTGACACATCCCATTCTACGTAAATACGGCAACCGGTATGGCTACAGGGCCGGACTTAGGGCCAGAATCACATACAGTAGGTACTTGTTTAAAAGTCAGCATTGGCCTTCATTTGACGTGTTTGTCTAGCCACCTTCGTCACTGGCTTCGTAACACAACCCATTCTACGTAAATATACGGCAACAGGTATGGCTGCAGGACAGCAGACGACGGGGAAGGGGAAGAGGTCAAAAGGCCGTCAAGTATCAGTTTATATAAAATATTTATATAATATATATTCAAATAAATAACTCTTTATATGGGGGCTAAGATTACCATTGACCTTACATTTTATCATTTACGCAGGTGGATAATATGGTGAGCAGCTCAGTAGCAGCCATGCTGTAAAAAGATCATTTAAGGACTTGTATAGAGTAGTGGTACGGACTCTGACTTTCACCCGAAAGGTTGTTGATTCGAGTCCCATGCTTGCTACATTTTCTAGCATGCTTCGGAGAGAGTTTATATAAAGCAGGTGGTCCCACAGTTGAGTGTTAGAGAGGCAGGGACGGTTTCAGGGGGGGCCTGAAAAATATCGCGTTTCCCCTACTTGAGTAATAATTTCTCTTAATTTCCTTCAAAAGTCCATTCTATCTAGTATAAAGCTATTTCTCTCGGGGGGGGGGGGGGGGGGGCGACCGCCCCCACCGCCCCCCCCCCAAGGATCCGTCCCTGTAGAGAGGGCATTATTATAGCCCTACTTAACTCCGCTAGGTTGGCTTAGTAATAGAGCAAAAGACTATTTACTTATAAAATACACTGGTTATAGTCCACTCAAAATGAGAAAAGTATGGACATGGAATGTTTTGATCCTGGGCAACACTGTAAAAATATTCTTTGCACAATTTTTGTTATGCCTTGCATACAATGCAACAAGGTAACACAAAATGGTGCAAAATAAGAATATTTTTACAGTGTTGCACAGGATCAAAACATTCCATGTCCAATCTTTTCTCATTTTGCGTGGACTACACAACAACAGTGTAAAGTACGATTACATTTTTTGGGGTGTGATAACAGTTGAAGCTTATGTGAAAAAGCATCATCCGACCCTGTTTATTTAACTTATTGTACGTGACCTGTAGACCATTCCTCAATAAACTCCCGGTCAGGCATGGTCAACCCTTTTTGATTATTTGTGCTCCAGAACACTCAGCGAATACCAATAGGTTGACACCATCAGTATTGTATTCCAGGTTGACATTGATGGAACCTATTATAATCGGTGCGAATTATTGTTAATAGAAAGGGTTTAGGTTGGGGCCCCGTGGGAGGTCTTTTGACTATTGTGTTAATGTATCAGACATCGGTCACTACGACTTTTATATCTTTAATTCATTGTCATTTGTCAGGCACATTAGAGTTAACAACTTAGCAGTGACAGCTAGGGGCTAGGGCGGTCAATATAGGCCCTAGTAGTAGACTAGTATTGTAGTACAGTATGGTTGCTGCGTATTTCAACATTTTTGAAGTTTAGTTAAAACCCATCTTGCATATATACTGCATGCTGCAGGACAATATACAATATAACCTACACAGTACATTACATTATAAGCAAGTAACTTAGTAAGTATATAGAAAAAAATATTATCCTTCACAGGAGAAAGGAAATATCATGTATGGTGATAGTGTGTATCTAAAAAAATCTATCCCTTGAATTTATTATCAGAAACTATTAAAATTAGTTCCAATGTTGGGATTAGAAGAAAAAACAGGGCAATTAGCTACAGTTATTGCTCTCCTGAAAAATTAAATGAAATTAATGGACTTTGCCCTGTTTGCTTTTATGCCACTCCTCTGTGGGGGGGGGGGGCTAGAGGGGCAGTTGCCCGTTTAGGAAAATTATAGCTTCCTACGAAATCAAGTTTGTAAAGAAAAGAAACCAGGAAAAAAAAAGTTTACAACAAACTAATAATAAGAAACAAACTTTGCATATCGAAGTAGCTCTGTTTTTATAATGGTCGATAAATTTGACTCTTTGGTTAATAAATGGAGGAAATTTACCTTCCAATAAGCCATGTAAAAGGGAGCGTTGTAAATCTGTTTTCTTCATTTCTTGTAAAGGGTGCATGGTAAAAACAGTAGCCCCCCCCCCCCCCCAGCTAAAGCTGAAATTGAAATGACGCCATATGACTGATATACTGATAGTGGAATTGGTACAGCCGACAAAGGTTTATGCGAGACCTGATTCAAAAGGTTGCTTTTGCTCATTTTGACAGCAGAAACCATTAGATTTTACAAACCAAGACTCACAGTAAAGAGGTAGGAGCAGATTATTGAAAATAAAATAGGTCCAAAATTATGGGGATGTTCAAATTTATAGGTGTATAGTAGTATCCTAAGACTTAACAAAGACTTGTTAACAAAATTATTGATGCATAAATTAATGAAGAAATATTGACAAATGGAATAGCCGCCATACCTAAATTCAGATTCTAATCGTATATACTTCAATCAACGTAAATATTCCAAATATTTCTTAAATCGAATAAATTTTGGTTCGATAAATATTACCAGTGGCCTATAAGTTAATAGTACTATTGATATGTACATGTAGTAGTAATACTCATGGGCGCATCTATAGGATTGGAACCAGAGGGGGGATAAGTGCAGCATAAATTCGATTAAATTGATTGGTTTTCGCGGGTTTATTTGAATTTTTTTTGGTATAAAAATTGTAAAAGTGGGCCACATGGATAAGAAACGGTCCGAGATTACTCGAACATGCTTTCCAATTTATCGATTAGTAGAGAGAGAAAATGATTAATTTCATGGTAAAATTAATAATTGCCTATGGTTAAATTTCGGATATCACGGGGGGGGGGGGGGGGTCGTCCACCCGACGACACTGAAGGTGGCGTAAATTCTAGATAGGTCAGACCAACACATTACCCCACAACAATAATGGCAGGGCAAGCAATACATTTCAGCGTGAATTTGCTTTAATTTTTTTTTAAAAAAGTTTTTTGCACAAAACCCAATAGTTTTTTTGGGAAAGCAAATTGTCCAGTTTCGTTACTCAATTTAACACCTAAAATATGCCTGAAGTGGGAAATCATCGACAGAAAGGTTTCGCAGAAAAATTATTTTTTAGTCATTTTTCATTAAAATTTAGTTATTTTTATTTTTTTACCCATACAGAAGCAAACTATCAAGGGGTAAGCAACCCCCCCGCATTTTATTAACAGTAATAACGATTACAATATATCGACTGCCTATTAGTGGCGTAAGTGCCAATTTCAACCTTACGAGATAATCGCGTTTGAAGTTTTTTTTCTTGTGTTTTTTCAATTACTCAATCATTTTTTTATATATTTCATTGCAATTTGGACAGAAGTTATAAAAAAACTTAATTTTATTCTGACAATTTAAAAAAAATTTAATATTCACTATTTTGTAGTTACGTCATTATTACACGGTTGTTGGGAGTATAAAATTGGCCTAACTACCATAGGGTGAGACAATTTCATCGTGAAATATTGGCGTATTATTTCTCCAGGAGCATACTTAGCTTATTAGTAGCACTGGAACGCAGTAAAATCTTTATTCATATAACCCCCCTCCCCCCCCCCCCAAAAAAAAAGTACAAAAGAAATTATTACTGAATAGTAAATAAAAAGTTAATGTGCTGCCATTTGTTTTTCAATTTTTTTCCTCTGGGTCCCCTGGGTCTGGACGCCCCCCCCCCCTCCCCCCAAAAGTTAGCAAATAGCAAATTTTTCCGAAATTAATTTTAAAAAATTCCTCCCGGTCTCCCTCTTTACAGTATTGTTCACAAAGGTCTGCAAAATTCAAAAATTGTTTGCCGACAAACTATTTCAGGCCTATTTAAAACCCCCACGCCCCCCCTTTCTTGCAGTACTTTTAAATCTAGACGTTATTGGAATACGTTACAAGACATACTGTATATGCATCAAAATGTGGAAAGCTCCACAATTTCAGGCCTATTTCAAAAACCTTCCCCGGGGGAGCCCCCCTTTGGCCCCCGAAACCTCGGGTGTTTGGGCAAGTGAAATGAAGATCATGCCCCCTAATTAGAAGCTCCGTCCATGAGAACGGCGCTTTCCTATTTATCTACTATTTTACGAAAATGGGGAGATGCACCAAATGAAACACTGGCCACTTCGAAAACCTATCGTAAGTGGGCACACTTTATGAAATGATGTTGCATGAAAACTAGAATCCCGCCACCAAAAAAAATGATAGGGTGCATTCTATCGCACTCCATATGTATAGGTATGCCCAGTCTCTAAAAATGTTTAATTAATAGCATCTGGTCGTTCCTGAGTAGTGCAGTTCATGAATGCCAAAAAAGCTTTTGCTACTAAGTTGTTAAGGTTTTGCCCAGTACAACTGTCTGAAAAAATGAGATTTCTTTATATTTCCCAGCCAAATTTTCAAGAAACAGAAATAAACAGCTGTCTATTTCTGTGCAACCCTTCCCTTCAGTTTCTTGCCAAACAAAGCAGCGGGTTGGTTGTAAGAGTGGGCCGAATGGCTCAAAATTCGCCCATGTGAAAAATAAAGACAATTTTCTTTCTTTCTTTCTTTCTTACCATTTCTTATTTGTAGCATCAAAAATAGTAAAGCTGAAAGTTGCATGTTTTTTCTTGTATAAAATAGAGGCTTGCCCAGAAAGTCGTTGGCAGTTGTAGTCACATTCCTCATACACAATAATAAGTACATTTTAATTCATTTTTTTATTTTGGTAAATATAGCTGACTTGATTTTGCCCTGTAGCCCCTGTTTATCCTAGTTCTGAGACCACAGCTTCAATAAGTTTCCTGGCGTAACTACCATACGCCATTATTGCACGGAGCCAAATCATAGATTATAGATTGTCGTCGGACCTTGGCGCAAGCAAAAAATACGCCATTATTAGGCGGCGCAGAACACTAAAATTGGTCAACTTACGACAAAATAAAAAAATTACCCCAGGAAAAAAAAATGTTTAGACATGATTTTTAGCTAATGAGAAGGAATATTTTTTTCCGATTCCGGAGATATGAATAACTCATTTTTCGAAAAATTGGCACTTACGCCACTATTTCATGGGGCAGTCGATATGTGAATTTAAAAGAACTCGTTTGAGCCGTTTTTGAGAAATAATTTTTTTAGACGTTTCTTTGGAGTTTTTTGAAAATAAAACCCCCCCAAATTAAGTTAGCCCCAAATAAAAAAAAATGGTCCCAAGGTATGATTTTTATAAACCTACATGCCAAATTTCATTCAAATCCACCCAGTAGTTTGCCCGGAAATCTATGAACAGACAGACAGAGCGACAGACAGACAGATAAACAGACAGACAGACAGACAGACATTTCGTAAAAACCACTTTTTTGGGTTTCCTGGGACCTCAAGACGTGTAAATCCGTTGAAATCTCGGAATCGAAAATTTCAACCATCACAAAGCTTTCCTTATACGTATAAATTGGAAAGCAATAAAGCAATAAAATTAAATTATCAAATAAAACCTATTTATAACTAGTATTGACTCGTCAAACCTTTAGACGGCCCCCTCCTACACCTCTCTGGCTACGCCCATGATAATACGATGTACACGATATAATAAATGTAAAAAAGTCGCCTCATAATTGCGGAAATGACAGTAAATTGTTTTGCCAAAGGGTATGAAGCAGCAGTGTCGCACAGAAACAATAAGATGATGGGCTACCGCATTGAAGTTGCAGCGCAGGGACACCACTGCACGGAATCAATACAACAAAATCCCAACCAGCACCCCGCCCACTTCTCTTGCCTCTCGACTGAGACCCGGCTACAACTGCGCCACATTTCTAACTTTCAGCAGTAATAAAAACATGGCTTTATTACTTTATAAGAATTGTTAATAGAACTACCGCCACGCCGTGAAAACAAATCGGACTGCCCATTTTTTTTTAAAGAAAAGAATTTCTCATGAAATATCAATGATAGAGAGCCTTAAATGAGATGCGGTAGAAGAAAACTCCTCTGCATTTTGATGCACAGTAGGT
Organism: Psococerastis gibbosa; assembly: GCA_963971405.1. Lineage (NCBI taxonomy): Eukaryota > Metazoa > Arthropoda > Insecta > Psocodea > Psocidae > Psococerastis > Psococerastis gibbosa. Next base: position 45,894,845 of record OZ020484.1, read on the forward strand.
AGCCGGAACTGATGCCGTTTGGCCATGTTTTTGAAGGATAGGTTAGTTTTATGCATTAAAAAACTGTGGCCCACCGGTATAAGTACCGCCTACGCACTGTGTATCAAAAAGTAGAGCACTATTTCTTCTTTGATGATGCAGTAGATGATAGGCCTTTGTCTTTATGAAAGGGTACTTTCAAGCGTTTCGTCAACAACTGCGGCTGACATCCTCAGTGGAACTGCGTAGACTTCTAAGATTGTATCAGGAAGGCTCAGCAGCAACTAAACAGCACTTAAGATGTCGACCGCAGATGCTGACGAAACGTTTGGAAGTACGCTTTCAGAATGACCACGGCCTATTATCCCAGAATCTACTGCTTCATTCCGCTACTCCGGCCGTGAAAGCCTTTATGATTATAGCATTTCTTCTACTCTATGGAATGTCATAACTTACGATATGGATGTTTTGTGACAAATTTGACTATGGACACCTTATCACGTTATCCCAAAGGAATGCAGCTTTGCGTTTAGGGCAAATAACGCCCCCACTTTCCATTGTTTGCACAAAGTCAAATTTATCATGAAATATCGATCTTACGACCCTAATTATTGCAGTGTCATAAACTCGAAAACATATATACTGTTCGCCCAGAAAAGTTTGCAAATGCACCACAGAATATCCTGTAATGCCTTCCCAAGTCCCGCATCTCCATGTAAATTCCCTATGCTGCATTTTCAAATCAGATAGAACTACTTTGCATGTGTTTGAATACACAAAACTTGTGGGGGTTCCATTACAAATTTAATGCATTAAGGCCACAAGTGGACATTGCTTATTTATTTAGCTAAAATGGTCGATCTCTTGCACTTTTTACGAATTCACGACTCCAATGTAAAAATTAAAATTAAAATTTTCTAAATGTTAGTTCATTGTCTTCGACTACTTTAGCAACTTTAGTGGTTTTAGGATCATCATAGAACAAAATGAAAGCAATATTTATTGTTATAAATATTATTAGTGCGTTTGTAAATACCTACAACGCCAAGAAAGCGTGCGTGGCGACTCGACCAAGACGTTGTACTTTGTCAAACATCTTAAATCTGCACAGCATTGAAATTGTGACTTCTTTGTTTCTGCTGCATTTCTGATGCGTGTATACATAATAGTCTCCTCAACCGACTGTTTTTTTTTATTTTTTTATTTTTTTATTACGTAAAACTTAACCAAGAAAAACATTTTCACAGTTCTGATGCCAGTACTAATTGATTACATTGATTTCTTTATATTATGGAGAAGTCTTTAGAAATATTGTATCTATCAGACCAAAATACTAATACTAGCAAATTGAAATTCATTTCTCTCGGAACTACTTTTCATATATGGTAACTACAGAGCACAGATTATTAATTTACCTAAAGTGAAGACACCTAGTGATAAATACGCGGAGGCTCACCTTGGGCATTTGGTAACGACCATCAAGCTCCAATATTTCTTGTCGCAGGGTGTCCAAGCTTAACAGTCAGCAATCATCCTAGGATGAATATACATAATTATGGGGTTCCTTATCATACTTTCATCACATTCGTCGAGATTATTGTAGTATTATTGACGTCTTCTTTCCTTTACATTTTGTTGATTTTATGCCTCGACGGACTCCTAGACTCTGTTATATCTGAATTGACGCATATCTGACAATAATTCACTGATGTAACTTTAAACTTCCTTAAATAGTTCGCAAAGGTTTAAGATCATCATTCATGCCTGCTAGTGAATTTGCTTGCCTTACCAAACGGTTTATGCGGAAATGTTGCTTCAGTTTCACTGTTTTGGCCTTCCATCTTCTTCTTACTAGGCCTGCTTCCTTTGGTAAGATAATATTGCTTTGATTTTGTTCTATGATGACCCTAAGACCCTTTCACTAACGGTGCTACAGTAGTCGAAGACAATTAACTAACATTTAGAAAATTGTAATTTTAATTTTGAAATTGGAGTCGTGAATTCGCAAAAAGTGCAAGAGATCGACCATTTTAGCTAAAAAAAAAATAAGCAATGTCCACTTGTGACCTTAATGCATTAAATTTGGAATGGAACCCCCATACGTTTTGTGTATACAAGTACATGCAAAGTAGTTCTATCTGATTTTAAAATGAAGCATAGGGAATTTACATGGAGATGCGGGACTTGGGAAGGCATTACGGGATATTCTATGGTGCATTTGCAGACTTTTCTGGGTGAACAGTACCTCTACGCTTTTTAGCTAAAATCACTAACACCGAGCACATGAACTTCATTGGTAAATATAACGGTCACTGAGGTTGTCAAGTTAAAGAACTCCAAGCTGTGGCCAATTTGTTTTAGCCATGGCCAAGTACTATGTATAAAAATGCAGAGAAACATTTCTTCTACTATATGACACCTCATTTATGACCCTACAATTGAAATTTCAATGCGAAATTTGAGTTTGCGCGAAAAAAAGGAAAATGCGGTGGTTTATTTGCTCATGAAATAGTTGACACAGCTTTAAAAGGGATACTCACAGGTACTAAAAGGGATACTCACAGGTAGTGGCGGTGCAATGACCATGGGACCCTCATTTTGGCTTCGTCTCTTTGAGATTTTGAAAATCTGAAAAGAGTTCCTGCAGTGATAGAATATTCGATAGAAGAGGCATTAGAAGAAGTAGGAAGGCTTTCATGCATTGCAACGCATTTTGGCGACGACACTACAAGAAAGCATTGCGGCTCCGGGTTAAAACATAGTGTGGGTGCGCAGCTTTCATAATAGTGGCGCAGTTGCAATGGGGCCAGGCCCCGTCGTTTTGGCTTCGCCATGTTGGCTCTCTCGTTGAGATTTTGAGAGTCTGAAAAGAGTTCTTGCAGCAGTAGAGAGGTCCAAGGGCCCTTACTCCCACTAGACATCCAACTTGAAATTTCATGCGGATTTAATACTCTTTTACCTCTTGGATTATGGCCCGCGCGCCCGATTCACTGACCGCCTTGTTCTTTTTATTGTGCCGAAGGGCTTAATTTTTTTTAGGGTGTTGCTGCATGAAAGAGCCTTTGTAACCCTTGACCTGCTGGGTCCTGGGGGTGGGTGCCGGCCTACTTCTGCGGATTTGCGGATTGTCGAGTGTACTAGGGAGGATTACTGATAGCTGTGTCGTATAGAAAGGTTGATGCAGCACTTTGGTCCACTTTATATCGAGAAGAGTCTATATGCACGTACATATACTTATTTGAACTTTCGATGGAAACTTACAGAGGTATGTCCAAACGTCGATTTCTGGGTTCTAGGGTTAAACACAATATTCTATGCTAACTAAGTAAAGTTAATTTTAATTTTGTCATTTTATGTACACGTCTTGTTGAAAAAATTGGAATAAATATATTTGATTTGATTTGAATGATGACAATAGCGATTTAGTCCTCATATCCGTGAAGTTTTATCAGCCTGTGTCCGCACCAAAGCTAAATCGGAAATCCGCCAATAAATTGACGTTTGATGTGCCTATGCTATCATATACTGTATATTAATATATACGAATAACACAATAACCTCTAATGAATACCAAGGGCGGATTTTGCCTCCAATTTAGGAGGGGGGGCGGTCAGCGGGCAGATTCAGTGGATTATAACATTAAAAAATATTATTATTTTTAATTCTCACTGTAAACCCCATTTTTATCTAGTGTAAGCTCATTTATTTCGGGGGGGGGGGGGTCCAGACCCCTGGCTACGGCCTTGGTACAGTAAATGAAGAACCAGTAGAATCCGGGCTGATGGGCCGTGGTCGAATTGAAAGTGAACTTCCAAACGTTTCGTCAACATCTGAGTCAGACTGAGTCACTCGCTACGGAGCCACCGAGGTACAACCTTCGAAGTCTACGCAGCGCCACTGAAGATGTCGACCTCAGATGTTGACGAAACGTTTGGAAGTTCACTTTCAATTCGACCACGGCCCATCAACCCGGATTCTACTGGTTCTTCATTTGACTCCGGCCGTGAAAGCCTTTGCAGTTACCTTGGTACAGTAGGTAAGATGTAAGAGAGGTTCATAGGCCCCAATTTTTATATTTATTTTTTATTGGAGATCAGGGCAGCTATAGTTCACTCAGTAGCTTTAAGAAAATAATTAAACACTATATGTTAGATAACGCTTGAGACTCTCCGGCCCTGTAATGGTGATGACAATAGCCTACATTTTATCCTTCATTTTTTTTTCACTATTCCTCTCTTCTTCTTTTTTCTCTCCATTTAATTTTAATTCATCTATAATACAATGTTTTAGTTTTAAGGTTTAGCATGAAAACAAGACTTTATAGTCTTATTGTTCGCCTTTTGTTTTATTTGCAATAAAGTCGTTTTTTCATTTCATTCCTTTTCATCTTGTTAGTTATTTAAGTTAAATGTTAGATTTTAAGTGTTTTTAGTTTAGTTATTATTGCATTGTGTTGTATTCAATGTAATTATTCATTCATTCATCATAATCTCGCTGTATCTATATATATATACAGTGTACATATATATTTTTTTTCAAGAAAGACTTTATTATTGTTGTTATAAAAATAAAATAAAATAAACTTTATAAATAAATAACTACAAATTATAAATAATTATGCCTTGTTTAGCAGCACTGTATTTAAGTCCTTTGTCCCAATCAAGCGCTAGCTTGGGGATATGGGCATCATTGTATTATTATGTACATATTGTATTTGGTGAATGTATGCACCTTGTCCAGGGAATACTGGGCAAGGAAAAGAAAGAAAGAAAGAAAGAAAGAAAAAGATTATTATTATTATAAGATAAATCCACCTATAAGTTAGCATTGACGCAGGCGCATTGAATCTTTAAATCCGCGGCAGTGAGTTTGAATGAGCATATTTGTAAATGAAGAGTAATTGTTAATAAGAGATCAGGTAGCGTTATCAATACGTAGAGAGTGTCAAAAGTATTCTCCAAACTGCGAGGGCAACTTCTTACTCGACGATCAAGAGGCTCTCCGCGTTGCCTTGTTTAGAGAGTCGGTAGAGGTTTACGCGCAAGCACCTCTTCACACCAGCAATTCTTAAGAATTCTTTCCCTTATTTCTACTTCTCTATTGGAACTGGCACGTGTTTTATTTATATGCTAAGTGTATACGTGCATACCTTACTTACGTCTTAATCGCTCACTCACACACTCACTTTGTCCTTGTCCAGTAACTGTAAGTAACCCCGGACAAGGTACAATATTATATAATGAAAAGAAAAGCAATACATAAAAAATTATCACGCTCAAGATTCTCCTTATCGAGCGAACTAAGGCGCCCATTCCATTGACCGGCTAGGGCTATTTCCAAAAACAGTGACGTGGTAGCAGACATTCAAGACTTAGGTTGCGTTTCCACCTATCTCGCATTGCAGAATGCAAATGACATTGACGGAAATTAGAATTTTCTTTTTATAGAAATCTATTAAAATGTTTGTATTTAACATATCCCATGAAGCCATTTTTTAATTTTAGTTTGTTTGTTTGTGATTTTATTGTATGATCATTGATCAATTTTATCTATGGCATAGAGGAAAATAAACATTACCGTCAATTCTGCAATGCGAGGTCGGTGGAAACGCCACCTAAGTCTTGAATGTCTGCTACCACGTCACCGTTTTTGGAAATAGCCCTAGCCGGTCAATGGAATGGGCACCTTAGAGCAGTGGCACCGTAAAATATAATTATCCGGACCCCCCCCCCCGAAATATTTTTTTTTTTTAAACCTGTATTGTTTGAAGAATCGGAATAAATTTATTTTTATACTTTGAACACTAGATAGAATGGACATTTATTAATAAATTACATAAAAAAAGTTTATTGGACTTTTATAGGTCTATTTGGAAATGAGACGATTCGACGATCGAAACTAAGTTAGTAATTGCATTTTTTGTTTTACACTTTCAGTTTTGTACCTATGTTTTTGTGTTTTGTGAAATGAAATGAAATGAAAAACGTCTTTATATTATAGACGAGCTTTAGCTAACCTAATCGTAACCTTTTTGGATTAACATTGCCTGTGGTATACATAAATATGCCTGTGGTATACATAAATAATCGCCTATTATTATTAAAATTAGAATAATAATAATTGTTATTGCATGTTCAGAGCTATTGAATATTGGATTTTACATCCATCCTTGACGCTTGATGGGTTGTCATGTCTCGGTGTTCTTATTAACTCAAATTAATATTCAAAACAGTATAGGTATATACCTACATGCATACTGCAATAAGCTCAAAAGAGTGTATACGCAATAAGCTAGCTAAGTAGTTAATTCTCTCAAACAATACGAATAAATTCAGAATAAAAATTCAAAACCACCTAACTCTAAAGACCAGACACTCTTGTCAAATTAGCAGCTAATCCCGTGTCATGATGGTAGCAGCAGAGTATAATATTCCGGAATCAAACTCAGTGCGGAAGCAATAAACAGGGAGCGAACCTCAAAATGAACAAAAAAGAAAAAAGAAAAAGGAAGACACACAGCGCCGTCCACCTGAAGTGGTTCTCGAGATCCCATTGGCCAGAGGGCGGGGACTTGATCCGCACCCCCCACCACTACCCTCGCGCGCGGCCGAGTCAGTAGTTCGCGGGAGCGCGGCGCGTAAGCATCAAATTGTCGCTGAGCGCTGTGCATGTCCGCGGGGGAAGCCGGAAGCTCATCGAGCTCTGAAGCCGCCAGCTTTTCGCTGTTGGGCGGCCTATCGGAACAGGAACCGCTGTTGCCTGAGCTCAATGGTGCCGACCTGGCAATGTCCCTGAGCCCCAAACACCTCCCACACACGACCCCGTTTTCCGTGACAGACATTCTTTCTCCGATTGAGGAGTACCGCAAGCTGGAGCTGCCACCGAGCCCCTACCGAAACACCGCTGCCGCCACGTCCGTCGCTTCCATGTCCGCGCATTCCCCGACGGCAGCAGCAATGAATCCCTATATGCAGCTAGGCCACCAGTTTCCCTCCCAGTACTGTAATGGGTCCGAGCTTGGATCGCATTACGCGGACATGAGGAATTCAGCGGGGTGGTACAGTAGTACTGCCAATGATCCTAGGTTTGCAAGTAAGTATAAAGAAATCAAGATGGCGGTGTTTGGTGACGTGTTTGTTATTATTCTTGTTGTTGTTGTTGTTTACTATGACCGTGCTGCGAGGGGGGGGGGGGCATTTCAAACTATGGTGGGACGGGTTCCGGCGTAATTATTATGATGATACATTTAAACACTGGGGTACAGAACTAAACATTTTGGTCACTATCAACATATGCATACACCTGCTCATTACTAATTAATTGTTGCATTCTTTGCATAAGATAAACATAGGGAAATCAATTCGGCACCTACAGCGAAAAAATACAGCTTAAAGTTTATATTAATTCCTATAATCCTATATTGCGTACAAATAATTTAAAACCCCATAACTGACTCTGCAACTCCTAGGTACTAAAATATGCCGGCAGGATTTTTTTGCAACAACAGCAATTACTGACACGACATAAGCTATGATGAAATTGCTTGGTAATGTGAATTATTGTAAGTTAACTCAACAAAAAAAAATTCAGACATTAGGCTACATTCACGATTATGTTTGAAGCGCCGCACTATTGTGAATGCTGTATAGGGTACATTATTTGTCAATGTCAATTTATGTATGTCCCTGTTGACAGGAGGCCGAAGCAAACATAATATTCAAAATGGGTAGGACTAAATTGAAGATTTTTTTATTTCTTGGTGCAAAAATTAACATATTTTTCTCTTTTTCAATATTGCATTAAATTAAATTGAGATTGAAATTGGGAAAAATTATAAAACGTGGACAGGTCACAGGGGCGTCATTTGGGGTCCCATGGGGTCAACTGCCCACTGCGATTAAAACCTTGTTTAAAAATGTACTTAATGGTCATTTTGCCCCCCCCCCCCTGAACATACACTTCAAAACCAGTTGACCACCGCGGATTTAGTATAACTTATAGTTAACTTTTGAGGGGATTGGAGTTTGCTACACCCCCCCCCCCCCTAAATCCTAATCCTGGAAAAGATTTAATTAATTTTACATTATAAATATTATAATTAAATATTAGCCTATATTTTGAAAATGTGAGTGTTTTGTGTCAAATTACTAGAGTTGCAACTTGCAATAATTTCATCTAAAAATAAACACTATAGTATATAAACAGTTTTTTAATTTGAATTATTATTATCCACAATTAATATTGGCCGTCTTTTTCGAGATGAGAATAATAGGATGTATTGGTCTTGTATACGAAATAAAATTTTTAGTTCATTTATCATTATTATTCATCAATTAATTTCAGTGAACATAGCCCATTGAAAATAATTTTTAATGTCACACCTGCAGCTCAACCACGGTATTATTATAATACAGGGGGTACTTATATAACACAGTTTTTTTTTTTTTTTTTTTTTGTAATGCCGCAGTAGTAATGGGTCACGTGACGATGTTAAAATATGCGCGGGCAATTCAAATTAATAAATTATTAGAATACAAGAGAATTTGTTGCATTGTTTAATATAATTGAAGGTAGAATTTTGAAATATCATAAGAAGTTTAATTAATGTGTCTACATCTAAGGGAGACAATTGAAAACTCACCAAAAATATTATTTTATAAATTTGAATTTCCACTCATTTTTTTTAAACAATTGAATAAACCCCTGTATTATAATGATCCCATGGTTGATGTGAAATTTTCCCTCAATTTTGTTTCTATAAAGTGAGCGAAGTCAGATATTATCACATATTTGCTTCTGATTAATTTGGCGATTTGTATACATGTTGCCATAAGGATTAAGGAATACGTAAATTTTAGCAATAAAAAAAAAACTAGAAAAAAAATGGAACTTACAATCTTCTTTACATCTCAGTGAGCTGTCACAAGCTTAAAGAGCTTTCTTTCTTTTGGATGTTTAGATGATAGATTAATTTTGTCAAAATACATTTTAATTCTACTTAATATTTATTGGAACGATTTAATTATTAAAAAATCTGATTTACAAAATAAATAGGCTACTGTACATGAAGCAAAGAATAATTTCATGGTGTTTACAGATAATTATATTACATAATTAATAAAATTCACCTTACGATATAGTAAACAGGGCGAAAATTGAACAAATTGTATAGTATATGTAGAGAGAAATATCTGAAGGGAGGTTCACACATACATACAGACAGCAAGTGTTTTCATTCTTTGTTCGGAATGTTACCAAAAAACAGCGACAACTACTGTACATACAGACAGCAAGTGTTTTCATGCTTTGTTCGGAAAGTTACCAAAAAATAGTGACAACTTCTGTATGTTATAGTATGTAGCATGTGCAATACAATACAAACACATAATACAATAACACACCTGTATCACGTAGGGACGTATTTTAGTATCTACCGCTTCCAGCCAGCAAAGCTTGCCCCCCCCCCCCTTTTCAGCACCCTCCCCGATGTCCCCCGAATACCCCAATATATGCCCCTGTAATTGCTTCGGACATAATACATAATACAAATAAATTTAAGGATTACAAAATACTAAACGCGCGTGTTTGAAATCAACCGACATAAACAAATATGGCGGCGGCCAAATAAATGGCGATCGTAGTGCTACGGTACGGTATAAGATGGTTTAACCAGGTCTAGAGTGCATTTCAATTGACGGAAATTAGAATTTTTCTTTTTTTTGTAATCTATTAAAATGTTTGTACTTAACATTTATCCCATGACGCCATTTTTTAATTTTAGTTTGTTTGTTTGTGATTTTACTGTACGATCATTGGTCAATTTTAACTATGGCATAGAGGAAAACAAACATTTCCGTCAATGTCATTTGCATATGTTAGGCGCCCATTCCACCGACCGGCTAGGGCTATTTACAAAAACGGTGACGTGGTAGCAGATATTCAAGACTTAGGCGGGGTTTCCACCGACCTCGCATTGCAGAATGCAAATGACATTGACGGAAATTAGAATTTTTCTTTTTATAGAAATCTATTAAAATGTTTGTACTTAACATATCCCATGACGCCATTTTTTAATTTTAGTTTGTTTGTTTGCGATTTTACTGTATGATCATTGATCAATTTTAACTATATGGCATAGAGGAAAATAAATATTTCCGTCAATGTCATTTGCATTCTGCAAGGCGAGGTCGGTGGAAACCCCACCTTAGTCTTGATGTCTGCTACCACGTCACCGTTTTTGTATTTAGCCCTAGTCGGTCGGTGGAATCCCCGCCTTATTATTGTTACCCTGGTAATCAAGCAAGAATCCGGTTTTGACCGTGCTATATGTCCAGTGTACTTACACCTCCAAATATATTTTATATGTTAGGCGCCCATTCCACCGACCGGCTAGGGCTAAATACAAAAACGGTGACGTGGTAGCAGACATTCAAGACTTAGGCGGGGTTTCCACCGACCTCGCATTGCAGAATGCAAATGACATTGACAGAAATTAGAATTATTCTTTTTATAGTAATCTATTAAAATGTTTGTACTTAACATTTATCCCATGACGCCATTTTTTAATTTTAGTTTGTTTGTTTGTGATTTTACTGTACCCGATCATTGATCAATTTTAACTATGGCATAGAGGAAAACAAACATTTCCGTCAATGTCATTTGCATTCTGCTGCAATGCGAGGTCGGTGGAAACCCCGCCTAAGTCTTGAATGTCTGCTACCACGTCACCGTTTTTTAATTTAGCCCTAGCCGGTCGGTGGAATCCCCGCCTTATTATTGTTACCCTGGTAATCAAGCAAGAATCCGGTTTTGACCGTGCTATATGTCCAGTGTACTTACACCTGATATATTTTATATGTTACTCAGCTCTTGCGTCACCCAAAACAATTTAGCGTTCAAGAGCCCGCAATAAGAAGTTACAATTCAGTAACATGCAACGATTTTTTTAAAGTCACTTTCATCCGCCAGTCTCACAGCATGATTGTTGCTTTTCGATATCGCCAAGTCCACAACTATAATAAAACAACAATTACATTTGCCGTTAAATTCATCTAGGACTGGAATGAAAGCTCGTTAGAGACGGCAATGTGGATCGAATGTTTGCGATTCGGGAGCGAGATGGCGAGTTGCTCGGTCCCCATTATTTACTTGAGCTCTTTCGAGTGTTTGCACAATCCTAACTCGCAACTTGGCAACTCATCTGTACAGTCCCCGGCTGTAACCCCCGCACGTCTTACACCAGAAATGTGTTATGATGAAAGGCCCATTACCATTTCCCAATTTCCATCTCCATGTGTTTCTGTTATGCCTGCTGGCCATCCATTACCTTCGTCTGCTACCATCTCCATAATAGGTTGCTGAATGCCTGAATGCTGTTCAATTTGCTAGATCTCTCTTATGCGCGCATAAAGAAAGAAAGAAAGAAAATTGTCTTTATTTTCCATGTAAGGTACCTACTCCATGTGTGTATATCAGTTTGCCAACGGCTAGAAATTCATTCGGAAACATACCAATAATGCCCGACAACAGGGGTCGTTGGCGGGGCACGGTTCAATGGGCCTCTACAAGAGGCTTGCGTCCATAAAAAGCCCTCCAGCAATATAGTGTATGTAAGCCGCAAGTTAGGTTATCGCTTATGGTCCATGCTTTCATAAACTGTGGACAAGCGGTTATAATGACGGCCACATGACTTGTAGGCCTATCTAAATGTAGAGGGGTATTTATTCTACATTATTACGTTTAAATTTAATTAATGGCTCTACGTCAGATATTTCTGTGAAATTTGATTTTTCACACCTTAAGGGTTTCCCCCTCCGGTTATCTGATTATTTTGTGTGTCGCTTTTTAATACGCACAAATAATGGTCCACAGATCCAGCTATGAATTGGAGTTACATGTCGAGAAGTAAACAAGTGACTTTCTCCAGCAGTAGACAAACAGTACTGTGGCCCGTGAGCCAATGGCAGGCAACGGCGTCTAATTGTAGCCAATCGTGTTCCTGCAGATAATAATTATGGAGACACAGACCCTCCTCTGTTTCCATCTCATTTCACTCTATATATTTTGGCACCCTCACAGGCCACAGCTACAATAATTTATTACAAACATGCCCCTAGGTCAGTGCGCAGTGATCTACAATAACGACGAAGAGTTCTATACAGGAGAGATGCGACATTCTCAAGATTTATTTATTTATTTTTTGTACTAGTTTTGTCTTATATTTGTTTAGGGGTCGACCTGAGCCAACGGTACCCACAAGTTTTCTTGCATATAAAACGATATCACCACAATTTTTATACATACGAACATTTAGGTGGGACCGGGGGTCTGTGGCAATTTTTTTTAATAAATTGACCCGAAATAGTGGGGTGTTACGTATTGACATCAGAAAACATAAAATAAAAATATATACTGTATATATAATAAATATTGAAAAATAAATAATTCTTGCCCCACCCTGAAAAAAACCACCACACGGCCCTGTTTGCATGGCCGTACCCAGGAGGTTGGTCCATGGGGCCCGGACCCGAAATAAATTTTTGTATGTAAACCTGTATGGTTTGAAGAATTTATCCATTAATTCATTAATAAATTGCGTAAAATTTTTTTTTGGATCCCCCCCCCCCGAAATCAAAACCTGGACACGCCCTTGCCTGTTTGAACACCCTATACTCCTCTTACCAAAGTGCCTGGGCAAAGATAAAGGTATAGCAAAACGAACCACTTCTTTTTAAACTGCTCTACACACATTTATTTATTTTATTTATACACGCAATAGCAAGTCCCATTTTTCTTTGAAGCTTAGCCATGGTTCTGTAAGCAATGGCATGTTTGTTTGCATCATTTTTAACAGTTAGATGCTCCTAACATGCCCCCATCCTCTATCCCCCTGAAGAAGACGTAACTGACGGACACTGCCGGGTTTGGCCTTGTGGGGGCCCCTGGGCTGGAATTGTGTGGGGGCCCTTTCTCCGACAGAAAAGTCCTACACGCCTACCCGAATATTCCACTATCATTTATAGAATAGAGACACAGAATCCATAATAGAATAGAATAGAGTAAGGCGATTTATATCATTAATGCCACGGCATCACGTTCCTATTTCCCGCCAAATATTTCGACAAGTTTATTTGCTTTGGTTTGTTTTTTTTTGTTTTTTTAATCAATTGCGATTTTGTATTTTGCGGCTTTTTGTGGTGCCCTTTTTTGTGGGGGCCCCATAGTCCAACCCGGCACTGCTGTCGGAAGCGCCGGGCCTCTGCTGGCATGGCAATAGCCGAGTAGCCTACATGCGCTGCTGGGAGCTGGTTTCAATTGGCCCCCAATCAGCCATTCACAAGGCCTTAACATTGGTTTCAATGGCTATTCGCGACCTTTAACAAGACGTGTTCCAAACCAACTGCGATCCTCATTTCTTCTCATTCATCACGTGGATCTGGCGGGAATCAGTACTATTTTTGGTTACGCACCTTTCTGAGCTAGGGCCGTCGACAGCCATTACGAGGCCAATGATTCTAGGGCCCTACAAGCCCGTAGCCAGGATTTTTTTCGGGGGTGGCTGTGGCAACTATGATCCTATCCAGTGTAAAAAAAATTTTCTTGAGAATTCAATTGTATCTAGTGTATTATTTTGAAGTAATGGTGTTACTGAGTATATATATGATAGCATAGGCACACCAAACGTCAATTTATAGGCGGAATTAGCTTTGTTGCGAACATTGGCATATTATATTTTGCGGATATGCGGGCTAAATCATAATGTTATCATAACGACGGTTTAGATTGCATAGAAATAATATTGCATTTTAACCCAAAGGGGGGCCGGGGGTCTCCCCCGGGGGGGAAAAATCCAGCACCTATAAATGCTAAACAGTGGGAATGCATATTCATATTGCAGGGGGGCCCGGGGGTCTCCCCCGGAGGAAAATTTGAAAATATAAGTGAAAAATAGTGGGATTTTAATTTTACAACGCATTTTAACAGCCGTAAAGAATAGATTTTACAAAGCTTACAAAGGAATGCTTACTCATAGAAATCATGTTGCATTTAACCCAAAGAGGGGGGCTCAGGGGTCTCCCCCGGGGGAAAAAAATCCACCTACAAGTGCTAAATAGTGGGGTTTTACAGCAGCAAAGCTACAAAGAAATGCATATTCATATTGCTACAAACAGGGGGGCCCGGGGGTTTCCCCCACAGGAAGGAAATTTTTTTCAAAAATTTCGGGGGGCTGCAGCCCAATAAGCCCCCCCCCCCCATGCCTACGGCCTTGGGGCCCTACCCCCACAATTTAATAAATGTATCCGATTAACCTGTTCAGTCGCCTCACTATAAGTAACCTAATAGGTACTTGTGTTGAGTTACGATACGTATCCGATCGCAAGGTGTATAGAGACTCGCACAATTGCAAGCACGCTGCCACTTTGCCACGAAGCCGATATGTATATGCATGGGCGTAGCCAAGATTGAACCCAGGGGGGTGGAAAAGTTTGATTAAATCAATTCGCCCAACCTATTCACAAATTGGGGTGGCTCTAGTGCTAAAAAATACGGAGCGTGTGGACGGTTGTACAACTCACGGTGTATAAGGGGTTTTCACAGTGTTGGTGTTATCAAGTTATCGAGTTAGAGATGCTTTCCAAGTTAACACACAAAATCGTGAGTGTACCTCGGGAGTGAGTTATCATGCTATATTTAACAGGGTAAACAACGTGGTAGTAGTCAGACGTTCGTGGCGCGGTTTTAAAGAAAGTGGCAGAACTCTATTCTAGTGCCACATTTGCTTATATTTTTTGTTTATCTTGGTTATTATAATATTAAGTATTTACGGCAATTGCTTGTGATTATAGATTAAACAAATAAATTTAAATACTACAAAATTTTAAACGCGTGTTTCAAATCAATCAACAAAAACAAAGATGGCGGTGGTCAAACCTGACCTATCGATCGCAGCGCAAGCTAAATAGTACACTTAACTAACTTGGAAGTGCGTTTAGGATAGCACGCTGGTTAGCTTGGTTATTGGGTGATTGGTGTGTTAACTTAACTTGATATAACACACTTAACTAGGTATAACTCGATAACACGAGCACTGTGAAGACTCCTAATAACACAAAATTCAAAATAGGCCAAATAGGGTACAAACACAATACAGTACAGAAAACTACATTGTATTATAAGCTAAGTATATAAAGATGGCTGAAGGCTCACCCTGCCACCCATTGTCATTCTCAGGTTCACTCTGCTATATTTTTACATTTAAATTGTATTTCTATAATCTATATGTAAGTGACCGTAACAACCGCCTCACATTTATTTTAGCCCCAAGGAAAAATAAGTTATCTTACAAGAAAATGGGATTGAAGCGTGAATGAAAATGACCCCTTTGCAGGAGGACGGAGATGGATTTCAAATGTTTTCTTTAGCAAAACTATTTTATTCAGTATAGAGCCGAGGCAAATAAAAGCGCTTGGACATTTTCTTCTGTTTGCATTGGGGCAGGCCCCACTCAGCGCCATAATGTAAAGTAAACATTGTACAATGGACAATTTTTTTCCGTTTTTACAGACTGTCAAAAACGATTCAAAATGTGTTGACAGCATAAGATCTCCCCTGGTCCGGCTGAAAAAGAAAATAACTTTTATGATTATACAAGACTATATCTGAATTTAAAGAGTATAGACTACTGGGTGTGTTGTAATTAGTTTCCCCCCCGATTTACATCCTTACAAGGGCATTGATTCGAATAATTGGGAATGGCAGTTTCTGCCTCCCCTTCCCATGTTTTTGGAAAAAACTTTGTGCGCACATTTGAAGCCAAAAGGTCCAAAAAGTTTTTTACGTAACTTATTAATGAAAGTTCATTCTATCCAGTGTTCAAACTCAAATAAATTTATTCCCATTCTTCAAACAAATGGTAAATTGTACCCCTAAATTATAAAATTATATTTTAAATTTGTGTAAAGCCCTTATGTTTCGCGGGGGGGAGTCCGGACCCCTTGGACCACCCCATGGGCACGGCCATGCTAGGGAATAAGGAGTAAGGAAGGGGGTTAGGTGGTAAATGACCCCCTCCAAAATGAGATGGGTTTGTACACCATATAAAATTGATCGACGATGAATCAATAATGTTTCCTACCCTGCCAACGACCATACCAAGTTGAATCCACCAGAACAGAGCATTCTAAAAACAGCAGTAAACTTGGTAGTGTAGACAGCGTTTGCAGGTGAACACGGTGGGACATGATAACGCGGTGAGACGACGTGCGTGTCGAGTCCTGGTCATGCACTTCCGTGTGAACACGGTACTGTGGAATTGCGAACCGTTACTCATATAGTAGATATATGGAAAGACTGGGTAGTAAAGTAAAAGTTAAATGACATAGGATCCGTCAGACAGTGAAAAGGAAAAAAATAACATCCAAATTAACGAGTAAAAAAAGAAATCTACTAGTAGATCCGGCACTTGAGTTTTTCAATTTTTCGACAATCATTCGAGGCAAAGGGGGCGAAGGTCACGTGACCAATTAAAGTCCCGTATGCTGTCGGGGAGGGGGAGCAGCAGCAGCAGCAGCAATATCAGGGGATAAGCTTCATTAAACTCTGACTGGTGACTGCACGGGGGGAGGGGGCGCCGAGCACCCCTGCAATTGCAGAATTATGGTAGACGATGGGTGTTATTGACAGCCAATTATACCGGCTTTATTATATCTCCGTTATGAAAATATTAAGGATCAGCCCGCGGATGGGGAGGGGGCGGAAAACCGGGGTGTTTTTGTGAAAGGGTTCGCATTTGTTGCTGTTTGCTGAATTTCCTTGTTTTATGTTATTGTTATAGATTTTTGACATGGCATCAAAGTTGGTATTCATCTGCCGGGGGTGGCAGGAGCGGATTTAGTGGAGAGGTTTCTTCCCTATCCCCTAGGCCATCAATAGCGGATCTACGGGGGAGGTCACGGGGGTCATGACCCCCCCCCTAAATGAGTAAATTCATAAGATAGTAAAAATACACTATGTATGGCTCTTAGAAGGTTTGTGAGTCGATAGAACCGTGAAAATTGGCTCCATGTAAAAATATCCCTTTCGGCTCTGGCCGATCAGCAGCCTAATCGGGGCGTTTATAATACCGGTATTTATTTAATCCACTGGTAAACAAGATAATTTTATCATGGAATTTGGAAAGTGCTATTTAAAATTTGTTTGTTTACAGTTATAATCCTAGGGTATTTATTTAACCCCGGTATTATAAACGCCTCGGTCAGACTGAAGGTGTAAGGAGATTCCATGCATGCAAGCGCAGACCCCGCTTTTCCTCTATGCTACGCAATGTACGTATGTAGATAAAAATAAAACAATATTTCATTATTTTCCCGACCACAACATCAACACACAAAACAGTCTGCTTGTGTTCCAAATTTCGAACCACAGTGACGACTATGAACTTTTACTTATCAAATTATTTTCACTTTGACTGGACGGCGGACGCCATCATGAAATCGTTGACTTGTCGTAAAAAGGGTTTATAACCATTATCGTAGATAATAATACGGGCTTGAAGACAGATTTTAATTCATTCCTCTGCGACTAATATTAACTGAGATATGAATTATATACGGTTTCTATCGGCCGCCATCATGTAACTAAATAGTGCATCTAGATGGTTAACGAACCCAATCAAGACATTTGTATGATCAATTTTTGTTTTGTGTCAAGTTTCATCAAAATCAGATAATATTTACGGTAGTTAGAGTGTCTCCTACAATCGATATACATACAGTATATGTACATACGTACAGTATATACTGTTTATACATACATACATACATATATAACATTTTGAACGGAGGGTGGTTTTAAGCTCAGGGGGTCATGAAATGAAAAGTTGTGAAGAAATTTTCCGGAAATCGAACACTGGTCGCCGTCTCAATAAGTAAATGATTCGCCCTAAAAACCTACCTAGACTGATAACATTGTTTGTAGCAAAACTTACAAAAAATAAAAAAATAAAAAATATCATAAAAATAAAATAATAAAAAATCCTTTATTTGAGCATTTTCAAATTTAATTTGGGCGGGATTGCTGCCTATGAGATTTATCGAATCCATGAAAAATAAGTCTTTTGACGAAAGGTCTACTAAGCTTGTGGAAAAAATAATAAAGAAGCCTTCCCGGTGGGTTTCAACTGATTCAGGCTCCTGCTGACAGTGCCGGTAGGCTCAGCTTCTTGTAAACGGTCATTCTAGCTCCTGTGTAAGGCTGCTTAAAAGTTAAAACCTACACCAGCAGGCTGATCATGGCGATTGGTATTAACTATAGAAATATATATTAACTTACTCTTGGGATAAAAACTGTAAACAAACAAATTTTGAATAGCACTTTCCATTAAAAAATTATCTTGTTTACATTTTTAATACCAACAGGGTTTTATACATAGAATAAATATTTACTATAGAATGCTAGTCGGTGTAGGTCCGTCTGTGATTCCAACTAGGAAAATCACATGAGCCGAGTCACAAAATATTTGCTTCCCAGTTTTAACCAATCAAATTAATTTATTAAGAAACAATTGTGAGTGTATTCGAACGTCCTATAAAACTTGGCCTACTATTGGCTGCCTGTTTTGAAGTCAACATTTATTTTCAAAATAAAAACAACGCAGCAGAAATGGGTGGGTTTTTGATAAACAAAATTGTTAAAAATTATTTATTGATTCCATCTCTACAGCAATACCTACTTTACCAATAAAATAAGTTCGGTTGTTGGATTGAAAACTTCACACTATGCTACACATTATGTAAAGTACAGTAGTACAATAATACTTCTAAAAGGTAAGTGAGTAATTTATGTTAAACCCACAATAGCTTTAATTCTTCTTTAAGTGTTGCATTGTTGCCGTCTTGTAGCCAAATTAAGTCACTTAGCACACTCCCCAAACACACCGAGTGCAACAAGTTACTGTACAACCTACGAGAAGCATTTTTTGGCCTTTGCATGCATGGGGCTTGCGAAGTAATAATTTGTGACAGTGACTTCCCTCTATGGGTACACTGCAGCATACATTAACTAAAACAAAATATGTTGTCTTATTTTAATTGGTATGTATCGGTAGGCTAATATTATTGACACTTTTAAGGCAACAGATTTCGAGGAGCAGGAGCAGAGGAGACGTCTCGTCCCGCCAGAGAAAATGTTGAAGCAAGGAAATTCGAGTGGAAACTTTAAGTCAATGCAAGACAATTACTACCAGAAGGAAAAAGTCAAAAATATTAGTTGTGTTCCTTCCTCTTCACTGTAAATTACTGTATATTTGTTATTACATTAATGTATTGCATTATGCTGTATGTTAAAAGCCTTTTCCATGGAACTCAAACCTTGAGTTTTCACTTGCCACCCATGGCTTACAGAGTCAAAAGGAAGGGAACATGGTGGGTGTCACCGTATTGCGTTAGTGAGGAACTACCTGTCTGAATAAATAGGGGTTGTGAAAATGTCCAATACATGGTCTACTGTGACAGTATGCTTTATGAACACGACGCAAAGACGTTTTTTGCCACTTTCCTCATACAGGGTTTTGGTTTAAAATGTCAAACCCCCAGTGACCTGTACGAAAAGGCCCTAATGAATGCTTGCCGTAACGTAAAGTACAGTACTCTTTCTAAACTCATGTTGGAACATAATTTGACGTATTGTATGTGATACATTCATGCATACAGGGTAGGATACCACGAGCATTTTTTTTTTTAAATAGTCATTGGCCATTGCACTGTAGATAGGCCTATATAGGTGTGCGAATGATACAAAAAACTAGTTGGTTTCATTAAATTTGGGTAATTATGGATTTATTAATATGAAATGACACATTAAATTGATATTGACTACTACATTTCGATTTTTAAATTTGTGCGGGAAACACCCAAGCGCTACCAAGTGGCCAAAATCCGAAAGTGGGACGCAAATATTTTGTAACTTCGATCCTGTGATTTCATGAAAAAAATCACAAAGCCCTGAAATACTGCATCCTATGTATAAGTATAGGGATGGCAGTCAGCTTATTTCGATTGGCAGGCTATGGTTTTATATTAACCCCGGTATTGTAATCACCATGATCAGCCTGCAGGAACACTGGCCTAGATCAGCTGACATACGTGTTATGGCGTAACCGTAGGATGCACAGCCTTCGATGGCATAGTGGTAGCTTGTTCGTACTTGTGCGTGTCTCTCTACCCATCATGCGATCGGTGACCTGTCGTAACTCAACACAGGTATTACTTATAGAGATGACTGAACATACATTAATTGAATTGTTAGTGTACAAATAATCATTTAAAAAATAAAAATAAAAAAATAAAATAAGTAAGAGGTGTGTCCTATTTCATTGCTCTGGCTGTATAGGCTAAATAAAAAAAATTGAATTCACAGATTCATTTTCCGACCAGATCTCGCAGGTGCAATAGAGCAATAAATTATGGTGTTTTAAATATAACATTATTTTATATTTATTTTATTATTTTGTTTTACTAAAACAACCCTTATTCATTTCAACTTGATTCTTGATTTCTAGCTTACCTACATTTCTATTTGAACCTACCCCATCAGCAACTTCCCCCCCCCCCCCTCCAATGAAAATGGTGAATTTATACATATATGAAAACGTATCAGGTGGCCCCAAGGTTTAAATTATAGGCGCCCTCAAATGGCTGTGTCTCCTTCAGGTTCTATAACACCACGTAAATGACAAATATCGTATTCCGCTTTATGGTACTAGTAGAAAACATGACTTGTGGCCGAAAAAAAATATATAAGCCAGTCTACAGAATTTCGGTGTAAAACCAATCCTGGGTGCGTCCTATCCTCTATAGCCGAGGTTCTCAAACTTTTTCAATTTTTTACAATTTTACAATTTTTTCCGCGTTTTTTTTATTGATTTTGGCCATCAATCCCGTTCCCGCCAATCTTTAAAAAAATATATGACTTAAATTGAAAAAAAAACTTGTGTTTCCATTCAATTCTATCTAGTGTATAACTGGCAGACGAGACCACACCGCGACCCACTTGCAAATTTTCCGCGACCAACTTTGGGGTCGCGACTCACACTTTGAGAACCCCTGTTCTATAGGATATGTCCGCGTATAACATAAAAATCCGTAGCCCGGCAAATCTACAGAGAACTAGAGCTCTATTGTATACAGGAGAGATGGTGGGACATAAAATATTTTTCGAATCCTGGGACCACCTGATTCACGGCATAGGATTAACATTTTTTTGGCGCGCTTGAATGTCCCATCATTTCTCCCATTTAGAACTCTACAACGAACCTCCTTCCTCTCATGAAGCATTTGCTAATAGTACATTTTACTCGTACTTATTTTTTATGAATTTCTCTTATATTATGGCTAACTCACTATTTAATTATGAGGATCATTTAAAAATTTATGTGCTGCAACTTTAAGAACAAAGATGATATGGAAAATAAATAAGTTATGTAAAAAGGGGTCGAGATTGACAATCAATAAAAATGTATTGCAGGCAATAAACGAGGAGACAAGGGTTTTTTTTGTTTGCTGAAGAATATGATTAAACCATGCTTACCACACGTTTCTCAACATCTCAAGTGCTTCACGAGCGCCGCCCTGCATAAAATCCTAACCCACTCCCCAACGTTCATGTATATTTATTAGTTTCGCTCAGGACTCAGGACCGAAAACCAGCATTTTCAAACATACTATAGTATATATATATATAATTTAATTGTTGCTTTCTAATTTTTTGAAATTTGACGAGCAAGAAATATTCAATTCTTCATATAGCAACAATTAACTACACAAAATTGTTTAATGAAACATTTCAAAAATGGTTTATTCATACCTTTTTAATTGTATTAGTACCAGTGTTTCTATCAGGCACCTCTCCGGGGGAGGGGTGAAACTCCCTCGGCGCCCAAAAGGTACCCCCCTCTGCCAGGGGGAATGTGTACTGTAAGAAACCTTGATTAGCAGTGAAACTAACCATGGGCGTAGCTAGGATTGGATCCAAGGGGGACGGGTGCAAAAGTTTGATTGGTTTTCGCGCGTTTATTTGAAATTGTTTTGAATATTAACATTAAAATCTTATTTGTTATGTCTATAGTAATCAATTCCATCAAATGTTTAGCGTGGGGGTGGGGGGCGTGTCGTGTACCTACCACAAATATGATTAATAAATATAAAATTACTATTAATGATAAAAAATTTAAAAAATACCTACCTACTACAGTAATTTAGTAAGTTTAACGCTGACACCACAACAAAGGCAGACAAGCTCTTTACTGCTCAACTCGAAGTTTGCTAAAACACTAGGCGTACTATTTAGCGTTAATTATAACATAATATGCATCATAATAAAAAGTAAAGTTCAATTAACCCTCATATTTTATGATATTTTTATTGAAAAACTTTTTTTGACCGGTGTTAATGTTGCTATCAACCGGTTACATAGTTTGTTGGTTTGTTTAGGGCTCTTCTCGCATAGTATAAGGGGTCTCGGGTCTTTCTTACAATAAATGGCAGGAAATAGTTTTTTTTATTTTTATAAAAAGGTTAATCGCATACAAATGAATCAATGAATGTATCCGATTGACCTCTTCTGTCGCCTCACTATGTTCTCTAATAGGTACTTGTGTCGAGTTACGATACGTCTCCGATCGCATGGCTTGTAGAGACTCGCACAAGTACAAGCACGCTACCACCTGGCCATCGAAGTCGATTGATTAGTTCCAACTTTTACAGATGTTATTATTTATGTTGACTTCTTTGCTAATGCTAATTTATTTTATTTTATTTTATTTTTATTTTATTCTTCTTTTTTAAAAGATTAATCGCATACAAACAATTTAATGAATGTATCCGATTGACCTCTTCAGTCGCCTCTGTAGGTTAGTACCTGTGTTGAGCTACGACACGTCTCCGATCGCATGGCGTGTAAAGACTCGCACAAGTGCAAGCATCCTTATCACCTGGCCATCGAAGTCGATTAAATAGAAGTAGGTATTGTATGATTATAACTATCCTGAAGGTACGGTACGGTACGTCTTAGGCGGCATGTCCACCGACCTCGTTTTGCACCGTGAGCGTGACATTGACGTGGTAGCAGACATTGAAGACAGTCTAAAAATGTCTGCTACCACGTCAATGTCACGCTCACGGTGCAAAACAAGGTCGATGGAATTGCCGCCTTAGGGAAGATGCTTAGGCCGATTCGACTATTTATAACGAACTTTATTGGGGAGAGAAGTCTCCACATGTATAGATCATCGACTTTGACTTCGATGGTGGTAACGTGCTTGCATATGTACGAGTCTTTACACGCCATGCTATCGGAGACGTGTCGTAACTCAACACGGATACTAACCTACAGAGGCGACTGATGAGGTCAATCTGAAACATTCATTAAATTGTTTGTATGAGATTAATCTTTTATTTAAATAAAAAAAACAAAAAAATAAAGTTAGTACTTTATCGGTTTTGTTGTTCTACCGGAGTCCGCAAGGATATCTCGTCAGTGGTTTCACTTTTGATACCTAAGTCACTACCACTAACCCAAGTCTTTCCATGTTTGTTTTAGTTTCGAGACTGATGGGGTCCTCGGCCGGCGCCTCCATGAATATGAACATGGGGAACATGGCCGGACTGTCGACGTGTAGCGTCACAGGAGACTCCAAACCCATGCAATTCCCCCTCACCCAAAGGCGGAAACGCCGTGTCCTCTTCACCCAAGCTCAGGTATGTTCAATTTTAAGCTTTAGATTTTTCTGTTCCTATGTACAGCCATGCGGCAGCAGCAGCTGGTGATGGAGTCAGTTCGGATTTTGGTTGGATCGAATTCCCGAACAGTAGACCGGACCGAACATGTATTGAAAACAATTGAAATGGGACCAAACCGAAAAATTCAGTGGACCGAACAATTCCATCTCAGATTTTGGTCTCGGTCCGTGCAACCCACACCACTAAAAACCAATCAAGTAAGGAATGTGCAATAAGGTGCCCATTCCACCGACCGGCTAGGGCTATTTACAAAAACTATTTACAAAAAAAATTATTTATCCAAAACGGCTCCAACGATTCCTTTTAAATTCACATATTATATTGTAGTCGTTATTATTGTTGACAAAATGCGGGGGGTCACTTGCCCCTTGATAGTTTGCTTCTGGGGGTAAAAAAATAAAAATCACTAAATTTTAATGAAAAATGACTAAAAAATAATTTTTCTGTGAAACCTTTCCATCGATGATTTCTACCTTCAGGCATGTTTTAGGTATTAATTTGAGTAACGAAACCGGACAAACTGCTTTCAAAAAAAACTATTTAGTTTTGTGCAAAAAAAAATGTTTGTGAAAAAATGATAGAAAATTCACGGTCAAATGCATTGCTTGCCCTGCCATTATTGCTGTGTGGTAATTTCTTGGTCTGACCTATCTAGAATTTACCTCACCTCTAGTGACATCAGGTGAACAACACCACACCCCCCCCCCCCCCCCGAGATATCGGAAATTTAACCATAGGAAAATTATTTACCATGAAATTACTCATTTTCTCCATCTACTAATTTTGATAAATTGGAAAGCATGCTCGAGTAAACTCGGACCGGTTCTTTTAAAAGTGGCGGGGTTTTCTTGCAATAAAATAAATACGTATCGACGTCATCGTTCTTATTAGCATTATTATTACTATTAAGAATATAACCAACTCTATATACACATCAATCGGTATCCAGAAACTATTCCAATGGAATTCTATTGATACAAGCCCTTTGGTACTTGAATTCAGTGATCCAGGCCACCCTGCTCCCCACCCTCTTTATGTTGGATTGACAGCTTCTGCGGCGGACCGTTGAAAATATAATAGTCGCGTCAACAATTTCGTGCTATCTGACATCTTTAGTTAAATTAAACAAATAGTCTGCCTCATATAATTTATACAGATATTTCACCCTTCAGTGTTATAGACTGGTTCTGTTGATTTTAAATGATTTTCACCATGGGGCTGGCAAGAAATTTGGATAGTGTCTTTAATTTAAGGGTTACTTTCTAAATTTATGGCAAACAAAGTGGACTAAGAGCTAATCAATTAATTTATCGCTCCAGAGCCCTTATATTGACAAAAATGCTATTTGAACACCTGAAATATATAAACGGTGACAAATTTTGTCGAACTAGCATTTATCCATAAAATCACAATAGGCATGCACAATAATATTTAATTAAAAAAAGAGTGGGTTTGTGTACTTATATACGCGCGTGAGAAGTTATACTTCAATGCCATCATTAAAAATAAAAATAATACGGACGGATAGAACTAAAACACATTTCACGTTCAATTGTAATTTTTATCACCAACTTTTTATTAAATATATTTCTTTATTTTGTAAAAATTAAATAACCAGGTTATTAATAAATATTTAACAGTAATAATTTAATAATATTTAGTGTTAATAATTATATTAAATACAAATATTTTGATTTATATCAAGAAATAATACGTATAGATAGAACTAAAACACAGATACAAAACGGCGGATTCTGTGAACTTTTTCTGTGAACTTTTTCTGTGAAATGCGCGCGCATCCTCACAATTCACTCTCGATCGTAAAGAAGTATAACTTCAAAAAATAGCAAACAGAACCCCCCGTGAAGGGAAATGGCGCTGAAAAAGTAAAGTAAAGTAAGTAACCAAATAAAAAGGTCGGTAGTTCGAAAAAAATGTACCTACTGTAAATTGTATACAGCTGTATTGGTTGCTGACCCCCAGTTGAGTGTAAGAGAGGGCCTTTTCACTCTAATTCCTCTGGGGAGGCCTCAGCCAAAAATAAAGTTATTATTTATTTATTTCTATTTACCTAAACCAGGTTCGGAATGACCGCAAAAACAAAAACAAAATACGCGAAAACTGAAAATACACGACCAACTTAATATTGAGTGAATGAAAAGAGCTGTTGTAGGTAGCCAACATTCATATTTAGGGGAAGGACGCCATATCTGTTCATGAGATCCATCTATTGTGAGAACACAAACTGCAGCGTTTTGAACCTTTTATCACTGTACACGAATTCCTGTCGTATCTTTCATCTTGTATCGACAAACCAGGTGGAATTGGGTGCCGATGGGTGCAGATGCTTGTCGAATTAAACATTCAAGCAAGACCCTTTAATCAAAATTTTAAAATTATTGACGATTTGTCTCGCAAATCATTTGCGGCATGCCCGTGCAGCCATTCACAAATTTATTTATACTGCAGCAATGCAGCACAATATTAGTGCAAATCTCAGAATTTAACGGGAGCTTTTATTGTAGTTAAATTGTATTTCTTGGTTGTATTGTAGTTTTTATTTTAAAAATAATTTTAGTTAAACAGTAAATTTATTATTATTAATTAATCTTAATTTTTCATGCGCGATGAACATGTGTTCAGACAAACCTGCTGGTTTTGAACTTTAACAATTGTATTGTCGTCCATCGTATAATAAAAAAAAATAAGTTTTATTATTTATTATGTACGTAAATCTTCAGCACAAAGCCGCCCATTGGTTCAGTGGAGTAATTCTTCTTCTGAGGTCACAATCTCAACCATTATTGGTTGGCAGCAACTCTCTGCATTTCATTCTCCAGCTCACTCGGACCCACACGTTCCTCTTCTGCTCTGCTCCTTGGTACGTTTGAGCTCCTGCGTCCACCTTCGGTTTAACCATGAATTCCTTCTTCGGCCGCCCTCTTTTATTGGTTCCTTGTGCCCTCAGTGATGGTGTGTATCAGATTTTCGTGTCTTACCAAATGTCCCAGTGCCGGATTAACCCCTGTGGGGGCCGTGGGCACAAGATATGTGATGGGGGCCGTGGGCACAAGGTATGTGGGGGCCATGGGCACAAGGTATGAGGGGGCCGTGGGTGAACACTCTGTCTACCAACATTGTAGCAAAAAAAAAACGTTCTTCCCGCCAATTTCAAAACTTTGTTGGGAGATTGTTTTCAACTTTCAATTATTTATTAAAAAAAAAGAAAAAGTATCGTTTGTGGGGGCCGGTATTTTAGGTATTTTTGGGGGGCCGTGGGCCTGTGCCCCAAATGCCCATGGGTTAATCCGGCACTGAAATGTCCTACCCATTTCGCTCTTTTCCTTTTTATAATTATATTAGGACGAGCTAGGTAGCAGCTGTCTTTCTAATAATCATTATAGCTTCTAGCACTGTTTCATTTCTCCCGTTGGTCCCTCCACCTGAAGTAAGCATCCTTCTGTAACACCACATTTCAAAAGAGGAATAATACACGAGTGATATTGTAGATATGAGGTTGAGATGATAAATTTGAAACTTGGAGCGACCGATTTGCTTTACGGGTTATGGCTAGGGCTGGCTTATGAATTAAGAAACTTTTGCTTCCAGGCTTTTAGAAAATTTATGGTTGACTGATTTGTCTTGATTTTGCTTTAGTTTCGTACGAGAATCCCCGCATCAAACCTGATTTCTTTGAAACGCTAACAGTTTCTCTCTTTGGCGGCTCAGTCATCCGCATACATAGTACAGGATTCTCCAATAATTTCTCAGCCTCTCATTCTTCCTTATATAACGACATTCTATTTCTTTTTCAGGTTTACGAGCTGGAGAGGAGGTTTAAGCAACAAAAGTACCTGTCCGCCCCCGAAAGGGAGCACTTAGCTAGCCTCATACACCTAACGCCTACCCAGGTACCGCTACCAATCCAATTATTAATTAACTAGCGTGGAGTTGCACGCCAATAATGAGCGCTTCACTCCAACAATCCACTCCTAAATGGTTCCCGTTCCATTTTGTAGTGATTGCCCGCAGTTCTCGTTATTGGCTAGCGATTTGTAGAGGTTTTCACAGAAGCAGCGAGCTGTTGTATATTCTTCGAGAAGCTCCCACTTTCGTATAATTTTTTATCAGCTGGCTGCGTGGCTTAATTTTTTAAACGGCAGTTAAACTTTTTTATCTTGTAAAATGCACAGATATTTGCTTACTCCTCTCCGGCTCGCTGCTTTTAGTTGTATATACATTATTTAATAATATAATTATATATAAGATAACAGTAGGTATCAGGCTCACTTCGACGAGCGCTAGTAAATGTTTTTCAATGGGATTCACGACTAGATCGATACACAAAAATCATATACACACACATTATATGCTAAATGCTAAGGCGGCTCACACTTGTCAATTTTGCTTCAGTTTTGATAATGTCATTGACGGAAAATCATCAATGTTGTATTTATATTTTTACACCTTATTCTAGGTGTCTTCAATAATTGACCATTTTGTTTCAACTTTTTCCAATTTTATAAGTTTGCCCGTCGTCTTTCTTTTAATTTTATAATCTACAAGAAACTTCATGATTTAAATTATGAAATAATTCGTTTGTTCTCAAGAAATTAATTATAATTATTTATCATTTCCAGACGACGCCATTGTTTAATTTTAGTTTGTTATTGTTTGCAAAGCGTGATTTTACTCTATGATTATTGATCAATTTTAACATGCGGAAGTTAAAATAGACAATGACATAGAGTAAAGAAAAAATCTCATCAATTATTGAAGAAAAATTGACAAGTGGAATAGCCGGAGCCGGCTAAGCATACGTATGCACTTGACAATTCCATTGCTTAGGTTCCCAAACTGTGGTCCATGGACAACCGGTGATCCACCAGATAGTGGTCCACGGACCACAGAAATAAGAAAATAAATCAGCTGAGATATTGGAAATTTTATCGAAGTAAAATACAGTAAGTGTTGGAAGCCCTGAACTATAAAATGCAACCGATACCAGTCCTAAACATTTAATCAAATATTAGCATGCGATTGTAGGCACAAATCATCCTAGAATTTGACGATATTCCTGTCGCAGCTATGGTGGTCCACGGAAAATCATAAAATAACCTAGTGGTCCACGGACAAAAAAGGTTCGGAACCCCTGGGCCCTGGTTTAGACCTTTAGTAGTCGATGGTTAGGATAGAATAAAGCACCTACAAGTAAAACTGAAACTGAACAACTATTTAACAAAAATTATAAAATAGGTACCAGCAGAAGATACTAATAATTATTGTTGTTTAGACATGTGGGAAGGGCCGGCGCTTGTCCCATTCACTGCCAATTGAAAAGAATTTGAAAGTCATGGGCACCAGGGTGCCGGCAACTGCGGGGGGTGCGACACCCGATACCCCTCTGTGGGGTCCACCTCAGGTACTCCCATTATCACGTCACCACCTATTGTACCTTTTTTGGACCAATTGAAGCTATTTGGACCTCCACAGTCTGGCCCCGGAGAATTTATTGGATGAGTTTTGTCTGGCGTTGAAGTCGTTAATTGATGTCTTCTCTTTTAAAAGGTGGTCATTCATGCTTTATGGTGTGTGCAGGGGCGTCGGTAGTATTTTTGCTTTCCAATTTATACGTAGTATAAGGAAAGCTTTGTGATGGCTGAAATTTCCGATTCCGAGATTTCAACGGAATTACACGTTTTGAGGTCCGAGGAACCCAAAAAAGTGGTTTTTACGAAATGTCTGTCTGTCGCTCTGTCTGTCAGTCTGTCTGTATGTCTGTCTGTCTGTCCATCTATTTCTGGGCAAACTACTCAGTGGATTTGAATGAAATTTTGCATGTAGGTGTACAAAAATCATGCCTCAAGACCGTTTTTTTTTTTATTTTGGGCTAAGTCAATTTCGGGGGGTTTTATTCTCAAAAAACTCCAAAAAAACGTTTAAAAAAATTATTTCTCCAAAACGGCTGGAACGATTTCTTTTAAATTCACATATATTGTAGTCGTTATTAATGTTAACAAAACGCGGGGGTCGCTTGCCCCTTGATAGTTTGCTTCTGGGAGTACAAAAATAAAAATAACGAAATCTTAATGAAAAATGACTAAGAAATAATTTTTCGGCGAAACCTTTTTATCGTTGATTTCTACCTTCAGGCATGTTTTAGATGTTAAATTGAGTAACGAAACCGGACAGCTTTCCCAAAAAACTATATTTTGGTTTGTGCAAATAAAATGTTTTTGAAAAAATGAAAATTCACGCTCAAATGCATTGCGTGCCCTGCCATTATTGCTGTGTGGTAATGTAATGTAATGCCTGACCTATCTAGAATTTGCATCACCTCCAGTGACGCCAGGTGGACGAACCCCCCCCCCCCCCCCCCCAGCTGTCCGAAATGTAATTATAAGAAAATTATTTACCATGAAAGTACACATTTTCTCTATCTACTAATTGATAAATTGGAAAGCAAAAAGCAAAGCATGTTCTAGTAAACTCGGACCGGTTCTTTTATATACCATTATTGTTAGCTTTTATATATGACCTTTAACACGAATAATGTACAATTTCATATGTAGAAATTAAACAAAAACAATCTGGGGAAAATGTCCCCTCTGATTTGGGGGGGGGGGGGGGGGGGGTTCGGTCGAAATTACTTTTAGTTAGTTTTAGAATCAGTTTCAGTCAAGGCCGTGCCCAGGTTTTGATGTCGGAGGGGGGGGGGGTACAAAACATTTTTACGTAATTTATTAATGAAATTCCAACCTATCCAGTGTTCAAACTCAAAAATAAATGTATTCCAACACTTCAGACAATTCAGGTTTACATAAAAAAAATTATTTCGGGGGATCGTTGGATATATTGAATAGAGGTATTATAAAGTTCACTTCTCCAGTTCAGTTCAGTTCAGGTCAAGGCCGTAGCCAGGATGGGGTTTTCAGAAATTTCATTGGATATTACATATTAGTTTCTATTTTTCCTCTCAAAATCCGATTCTATCTAGTGTCAAGCCATTTCAGTTCGGGGGGGATTTGAACCCCCATGAACCCCCCCCCCCCTGGCTACGGCCTTGGTTCAGGTTAGCCATTATTAACTGAGATACTTACCGTTGCGAACAGTCGCAGTTTTAGGCTTCATCAAAAACAAGTATACACCTAACATAAAACAACCAAAAGACAATTAGTTATATTAGGTTAGTGGATTAGTCGCTTAATCACTTTCGGCTCTGGCCAATCAGGACCAGCAGCCTGGTCGGGGCGATTATAATACCGGGGTTAAATAAATACCCTAGGATTATAACTGTAAACAAACAAATTTTTAATAGCACGTTCCATTATAAAATTATCTTGTTTACATTTTTATTACCAGGGGATTAAATAAATACCGATATTAAAATCGCCATGATCAGGCTGCAGGCGTAGGGAGATTCCTCAGACCCTGCTTTTCCTCTACGCTACCTATACGCTATGTATGTAATAAAAAATAAAAAAACACTTCATTATTTTCCCGACCACAATATCAACACACAAACAATGACGACTATGAATTTTTACTTATTAAATTATTTTTATTTGACTGAACGTCATCTTGAAATCGTTGATTTGTCGTAAAAATTGTTGATAACTATTATCGTAGATTAATAACTTTATACATAAAAAATTGCACTTAATTCCACAACGTAAATTTTGAATAGTAACAGCTGTTTCGGTGTAACAGCTGTTACTATTAAAAATATGGCGTTGTATATTATATAATATATATGTTGTGGAATTAAGTGCAACTTTATATATATAAAGTTATTAATCATGTTTCACTTCCACGAAGTCACTGAAGAAATTCTCTCATGGATTATCGTAGATAATAATACGGGCTTTCAGTTAAATTTTAATTCATTCCTCTGCGACCAATATTAACTGAGATATGAATTATATAAGGTTTCAATCGGCCGCCATCTTGTAAATAAATAGTGGATCTCGCTGGTTAACGAACTCGATCAAGACATTTGTATGATCAATTTTTGAGCCAAGTTTAATCAAAATCAGATAATATTTACGGAAGTTAGAGTGTTACCTAAAATCGATATACATGCATACAGTATATACCTTATATATATATAACTTTTGAACGGAGGGTGGTTTTAGGCTCAGGTGTCATAAAATGAAAAGTTGCGAAGACATTTTCCGAAAGTCGAACATTGGTCGCCATCTCAATAGTTAGATGAATCTCCCTAAATATCCTACAGAGTATCCAATAACAATAAATATTATCTCTTATATCCATTGTTCTTTCACATCCCCGTTAGAGCTTAAAATCATAAGTCGTGCGTTATGCATCTGTTGACTGAAGTTTGACGGTTATATTAGAAAGCGCATCATCTGTGTTAAATAGTATTGGCTTAAAGCTCATATTATCGGGACCGCCGACTGCCATCACCTAACGATTACCCACCATTCAACCAGAGCCGTAGGCAGAATGTTTTTCGGGGGTCCATCTAACGTCACCGGAGGTGAGGTAACCTCAATATATTTAAAACATTATTCTATTGTATCTAGTGTACACTGCAAATATTTGAAGAGGGGGGGGGGGGGGTTCCAGATCCCTTGTACCCCTCCATCTACGGCCTTGCATTCAACAGTACTTAAAGGGCTACGACTGCTTTCAGGAGCAGATCCAGAATTTCTACGGGCGGATGAGAGAAAATTTGTCTTTCTCCTAAAGCAGTTGTGACACTTTGATGTAGTTCACATTAAAATAAAAACTGTGGTAGCCTATCTCTTGAAGGGGGGGGGGACATTGGAAATTAAAGTGTAGAAATGTGCGTCTTTAAGCATGTATAATGGGCATATTTTTAGGTACGTACAAGGTACGCCCCGCGTCTGTGCCTCTGTCATTGATTGATTGAATTAACCAGGGGCGGTTTCAGAAAACGTTTTCGGGGGGGGGGGGTGGCCTGAAAAATATCGCGTTTCATTTACTTGAGTAATAATTTTTCTTAATTTCCTTCAAAAGTCCATTCTATCTCGGGGGGGGGGGGGGGCGACCGCCCCCCAATGATCCGTCCCTGCAATTAACTGTAGGTACTGAACATACATAATAGTCTCCTTGTTAACTGTGTAAAACTAACTGTCACTCATGGTAAAAAATAAAATTCTTAGTGCAATTTTACGTTATTATCATAACTTGTTTATTTTCTAGCACTTGACGAAGGCGTGAGCCCAACCTAGAGGTGTATTTTATGAATATAACTTAAAACAGCTGTGTAACTTGCAGAATTTAATTTTTGATTTCTTGCTTAAATACTAACTTAGTATAGGGAAAGCTTTGATATGGTCGAAATGTTCGATTTCGAGATTTCAATGGATTTATACGTTTTGAGGTCCCAGCAGGAACCTAAAAAATTTGTACAAAATGTCTGTCTGTCTGATGGTTGAGTTGTGAATAGAATTGAATTGAAACGACTATTGAAATACCAAAAACAAGACTATAAAGTCTTGTTTTCTTGGTAACCCTAAAACCGATTGTATATTATTAATAATAGGTACTTAAAATTAAATCTAGAACGAGGATGTACAGAATACAGATTAGGAAATATCGCATCCTCGCCTCTGAGGCCGTTAAGCATTTCTCAGAAGCACAGCTACTTCGAAGACTTATTCTTTTCCATTCGGTTCTATTATATTGCTGTAAAATTTGAGTCGCCCACACTTACTAAATGTGTAAATCCGCCACTGGAGGGAGTGGGTCTTCAATTAGGAAGATTCTCCGCCGGATACCGTTCATCACAGTCAGACATCATGGCCAATCATCATTTCCGTTGCTTATGCAGTAACCCTCAAATTTAACCGAAATAATCAGAGTGGCCATAGGCTTGCTAGTTACTACTATTGGGATAGGATAACTCCCATAATGTTTCCAACTGCGGCTGCGCGTCTCAAATTAAAAATGGAGAGTGGTTTGATGATCATAATTCAAAGCAAGAAATATTTTATAAACAAAGTAACTCCATTCTTAAAACAATATCCGCACGCTTTGGCCTCTTTATAACTTCCTTCGCAAATTGTACCTAGTTTTATGACCAAATGAACGATTTCAAGATGGCGTCCAGTCAGAGAAAATAATGTGATAGTCCTTATTGTGGTTCAAAATTTGGAACACAGGAGTATTTTGTTTGTTGATGTTGCGGTTGGGAAAATATAAGAGGCGGACGCAGCGACCGGCACTGCGGGCAATTGCCGCCCCCCCCCCCCCTTTGGAAGGCAGTTATATTATATGCCTCTAAAATCAATGTGTTACTGCACTCAAAATGCGCAAAACCCCACTATTTCAGCCCTATTTTTCACACATTTTCTCACGCGGGAGACCCCGGGCCCCCTTGTTCACAATTATATTAATTCCTTGTAATAAATAAACCTTATTGCTCTCAAAATGCGTAAATCCCCCATATTTCAACCCTATTTTTTAAAGAAATGTACCCGGGGGAGACCCCCGGGCCCCCCTTCTTCGCAATTTTATTAATTGTAAAATCTCAAAATTACTGCTATCAAAATGCGTAAAAACAAACTATTTTAGGTGCTTTTCCCTAAACTTCTCCCTTGGGAGACC
The DNA here is from genome assembly GCA_963971405.1 of Psococerastis gibbosa. NCBI lineage: Eukaryota > Metazoa > Arthropoda > Insecta > Psocodea > Psocidae > Psococerastis > Psococerastis gibbosa. The sequence continues at coordinate 45,929,215 of OZ020484.1, forward strand.
CCCGGGCCCCCTTTCATATCCTCCGAACCCTCTGGCTCATGCGCAAAGGACACTAACGTAATTAATTTAAAAGCTGCGTACGTCCATGAGAACGGCTTCCCCCATTTTATACACTTATACACTGGTTGGAGGGGCGCCAAATTTTACACAGGCCCCTTTGAAAACCTATCGTTGCGCCACTCACCACTGACAAGTACCTCCCCCTTTTACAGAGGCGGTCCCAGACCTCATGAAAGGGGGAGGCATTTGTCAAAATATTTGAAAAATAGGGCTGAAATATTGGGATTTTACACATTTTCAGAGCCATAAAGTTGCTATATTACGCAGAGAAGTAATAAAACCGGGCACAAGGGGGGCCCGGGGTCTCCCCCGGGGTCTCCCCCGGGAGAAATTTTTTGAAAAATAGGGCTGAAAAATTGGGGGTTTACTCATTTTCAGAGCCATAAGGTTTCTGTGTTACAGGTAATGAAAAAAATTGTGCACAAGGGGGGCCCGGTAGTCTCCCCCGGGAGAATTTTTTTGGAAAATAGGTCTGTAATATTGGGGTTTTACGCATTTTGAGTGCAGTTAGCACTTGGATTTTAGAGGCAAAGAATATAACTGCCTTCCAAAGGGGGGGGGGGGGGCAATTGCCCGCAGTGCCGGTCGCTGCGTCCGCCTCTGCCCTTTTATAACGTCTGGGACCGTCTCTGAGTCAGTTGAGCGAGTAAAAAAAAAATAATAAAAATAAAAACTCTTTTAGAAGTCTTTTTACTTATTAATTATATACAAAGCTTGGCATAGAGGAAAAGGTAGTTCGAAATGTATTCTGCAATATCATATCATTTAAAGCAAAAAAAAAAAAAAAAAAAAAAAACGTTAAGTGGGGTCTGCGCTTGCATGAAATCTTTTGATGAAACAAAGTTTTCCAAATGCCCCCCTGTCGTGGTTGGGTACTGTAGTATATACTGTATATATATATATATATATATATATAGTTTCAGTGTTGCTGAGTGGCTGAGAAAGTAATGAGAATGAGTACCGGGCACCGGCAGTCCTCCCCTCAAACACAAATAAACGGGTCGGCTACCACTGTAAATATGGGGCTTTTTCATTTTCAACAACTCTAGGGGATTCCCTGGGGATTCCCCATAATAAAATTTATTACTTTTCTCTGCATGCATGCAGCTTTATTTCCAGCTCAAGAGGTAGTAAGGAGAGGGGAGTAGAAAGTAACAGAAAATTGGTTAATTTTGTTTCTTCTTCTTCCTCTTCCCTCTTAGCGCCGCGTTCGCAGCGTGAGGGGGCACGCCGGACCCATTTCTAATACACTCGACCTGGTCGGACACTAACGTCTTGAGCTCGGCCATTGTTTTCCCTCTTGCTCCGGGGAGTTGCTTGACTCTTTCCTCGAGGGTTGTCCTCGGTCTGCCGATGGGTCTTCTACCCTGTGGCCCTGCTGCCGCCAACTAGGTCCTATTCTCATCCATCCTTTGAAAATGGCCAAACCATTCTACTACTGCCCTTCTATCTACTAATGATAAACAGGGCTGGCATAGCTTCTCTCTGCGTACAATAGAGCAAGATACTGTCCTCAGCTTCAGTATATTTGTAATTTGCATTTAATTTAATGTAACTTTGCATATAGCCTAAATATATACCCCCTCCGCCCCTCCGTGGATCCGCCAATGGACCAGACAGTTACTTTTACCTAGCTACCATGTAATCCTGGGTGGCTGGTTGTATGGCTTGCTATTCAAAGCCACCCTATCAGATAATCTAAAGCTATTTCCTAGAACAAATGCGGGGGACAAAAGAAAGAGTTTGAGATGTAAATTGAGGGTAAGTCGAAGGTATTGGGGTGAAGAAATGCAGAGAAAGGGCCTCCCCTTCCCATAACAGTTGCCCCAGACCATTTGATTGCTTCCACAATCACTATATACCCCTTTGTACCCGGTATTGTATGTTCTATTGTATGCCATACAAGGTCTTTTGAGAATTTTGCTTTCCAATTTATACGTAGTATAAGGAAAGCTTTGTGATGATCGAAATTTTCGATTCCGAGATTTCAACGGATTTACACGTTTTGAGGTACCAGGAACCCAAAAAAATGGTTTTTACGAAATGTCTGTCTGTCTGTCTGTCTGTTGCTCTGTCGCTCTATCTGTCTGTTCATCGATTTCCGGGCAAACTATTCAGTGGATTTGAATGAAATTTGGCATGTAGGTTTATAAAAATCATACCTCGAGATCATTTGTTTTATTTTGGTCCAACTCAATTTGGGGGGGTTTTATTCTCAAAAAACTAAAAAAAAAAAAAAAACGTCTAAAAACATTATTTCTCGAAAACGGCACCAACGATTTCTTTTAAATTCACATATATTGTAGTCGTTATTAATGTTGATAAAATGCGGGGGCGTCGCATGCCCCTTGATAGTTTGCTACTGGGGGTAAAAAAATAAAAATAACTAAATTTTAATGAAATATGGCTAAAAAATAATTTTTCTGCGAAACCTTTCTATCGATTTTTTCTAACTTCAGGTATGTTTTATATGAGTCAAATTGAGTAACGAAACCGGACAGTTTGCTTTTCCAAAAAACTATTGGGTTTTGTGCAAAAAAATGTTTTTTTGAAAAAATGAAAGCAAATTCTCGCTCAAATGCATTGCCCTGCCATTCATTATTGCTGTGTGGTAATGTGTTGGTCTGACCAATCTAGAATTTACGTCATCTTCAGTGACGTCAGGTGGACGACCCCCCCCCCCCCCCCCCCCGTGATATCAGAAATTTAACTATAGGAAACTTGTTTACCATGAAATTAATCATTTTCTCTCTCTACTAATCGATAAATTGGAAAGCATGTTCGAGTAAACTCGGACCGGTTCTTGTTGTTGTAATGAGGTCCTTTTGGGGACATTTTGTCAAACTGCGTTACAACCATAACACATACGTATACTTCGATTATTGAAATTTCCTTATGGAATTAAAAATTGGACACCATTGCATTCGGCAGCATTATATTACGTGTAATGTTTCACTGAGCTGTCTGCCAAATACCAAACTCAAGAACCGGTACGGGTGAACCCGTACATGCTTTCCTACTTATCAATTAGGAACTGTAACAGTTTCTTGGAAAATAATTGTCATATAGGGTTACATTTCGGTTTAGGTTTAAATTTCGAGTTTCCCTATCCCAAAGCACTGAATTGATAAATGGGACAATTGCATGGTCAAGAATGGACCGACAATTATAATACGATGCAACAAAGTAATAGTGGCTGGGTGTGCTACGCTGTGGGGGCATGAATTAATTAATTAACGATAATTTCTGCAAAAAAAAGACTTTTTTGTTCAAAACCAAATCCTTATTCGCCTATTTGGTACAGCCGAAAGACCAAAAAATTTACTCTAACCAAGTATAAGGAAAGCTTGGTGATGGTTGAAATTTTCGATTCCGAGATTTCAACGGATTTACACGTTTTCAGGTCGCAGGAACCCAAAAAAGTGGTTTTTACGAAATGTCGTTCTATCTGTCTGTTCATCGATTTCCGGGCAAACTACTCGGTCGATTTTGATGAAATTTGGCATGTAGGTTCACAAAAATCATGCCTCGGAATTATTTTTTTTATTTTGGCCAATTCAATTTGGGAGGGTTTTATTCTCAAAAAAAACTCCAAAAAAACGTCTAAAAAAATTATTTCTCAAAAAGGGCTCCAACGATTTCTTTCAATTCTCATTTATTGTAGTCGTTATTAATGTTGACAAAATGCGGGGAGTCGCTTGCCCCTTGATAGTTTGCTGCTTCTGGGGGTAAAAAAATAAAAGTAACTAAATTTTAATTAAAAATGACTAAAAAATAATTTTTCTGTGAAACCTTTCTATCGATGATTTCTACCTTCAGGCATGATTCAGGTGTTAAGTTAAGTAACGAAACCGGACAGGTTGCATTCCCAAAACACTATTTGGTTTTGCATAAAAAATTATTTTTTGAAAAAATGATAGAAAATTCGCGCTCAAATGCATTGCGTGCCCTGCCATTATTGCTATGTGGTAATTAATGGGTTGGTCAGACCTATCTAGAATTTATCTCACTTCCAGTGACGTCAGGTGGACAATCCCCCCCCCCCCCTTCGAGATATCGGAAATTTAGCCACTGGAAAATTATTTACCATGAAATTACTCATATTCCCTATCTACTACTGTTGATAAATTGAAAAGCATGTTCGAGTAAACTCGGACCGGTTCTTTTTACATTGATAACGACCCCCCGGAGAAATTCCTGGCTGTATGGCCGTGGTAGTCTGGTGCTGGTTGCCTTAGCTTTATAATATACTCATGTGAAATATCTGGTGCAGTTTCCACAGTGGTTGAAAGGCATTAAAATTTGGCACTCTCACAGTCTGTGATTGGCAGAATCAGCAGAGGGGAGCGTCTCACCCCTATGTAACGCATTGTTTGGGCACAGCAGTGTACCCATGCGGCCGCCATTGTGGAACCCCCGTCTACTGCTACCGAACCACTTCAAAATCGAGGCCATCTGCCACTACAGTGGGCTATGCTAACAGATGTTCCACAAATTTTTTAAGCTTTCGCACCTAGTGTGTGTTTTATTACTTTTTTTCTTATGTATGAGTACATAACAGTAAACGGTAAAAAGAAGTGATATTTCTTTTTGCTTTCCAATTCATACGTAGCATAAGGAAAGCTTTGTGATGGTCGAAATTTTCGATTCCGAGATTTCAACGGATTTACACGTTTTGAGGTCCCAGGAACCCAAAAAAGTTGTTTTTACGAAATGTCTGTCTGTCTGTCTGTCTGTCTGTCTGTCTGTCTGTCTGTATGTCTTGGTGTATGTCTGTCTGTATGTCTGTCTCTTCATCATTTCCGGGCAAACTCCTCGGCCAATTTTGAGAAATTTGGCATATAGGTTCACCAAAATCATTGGAAAGCATGGTCGAGCTAAAATTGACCGGTTCTTTATATTGACCTCACTTAACCGTGGACTGAGTGGTTTCTAATTTCTACACAAAATTTTGGTTTCCTTATGATGCCCCTACACATTGAATTTTGTAATTGTACCGTATCGACAAGTATTTTCTTAATTTCTTAAGTTAATAATAATCATGGATAATGATATATCCTCAACTTTCGTCAAGGAAAAGCCGACCAATAAAAACTAATTTCGCTAAGGCTACCTGTACAGCCGATATTTAACATAAGACACTCATGATCTGAATCTGAACTTTCTAAATTGCAACCATTATTAGGACATTAAGGCCTGATCCGACGAAATATTAACGCTTATCATTCATATCGGATCGATATTAAGTATTATTCTTGCTATATTGTCAAGGCATGTTGAGTAGTGGTGCGGACTCTGACTTCCACCCGAAAGGCTGTTGGTTCGAGGAGTCCTACACTTCCTACATTTCCTGGCCATGCTTCGGAGGGCATGTAAAGCGGGCTTTCCTAGTTGAGTGTAAGAGAGGGCTTTATAGCCCTAACTCCGCTATGTTGGCTTAGTAATAGAACAAAAAAGTCCTTATTTAATTTTATTTAATATATTCTCCTGCTGATTGTCAATGATCTATAATTTTATTACTTTACAAAATTTATATTGTACCATAGTAAGGATAGTAAGGAAAACGTTGTGATGGTCGAAATTTTCGATTTCCATACTTCAAAGGGTTTTTGAGGCCCCAGGAGCCCAAAAATATGGCTTTTACGAAATGTAGTCAGTCTGTCAGCTGCCTGTCAGTCGATTTGTGGGCAATTTGGTAAACAGGGTTCATAACACTCATGTGTCGCGATAGTTTTTTCTATTTTAGGCTAACTAAATTTTGAGGAATGTTTTTTACTCAAAACTAATTTTTACAATATTAAATGGATTTCATGACATATTTTTGTCAATATCTTCTCAAATTGCATCCAGCAATGTTTCAAATTGTTTGACAACATTGCTTCGTTCAAGGTTAGTGCGTCCTTTAAGCGTTAAATCTATATAGGAATGTTGAAATCGCAAATCCTGTATAACTTAAAGAGGAGTTTATGGACAAGGTTATATAGATAGAGTACTTTAGTTTATGGGAGAAATTCTAGGGTCCACTATTTTTTAAAGAGCTATGTTCAAGGCCGTAACATTGGGGGGATCCAAGGGTCCGGACCCCCCCCCCCCCCGTCGTGAAAAATTAAAAATTACTTGCTGCTTGATACTAAGAAAACTAGAAATATGAACAAACAAAAAACGAAAGATGACTAAAACTGAAAACAACTACAAAAGTTCAAAAAAAAAAATCAAATTCCCATACCTGCTACACTCTGGAGTCTAGACTTTTCGACCCCCCCCCCCCCCCCGGTCGCAAATCTATAGCTACGGCCTTGGCTATGTTTATTCCCAAATCATTGCACACATATACACTGATCGTTCATGGTTTTTATTAGTATAATCCGACAACAAAAATTACTATACTTCTCGTACAGATAATACTATTTATTCTTTGCGAAACATTACGTACCGGAATACAAATAAGTAATTTTGCAGAGAAAGAAGCTGTGTCTCTATAGTCCGTCCAACTGATGGTAAAGTAATCTGTTTCTCAAATATTGATTCAACCTGTCATGCAATTTGTCTAAACCAACAATCTTCTCCCCAGCAAAACGGTTGATTCCATTGAACGGGCGGTCACAGCTATTTGAATCCCCAATTGTTTTCCATCACGTTTTTTTAGACAATACGCTGAAACAGTCGCATTAAACAAGCCATCTCGTAAATATTTGCCTAGCAAACATTAATTATATTGAGATTTCTTATTATAATTGTCATTTTTTTGTTGCAGGTGAAAATTTGGTTCCAAAATCATCGATATAAGTGCAAAAGGCAAGCTAAGGAGAAAGCTATGGCTGAGCAAAATGCGCAAAACCAGGTAAGAATTGTAAGATATCGATTGTTACTATTTGGGTCTTTACAATGTTGGTGTTATTGAGTTATCGAGTTAGAAGTGCTATCCAAGTTAACATTTAATCGTGAGTGACTGAGTGGACCTCGGAGTGATATACTGTATATTATATTATATAAAAATTTAACAGAGTAAACAACGTGGTAGTAGTTTGTGGCACTGTTTTAAAGAAAGTGGCAGAACTCTATTCTGTTAGGGCCACGTTTGTTTATACTAGTATATTTGTTCATTTTATTTATTTTATTTTTAAGTATTTACGGTAATTGTTGTGACAATACATATAACATAATACAAATAAATTAAAATATTAAAAAATACTAAACGCGGGTTTCAAATCAACCGACATAAACAAACCACTGGCGATCGCAGTGCTAACTAATTAACACAGTTAACCAACTCCAGTAGTGTGCTTCTGATACAGAGGTGGATGGAACACAAAGTTTTGGGAGGGGCGGATGGCAATTTGAAGCTTTGTTATTACAAGCTAGTCAGCAAAAAAAAAAACGTAAAAACGTGGCAAATATACACTTGTATAGACAGTGATTGACATTTTTGAGACCGTATAAGGTTAAAGGTATGGTTTGGCATATTTAAACCATTTAACAAAGGGTTAGTCACACATACAACGCCTGCTGTTTTAATACTTAACTCATTAGATTAGAGGCATCGAACCATTAGGGGTCTTCACAGTGTTCGTGTTATCGAGTTATACCTAGTTAAGTGTGTTATATCAAGCTAAGTTAACACACCGATAACCCGACAACCAGCTAACCAGCGTGCTATCCTAAACCCACTTCCATGTTGGCTAACGTGTTATTTACCTTGCTATAGCTCAGGTTTGACCGTCGCCATATTTGTTTTTGTCGATTGATTTGAAACACGCGTTTAAAATTTTGCAGTATTTAAATTTATTTGTGTAATCTATTACCACAAGCAATTACCGTAAATACTTAAAATTATAATAACCGAAATGAACAAAAAATATAAACAAATGTGGCACTAGAATAGAGCTCTGCCACTTTCTTTAAACCCGTGCAACGTACGTCTGACTACTACCACGTTGTTTACTCTGTCGAAATAGCATGATAACTCACTCCCGAGTTCCACTCACGATTGTGTGTTAACTTGGATAGCACATCTAACTAGATAACACGAACACTGTGAAGACCCCTATTATGGCGAAGCCAATTGTTAAACAGTTTTTTTTTTCTAACGCCTGCTTTCAGCATTTCTGCTTTAATCAACCCTGTCAGCCTGGTGCCTGGTGGGGGGAGTGAATCTGTTTATTAACTTGAGGGACCCTAATGGCAATCTCCTTCCACTCAGGGAGAAGTGGAGTTGACTGAGAGGGTGGACCTCCTGATTATAGTAGATTCCGAACCCCTTGGGGAACATTGTAAAGCCACACGATCAATTCAGAGGTGACTATGACTCGCCACGCACGTAAGACTGACTATTGACTGGTAATGGTATAGTCCCAGCGCGTTATCATGTCCCACCATATTCCCCTGCTAACGCTGTGCGCACTACCAAGTTTGCCGCAGTTTGAAACACGCTCTTCTCCCGTGGATTCAAGATCTAATAACAGCATCAGTCATGACCGAACAAGGACTAGAGCTTACGATAAAACTCCCTTTGCTGCAGCTGCAATTTTCATTAACAAGCTACCGTCCGGCTTTCATTCTCACCCCCTACCTCAGTTTCGTAAGAGTATCCTAGAGTTCCTGAAAAATAATGTTTTTTATACTGTTGACGACGCACTAGCTAACTTATAAAATGTAAAATTGTGAAATTGGTTCATTACGCAATTTCCCTTTTACTGTACTGTTGTACGTATACTGGAAATAAATATTTATATTATTATTATTACTTGTTAAGGCCGTTGGCCATTGTTAAATAGTAGGCTATTACACCATTGCCATTCAACCTTTACCCATATATATTCAAACCACGCTTTCAACACAATGCAATGCGGATAATGTCGATTTTCCAGTGGTTCAATAGAGTTTGTACACAGTGCCACTATGACAATGGTATGCTCCCAACAGGCTATACCGAATATGTTCAAATGTCCATCTTTTCTTTCCTTTCAGTCGCAGAGTTCGCCACGAAGAGTCGCAGTGCCTGTGTTAGTGAAAGACGGTAAGCCTTGCTCAGGAACGAACGAAAGTGGTGGTAGTGGTAATAGTACTGGAGCAAGTAGTAGACTTATGGGCAGCAGCCAGTCCCCCCAAAGTTCCGCGTGTGCCCACTCCCCCGACTCCCTGCAACAGCTCCCTCACCAGCAGCACGCGCAGCAGACGCTCCTCACCAATATGGCGTACCAGCGGCAAATGTCAGCGCAGCAGCATCACCAGCAGCCCCCCAGCAACATCTGCACGTCGTACCTGCCGCTGCAGGGCCGCGCGTGGTAACATTACATCAACTTTTACAATGACTCCGAGGAGGAAGTGCCGTTTTAGCTGGTTTTTTTCATTAAGTTTTTTTTTTTTGATTTTGTCAGTGTGTAGGTCACTAGTGGAAGGAATGCTACAATGTGATTTTTGTTTAAAATTTAATTTAATTTAGCCTCGTTTATCAGGATATGGAGTGTAGACAATGGCCCCCCTGGATTACCACAAAATAATCAGCCAGCTTTGATTTTTATTTATTTAATTTACTGTCTAGGTTATTAAAGACTTCGTCTATTCAAGTTATAGAGGACAATCGCATGCATGGTATCATAGGGTATTTTTAAATATTTTTGGCATTGCCGTTTTAGTCACCCGTAATTTTCATGAAATAATTACGACACTAAAAATTAAAATTACCATATGATATTTGATCCATAAAGTAGTCATCTACAACTTGAATAGGCTAAATATTTAATACATTTGCTTGGCAAATTAAGAGAAGCTGGCCGTTGACTTTGGCCACCCCTTGATTTAGTCCCCAACCATTTTTATGGATGAACTAAAAACAAAAATGGAAAATAGCCTATTGCATGATGCATGAAGTAGTCTTCTACAATTTAAATGAGCCAAATCTTTAATAACTTGCTTTGTTGACAAAATAAAACATAAAAAGTCAATAAAAATTGGGGGTTTTGGGTTTTGGGGTTCCACTTCCAATTTTCTACGTAAGGTGTTCTCTTAATTTATAACACTTTGGTCTGTTTAATTCTGCAGAGGATTATTTCACACATAGTACTATTAGAATTATTTTAGTTTTTGTGGGGTTTTTCCATGAAACTGAACGACGACAGAAAATTACCAAATTGTCAAATTCTTGGAAACAAAAAATAGTAAAAAGAATAAAAAAGGGCCCTATAATATATTGCGTGAAATAGTCATCTACGAATTGAATGAAAGTATCAGCTTAGGAGGACATGCTACGTAGAACACGAGGACTCCAAAATTTGTTGTTTTTATTTTTTATTTAATTAAAAGGCAAGTTATAAAAGATTTGGCTCATGTAAGTTGTAGAAGACTACTTCATGCATCATATGATAGAAAATATTAAATTTTTGGTACCTTAGTTCTTTAAAAAAAACCCATTGGGAATAATAATAAAATATAGCAAAAAAAGACAAAACCAAAAAGTTAATATACCCTATTTTATGAGGCACGAAGTAGTCTTCTGCAACTGAGCCAAACTTCTAATAACTTGCTGAGTTAATGAAAGAAAAAATGAAAAGTATTTAATTTTAGGGTGCCAATTTCCTACGTTTCCTCTTAAATAAAAAATATATACCGACCTATTTTGGAATGATCCAGGAATGGCCAATGTCAACGGTAAGCTTCCTCCTAATTAAAAAATGGAGTAGCCATATTTTACAACCCATATCCTTTTAGGTCCAATCCCACCTTCGCTTGAAAAGTATCGGGACATAATACAAACAGCTCCGCCAGCTACCAAAGCAGTGCAGTATCACATACCACTACTTTTCAAGCGATGTTGGGACCCTCCCTTGTGCCCTTAAGTTGTTTTTATGAACCCATCAAATTATAACGTGATAGTGTACATACTGTAACTAAAATGGCACTTCTCCTTATGAACCGATCTCAACAGTCAACACCTTCTTAGCCTGTAGATGATGCGAATTATTTGGAGCATATTGCTCTACTATCCCTTTAATTAGCTTATGAAACTTCTGACTCAGCACCTCTTACACATAATCAACTCAATGCATAGCATGTAATAAATAATGGACAAAATACCTGGGAATTCTGTCTTACTTATTTCCGTTGCTTGAAATTAAAAAAAAGTAGACTATAATAAATAATAAATATATATTTCTGTTAAATTACATAATGAAGTAATCAACAAGTGAGTTGCCTATTAGCAAAAGCAATCCTCTCCATTTTTTTCAGTTTTGAGATATTCGCGCCATTTTTTATATTTTTCAATACTCTATCCGATGAATCAGATATTGAGACGCAAAAGCAATTCTAATACTGTTAAAATTAGCTTTAAAAACTGAAATGTTATACCTCATGGCGTTGCGGCACAGCAGTTTTTTGCGGTTTCTGAAAAATCGCCCTGGGTGGACAGGATTACTTTTGCTAATAGGCAACTCAAGTAAACGACAAGAAAGTATAAAGTAAAATCGTCGAAATATCGTCAAAGTCAGGTAGTTCTGTCATTGTCTATGGTTTTATGATTATAAATAAATTATTAGCCAAATAAAACGCCACTCGATAACTGGTAATGCTTGCTGTACCGGCGGCCCAATCATGGCGATAGGTATTAACTTACTCCTGCGGTTAAAGCTGAAAACAAACAAATTTTGAAAAGCACTTTCCATTGTAAAATTTTCTTGGTTACATTTTTAATACCAGGTATTACCCTGGTAATCGCCATGATCGGGCCGCTGTACTGTACATCTACTAGTAATTTCTTTTTAAAAAGATTATTCGCATATAAACAATTCAATGAATGTATCCAGTATTCTATAAATCTGCAAAATAATGTATGCATGCTGACATGGCCGTGCCCAGGGGGTTCGGCACCCCCCCCCCCCCCTCCCCGAAATAAATTTTCAAATGTTAACCTGTATTGTTTGAAGAATACATCCATTAATTTAATATAAATTACGTAAAAAACATTTTTGGAAACACCCCCCCCCCCCCAAATCAAAACCTGGGCACGGCCTTGCATGCTGACATACGTGAAATATGAAAGATAACGAACGAAGCGAATTTCTGATCTCAATTAAATTATGTTGCATGTTTTAGGGATAGTAGAAAAACGAGTTGTCAAAAATTCAAAATGATAATAATACCTAGGTATGTGTTCAGGCGGTAGTGAGAAGCAGAATTGAGAATTATAATAAATCAGTTACGTAATTAGACTGTTTTTGGAGAAATCTTTCATTTTTAAAGAACTCTCACATCATTGCTGTGGAACAAAAAATTAAGTATTCTTTGTCCTCAAAATATTGAGAAATCTCTTTTTTTTTTTAAGTTTTTTATTAATATTAGCTTAGTATTTTTAAGTATAGTACTTTGTTCTCAGGTTGTCTAAAACACCAAAATTGCCTTCCGACGAGTGAATGGATGTAAATAGACTAAACACTGCGAGTCACAAGTTTCAAAGCCCCCGAAAATTACGTGGGAAATAGTCGCTTTAATTAATTAAATTATGTATGTAACAATTAAATTGTAGAAGTTTGTATAGTGTGTGGTTTATGAGTCTATTGAGATAAAATTTGGCATTCAAATAAAAATTATTTGCGGCTCGCTTTCACTGAGTATTGAGCTTTATGTTACTTTCCTTTTGTTGAGGATATCGTACATATTGAACAATTCAACTGCAATCCTTTTTTACGAGACAATTGAAGGAGGAAACGCCCTGTAAGTGTGCAAAATCAAATATCTCATGAAATATCAATTGGAGCTGTCAAAAATATCACATTCCTTCATGGGAAAACTCCTCTCCATTTTGATGTATGATATAACAACTAAATATTATATTATATTAAATTATAAAGTTTCCATATTACCGCGTGGAACCTCCAACCTGGTACCCACCCGCGCCCGTCAGCACCACCGGGATCCACTTTAAATGGAGAACGTGGGCGGTGCTGAACCAACTCCGCTCCGGCGCAGCCCCTGTGAAAACCAATAGGGCGAGATGGGGCCAGACAGACGAAAGCAACACCATGTGCTCGTGTGGTCAGAGGCAGGATATGGACCACCTGTTCCAGTGCAGCCTATGCCCGGTCCAATGCATGAGGGATGACCTATGGCAGGCCAACAGTGCTGCCTACGACTTCACCCGATTTTGGGATGTTCGCCTGGACACGAAAAAGTAAAGTAAAGTAACTAAATATTGACTTTTTATTCTATTACTAAGCCAACCTAGCGGAGGTAGGGGTATAAAGCCCTCTATTACACTCAACTAGAAAGGCCCAGGACCGCCTGCTGATATGTCTTCCGATACATGGCCAGAAAAGTGTGGGACTCGAACCAACAACTTTCGAGTAAAACTCGTAGTCTGTACAGCTACTCTATATGTCCTGATATGGGCCTGGTGCCCGGTGGGCCCACCTACACACTGAATTGCCTTAATAGGCTACTTGACAGTTATAACAATAAAATATATAAAATAAACCGAAATGTGACGGACGCATGAAGGATTTCCAAGGGAAAGCATTTGATAAGTTAAAAACCTTGTATCCTAGCTATCATTGAATTATTACAACATAAATACCTATTGTGAATGAGTTGCAAATAATCTTATTAAGGCGCTTATTCCACCAACGTCAATACTACATTTACTATCACTATTGACGTTGGTGGAATAAGCGCCTAAGACTGCCTAAAATCCCTCCGAGAATGATTTAGTGTTTACATTTTTTACATAGCCTGTATACTAAAAGTGTTCCATTGGTTCATTGTGATTTCATAGAGGTTGTATACTGTACAATTTGAAAGGCATTTAAATAATATGTTATATGAGCCGGTGCCACTCGAAATTAAGGCACGTCCTGATAGGTCTGCAGAATTTCTCTCGATTTGTTATGTGGATACTGATAATAAAAATTTTAATCTTTTCTAAAATGTGCGAAGCCATTTTGTTTTGTCATAGACAGAACGCGCTATGACTGTTTTTCCATAATAATAATAATAATTTCCAGTTTACATTTAATATTGAATTAATTGCCAAAGACCCGTTTATAGCAGGTGGTTGCGGGAGCGGGTCGATCTGACGATTTTATCTTATACTTTACTTGTATAATTTAACTGAAATATATATTGTAATGTATTGGCATAAAATAAACATGAGATAGGCTTAACATTCCGTGTTTACATTGGGCAATGTGTTTCCTTCTTATAAACCATGTGAAACATATTTCAAAATGACTACGTTACATATAGGTAAATAGACAAACTTCAAGCTTTTATTATGCTTATTTTACGCCTGATGCGCTCCAGCAACCACCTGCTATATGCCATAAACAGAAGAAGTTAACGACAAAATGTGATGTGCTGTACTCAAATCACAAATTCGCTGACGTCCCGTAGGAAATTTAGATTATGTATTTCATTAACTCAGCAAGTTATTTATGATTAGACTCATTTAAGTTGTAAAAGACTACTTCATGCATCATAATTATATAATAGCATGTTTTTAATTTTTGTTTTTGAAGTTTTTTTCTTTGAATCTATTTTACGTGAAATTTTATTGTTTATAAATTATTATAATTTTTATGACAAAGCTAGGGTACCAAAAATTAAAAATACCCTATTATATGATGCATGAAGTAGTCTTTAATAACTTGCATTACTAATAACTTGCTTAGTTAATTAAATAAAATATAGGAAGGAAGTATTAAGTTAAATGCTGCCAATTTCCTGTACACTATTAAATAAAATATTAATCGGTAACCTTTCATTGCAAATAATGGATAAAGGACGGCTCTACCTAACTTCAATGGGCATCGCCTGCTGTGGGAAATCCCCCCCCCCCCCCAGGGGCAAACTATAATTTTTTTTTTAAAGAGTGAGTTACTTTGATGCGGCTCTTACCCGTACTTGTTATTGCATACGCCTCCTGTTTCATTGTATCAATGGTGTAAGGTTGTGTCAACTTGTCCATCCCATTACCGCTTGTAACCGGTGTGGGTTGACATCAAAGACATGTACCAGCATGGCCAAAAGGAAACAATATAAATAATGCCCTAAAAACCCATTGGGTCATTTACATTCGGCAATGGTCTAGGGCCATAAAAAAAATCCAGGAATCAGGACTTTATTACTAGTATTATTGTTTTTATTAAAAGTTTCATTGATTCTTCTTCTTCTTCCCCTTAGTGCCGCATGCGCAGCGTGGGGGTCACCTCGCTACCTCGGGCCCTTTTTTTAAAATCCACCCGCGTCTCGCGGGTGGTTGTTGTCGCCTTGAGCCTTCCCCGTTCTCTCGGCTAGTTCTTCGATTCTTTCTTTTGTCCTCGGTTTGCCGATGGATCTCCTAACTTGTGACCTCGCCTTGGCCGTCCTCGTGATAGTTTCTTCTCCCATTCTTTGGACGCTGCCGAACTATATTGCAACTGCTATCAACTCCAATCTAAGTTTCAA
This sequence comes from Psococerastis gibbosa, assembly GCA_963971405.1. NCBI lineage: Eukaryota > Metazoa > Arthropoda > Insecta > Psocodea > Psocidae > Psococerastis > Psococerastis gibbosa. The sequence goes on from OZ020484.1 coordinate 45,944,710, forward strand.
TTACTCGGTTTAATAAATTTTGTGCAGCAGTATTCCATTATTCATCACCTGAACACACCCCCCCCCCCTCCCCTCCATACCAAGAGACGTTCTTACCAGTAACCATAATGAAGGTACGCATATGCTGTCGTACATCAATGACGTCATAGCCTCTATCGAGGCGTCAAATTTAGCTCAATGAGGAACTCGACTCCAATACTGATACCGGCTGGTACCAACATGTATAGAATAAGTGTCAAGAAATTGTAGTCTAAGTGAGAAAGCTGAGAATATAAGAATTTCTGTAAAATTGAGTAAATGATAATTTGTAAAAATAATATAGAAATTTAGTGAAACTAATTAAAGTTTAATTTATTTTTATGGCTCCTTTGGTATTTTATATTTGTTAATTTGTATATCTATAGCATGGCATATATGCAAAATATTTTTGGGAGGAACCGAGGCCAGATCGCCTCTAGCAATCAACTTTTTGCCGCGGGCAGAGGATCTGACAAATTATGCATTATCACATTAGTTCATTGGGCCTATTGCTTTAAGCGGAGGGGGGCGGTATACTCCACTGCTGAATACATTCATAAATTGTGTAACCAACTACAGTATTTTAATGCAAAGTAAAAAGGAACTTAACGACCTACTACATTTTTTGTATAATTTAGCTTATTTTGCATTTGCAAATTTTTGAAAATACGCGTAGCCTATATGGCTAAATGACTAATTGTTATATAAAGAATATATACCTATCTAGACAGTTATTTCATATACCTTTAGTTTTGAAGCAGTGAATTTTTCCTAAGGGTGGATATAGGATCGGTAGAAAATTTAACGAATTTTCAAATTTATGGGTAAATTACGTAAGTTACAAAAAAAGGCCTCCACAACTAGCCTGAAATTTTTTTTTTAAACTTGCATAATAAATTATGTAACAAAGAAATAGATAATTGTTTTCAGGTTATAGGGTGGCCAGTGTCCCCAAAGTTTGGTAAATCTATTGTAAATTAATTTATGACGCTCTGATTTAGTCGATCCTACTTGTGTTTTTCCTATTTTGCCCCACAACTACCCCCCAAAATGGGCTGAATCCGCGTCCTATTTTATATATATATAACGCGGATATATATATATATATTAATTTTTAAAATATAGCGTTAATTTTTAAAATATAGCGTTATAAATATGTCGCCTGATATTTTATATCCTTTTCTTTTTTATAAATTATTTCTTTCTAGTCTCCAAATGTTTTTTATATCCCGACCCCCAAAACTTGCTAAATTTGATTTTTTACTCATACCTACCATATAAACTACATAAACTTAGCATATAATATAAATTTCTCGATTTTTCCAATTTTCCAGCATTTAAATGTGTTTGGCATAACTTACATTGTTACAACATTTGTGCCCTTTATATCTGAACCTATTGGAATTGGATTTTTTTTTTTTGTGTTTCTTGTACAGGCATAGTATAAAGTAATATTTGATCAAAACGTTCTGTAAGATTTCAATTGAATAGCCCCATACCAACTCACAGCCCTTCTATTTTGGAGGGGGTCCGGACCTCTTGAACCACCCTCCTGCGCGCGGCCTTGACTAGGCCTATTGTAAAACGACAAACACTTCTGTAATATTCAAGCAATCGGCCAACATATTACACCTGCTGAACGTGTACAGAGTAGCAGGTACGCCGAGTTTTAAAAATTCTAGGAGGGCAAGAATACGGTGCTCTGGAAAGTATTAAGAAAATGCATTGGTAAATGGTTACTTAAAATAACTATGTATAATGCAGAAAACGTTGACCGACGTACACTCGCTATTTCTATAAAAATTTAAAAAAAAGCCTTTATATCAAAAATCATTCGAAAGTTGGCTATACGAACAAAATTGGCGCGAAAAAGTTTCTAAAAGTTGGTGCGGTGCAAATGTTATTTATTTTTATCTTAATGTTTGAAAAATTTAGGGAGGCAAATAAATAAACTGCACTGAGGGTTCTTTGCTTCTGGGGCGGCGCTGCCCCCTCAGAAACTAGTCTGCGGGGCAAGATGGACCGTGCCCCCCCCCCCCCCCCCAAGTCGGCGTCCCTGCAGAGTAGTGAGCCGTCAGTAGATATCTACACTATAGTGATGTTGCAACTTACAATACAATATATAATAACAGATGAACATTAGAGATGAAAACCAATGGTGGACTGTGCCAGCCTGGAAGTCATTTAGGGACAAGCTCCGCCCACCGACCGCCATCACTCTTCAACTCTAGCACCATTAAATGATACTTATTCTCAGCTAAAGCTAATGATGCTTCAGTCATTTTACAAAAGCAGTAGTCCTAGTGTAATAAGCTACATTGTTTTGCTTACAAAACCACATGGAGTACTGTCTTTTAAGGATACATAAGTTTGACATACGCGTGTGTATTTATTTAGTTTGGGAGTCTGCCTCCTCGGTAAGCGGGTTTTAATTATTGATAGGACAACGTGTGTTTATTATGCTTTTTATTTTTGTAGGCAGAAGGTTTTTGTGATTGAGACAACTGCAGCCCGATCATGGCGATTTTAATACCGGTGTTAATATAATACCATGTTACGTAATGGTATTAATTCAATTGTTTAAAATAAATCAACTGTAAATTCCAGAATTTTTTATTTTTTTATGTTGGGAATACTGAAGAACTGAACTGAAACGACGCCAGTGGCGTAGACAAGGGGAGTCAGCTGGGTCCGGACCCAAAATTTAGCAAAACCGCAAATTTTTCAGATATTTGTAAAAAACATTCCCCAGGGAGACCCCAGTCCCCCTGTTTCTAGTTGTGTTAATAAAGTTATCGTCTGAAAAATAAAAACTTTTCTGCCGGCAAACTATTTCAGGCCTATCATTTAAAAAAACACTCCCCGCGGTAGCCCACGGGCCCCTGTAATATTCTTCACACGTAAACTATGAGCATAACTTTTTTTTTTCTTTTTTTTTTTTCTATTTATTTAATACTGATTTCAAAGTTCATAAATTCCACTGTTTTGGGCCTATTATTTTTCACACCTGCCCCAGGGGGGACCCCCGGGCCCCCCTTCGGCCCCCTGAAATTAAGATCATGCCCTCAATAAGAAGATATGAGAACGGCTTTCCTCTTTTGGAGCGCCACATGAAACACATCCCCATTCGAAAACCTATCGTTTCGTGTTGCATGAAAACTCCTCCAAAAAAAATTCTGGCTGCGCGACGCTGCCGGAGCAAATATATATAGCAATTATAAACACATATCGCCCTCGAAATAAACAAGTTTTAATTTTGAATTCTGTGTTTAAAATAAATGTACTGTAAATTCTAGAATTTTTTTAATTGTGATGTCGGCAATACTGAAAAACTGAACTGACCCGACGCTGACGTAGCAAATATAAATAGCAAATATAAACACATATTGGCCTAGAAATAAACATGTTTTAATTAATACATTGAGAACTATAAATAATTTGTCTAAATCAATAAGGCAGAAAAAATTAAGAAACTCACCAAAAATATAGCTGAAGATCATTCAATTGTTTAAATAGACACAATTTGAATTTCCCGTGCTTAGCACTCTTGCGACGATTACCAGCATAAAAATATAAAAAATTCAGAAACTTACAGTTCTTATCTTTTAAACAATTAAGTTAAATTAATACCAGCACGTGACATGGAATTATATTAAGCCTGGTATTAAAATCACCATGATCGGGCTGCTGGAGGGGGATAAACATAATAAGTATAAGAGTTTACTCGAACATGCTTTCCAATTCATCAAAATTAGTAGATAGAGAAAATGAGTAATTTCATGATAAATAATTTTCTTATGGTTAAATTTCCGATATCTCGTGGGGGGGGGGGGGGTGTTTCCACCTGACGTCACTGGAGGTGAGGTAAATTCTTGATAGGTCAGACCAACACATTACCACACAGCAATACTGGCAGGGCACGCAATGCATTTGAGCGTGAATTTTCTATCATTTTTTCAAAAAAACATTTTTTTTACAAAACCAAATACTTTTCTGGGAAAGCAACCTGTCCGGTTTTTAACACCTAAAACATACCTGAAGGTTGAAATCATCGATAGAAAGGTTTCACAGAAAAATTATTTTTTAGTCATTTTTCATTAAAATTTAGTTATTTCTATTTTTTTACCCCCAGAAGCAACCTACCAAGGGGCACGTGATCACACGCATTTTGTCAACATTAATAACGACTATAATATGTGTGAATTTAAAAGAAATCGTTTGAGCCGTTTTTGAGAAATGAATTTTTAATATGTTTTTTGGTGTTTTTTTATAGAAACCCCCGCCCCCCCCCCCCAAAATTGAATTGGCCTAAAATAAAAAAAATGATCCTGAGGTATGGTTTTTGTAAACCTACATGCCAAATTTCATCAAAATCGACTGAGTAGTTTGCCCGGAAATCGATGACCAGACAGATAGAACGACAGACACTCAGACAGACAGACAGACAGGCAGGCATTTCGTAAAAACCACTTTTTTGGGTTCCTGGGACCTGAAAACGTATAAATCCGTTGAAATCTCGGAATCTAAAATTTCGACCGTCACAAAGCTTTCCTTATACTACTTATAAATTGGAAAGCAAAAAGGTTAATCGCATACAAACAATTTAGTGAATGTATCCGATTGACCTCTTCAGTCGCCTCTGTAGGTTAGTACCCGTGTTGAGTTACGACACGTCTCCGATCGCATGGCGTGTACAGAGTCGCACAAGTGCAAGCACGTTAATACCTGGCCATCGAAGTCGATAATTATTGTGTAGTATTTATATATACAGTACATCATTGGTATGCCCATTTCAGACAATTCAAATGTATCATCGTTCGGTCCAGTGCTTATGGACAGGGAAAATTTACAGGCAGCCGATATTTAAGTATTTGACCATACCATTATGAATTATTTACCATGAAACTATTACGGTACTAATTTATATTTGATACGCAAGTAAGTAAGATAGCATGTATGAGTTCAAAATTTTTTATATGAATTTACAAAAAAATTTAGTAGCTTCCTGTCCACCGTTATATTTGGAACGATGTTTTTTTAGGTATTTAGGTAGGTGTTGGTTAATTGTTGGGATTGTAAGGGAAACTGGGTCACTTGGCTATAGCATTCTTCTTCTGAGGTCACAATCTCAGCGATTGGTTGGCAGCAACTCCCTGCACATCATCCTGCAGCTCTCTCGCGCCTTCCTCTTCAGCTCTTGGTACGTTCAGTTGATCTATGATTTCCTACTTTGGCCACCCTCCGCTATTAGTTTTTATTGGAATTTATGTTGCATAAATTATTAGCCTATTCCCTATTCCCTTTGTAAAATTTTGAAATATATATTTTTCTTTTTTCTTAAAAATACCATTCAATTAACTTATTCTGGCCCTACAGCCCTCAATGACTTTTGGCCTGCTCGACATTACTCCTCCAGTCATCTCGGAGAACAATAAGACTATAAAGTCTTCTTTTCATGCTAACCTTAAAGAACCGGTCCGAGTTTACTCGAACATGCTTTCCAATTTATCGATTATAGTAGAGAGAGAAAATGATTAATTTCGTGGTAAATAATTTTCCTATGGTTATATTTCGGATATCACGGGGGGGGGGGGGGGGGGGGGTGGGGCGTCCACCACCTGAAGGTGACTTAAATTCTAGATAGGTCAGACCTACACATTACCACACAGCAATAATGGCAGGTCACGCAATGCATTTGAGCGTGAATTTGCTCCCATTTTTTAAAAAAAAAAAATAATTTTTTTGCACAAAACCCAATAGTTTTTTGGAAACCAAACTATCCGGTTTCATTACTCAATTTAACACCTAAAACGTGCTTGAAGTTAGAAATCATCGATAGAAAGGTTTCGCAGAATTTTTCATTAAAATTTAGTCATTTTTATTTTTTTACCCCCAGAAGCAAACTATCAAGGGGCAAGCGACCCCCCGCATTTTATCAACATTAACAACAACTACAATATATGTGAATTTATAAGAAATCGTTGGAGCCGTTTTTGAGAAATAATTTTTTTAGACGTTTTTTTGAAGTTTTTTGAAAATAAAAACCCCCCAAATTGAGTTAGCCCGAAATAAAAAAAAAAATCCCGAGGTATGATTTTTTTAAACCTACATGCAAAATTTCATTCAAATCCACCGAGTAGTTTCCCCGGAAATCGACGCACAGACAGACAGACAGACAGACATTTCGTAAAAACCACTTTTTTGGGTTCCTGGGACCTCAAAACGTGTAAATCCGTTGAAATCTCGGAATCGAAAATTTCGACCGTCACAAAGCTTTCCTTATACTACGTATAAATTGGAAAGCAAAAACAAAAATATTGTATTAATTACAGATAGATGCTTAAAATTAAATTGAGAAGAAACAAGAGAAGAATAGAAAAAATAATAATAAAATATATACGGGGGGGGGGGGGGGGATATCCAATGTCGTTACCATTATAAGACCGGAGAGAGTCTCAAGCGTTACCTAAGATAAAATTATTGTATTGTTCAAATATTTTCTTGAAGCTACTGAGTGAATTACGAGTAGCTGCGCTAACCTCCAATGGTAGGCGGTACCAGTGGCGAATAGCGTAGGTATATTACTGTAGATTGCCCATGTCTTGTGGTCCTATGTAGTCAGAGGCGTAAAGTTTTAGAATGATGGCGGGGGCAAAACTAAGTATACCATATGACGTCATCAGGCAGGATAAGGAAAACTTGAAGATATAAGTGCAAAATGGTAGTGTTTTACGCATTTTAATAGTAGTAAGGCATAGCTGTAGATGTTACAAAGTTAACAAAGGAGTGGTTATATTCATATTCCTACAAAGGGGCCCGGGGAGACATGCATCACCGCGTCTTACATTACTCGAGGCTGGGGGGCCAAGCCTCCCCCCCCCCCCAAAAGGAGCTGGGGGCCTGTTGGACCGTGCCCCCCCCCCCAAGATTTACGCCCCTGTTTGTAGCAGAATTTCGTATGTTGTGCCATTGCGCTGTGAGTGTAATTTTGTATATTTTTGTATGATGTAGGAAGGTGCGCTTGAGTGGGTTACTTTATAAATTTAATTAGCATTTATTTATTTTTTTACAGTTATTATTTTACATTTATACATTTAAATAGCATCAGTACGTGGTATTTTATTTTTTGGTCGGTGGTTAGGAAATAAAATAGAATATATATTCTATATGATTATATTATATTATATTCCATATAAATAAGAAAACAAAAATTCTATAGTGATGTGGTTCCCGATTTGTTACACATCAGAGTCCAGAGATTTAAAGAATTTGCTACTGAACAAATTCATTGCTTTGCTTCCCCCCCCCCCCCCCCCAGCCTCGAGCAATGTAAGACGTGGTTCATGGAGACCCCCGGGCCCCTTTGCAGCAATATGATGAATTATAAGCATTCCTTTGTTAGCTTTGTAAAATCTAGTTATACTTTATCGACTTCGATGGCCAGGTAGCGTGCTTGTACATATAATGCTGCGAGTCTCTACACGCCATGGGATCGGAGACGTGTCGTTACTCGACACAAGTACCTATTAGGTAACTTAGTGAGGCGACTGAAGAGGTCAATCGGATACATTCTGAATTGTTTGTATGGGATTAACAGTTTTTTTAGAAAAAAAAAAAAATGAGTTAACCCCTACTATTTTGCACTTATGTTTTCAATTTTTCCTTATCCTGCCAGATGACGTCATAGCTTTGCCCCGGCCATCATTCTAAAACTTTACGCCTCTGTTCAGTGCAATGTATTTCATATAAATTTACGAGTTAATAAAATCGAATGCGATTAGAGAAATGAAATGAAATACAAAACAGCCAAAAATCGGAAATTTCGATGAAATAAGAGAGCCCAGTGGAAGTGTTATTTGCAGAGAGTGTTTACACTGGGAGAGTGGTCACTGTGACATGCAGTGCTGACACCCTGACAGCCGCAAACATCATTACAATCAGCTGTCATGTCCACGCCACAGAGAAATATCGTCTTGGCCTGCCCCTCGTTGGGCTGCGGTGGCTCCCTCACTAATGCTGTCATTCTTGTATATGTGCTGATGTGCACACGTGACTGATTTATTTGGTTATAACTTAGATTAAGGGATATAATGAGTCATATAATATACACAGCTTGTATTTGTATTGAGTTAAGGCACTAATGAAATTAATTTTTTCGTTCTATTACTAAGCCAACCTAGTGGAGTTAGGGCTATAAATCCCTCTCTTCCACTCAACTAGGAAGGCCCGCCTGCTTTACATGCCCTCCAAAGCATGGCCAGAAAATGTATAGCAAGTGTGAAACTCAAACCTACAACCTTTCGGGTGAAAGTCGGATTCAGTGCCTCTACTCTAAATGCACGGTCCAACTTGCCCCCCCCCCCCAGCCTCGAGCATTGTAAGACGTAGTTCATACTTCATGGTCCCCTTTGCAGCAATATTAATGTTAGCATTCCTGTTTTAGCGTTGTAAAGTCTACAGCTATACTTTGCAACTACTAAAATGCGTAAAACCCTACTATTTTGCTCTTATATTTTCCACTTTTCCTTAAATCCTGCCTGATGACGTCATAAGGTCTAATTTTTTTGCCCCCGCCATCATTCTACAACTTTACGCCTCTGATCTATGCAAAGACGGATACAGCGCGGCCGGGGGTGTACCTTTAAAATTTAGAAAGTCTGTTGTAAATCAGTTTTTAATTACGTTATTATTAAAGTATTATTAAAAACTAGTTTTCTGGCACCCTATATTAGGTGTTTTTCTTAGGAAACTGAATTTCACATGGATTTTTGTTTTAATTAAATTTTTATACGTAAATAAAGACACAATATTTAAAATTTAGCATCACTGCACTAAAATAACAATAACAACAGTGGCGTGTAGAAGTTAAATTAATTGATGTGAGTTGTAATTAATAATTTACCAAATATAAATGTTCGGGGCAACAGTGAACGGTAAGCAGTTTGAAGAACCAGTAGAATCCGGGCTGGTAAGCAGTTTGGTAGGTAGAATTCAACGTCGTCTCGGGCCTCTGCGCCCGCGGTAAGAAGTTTATAGCTATATAGGCGATCTTGTCGCCCCCCTCCAGTGGCGTAAATAACTTTTGCAGCGCCCCTCCGCAAGACATTTTGTTCGCCCTACCTTGTCTCATTATTTCACCTTTTTTATGAATGATAGTCAATAGTAAGATTGTAGTCATACGTCAACAGGGATAACAAATTGAAATTGAATATTTTTATTAATTACGTAGATTTCTAAATTAATTTATTATTTTTCGGAGCCGAAGTGCGCCCCAGCAGTGCGCCCCCCCCCCAAAAAAAATATTTTGAACACACGCCACTGAATAGGAATAACGTTAAGCAGCTATACCACTCGCCGATTGAACCTTAACACGACCCTGACGCAGGCATGTGTTGGACACTGGGTGGTCAGACAACGATAATTACATTAAAAAGGACGATGACGGTACGTCTTTTTTTGGCCGTGGCAGCAGAAGACCCGGAGGAATGTCGGCAGTAATAGCGTCTATCTATCTAGGGTAGATTGGCTGCCATTTTCGGCTACAAGATTACAACCTATCGCATTGTCGTGAGCTACCTGTCTTGCAGAGTTACCAACATCTCACAACTAATTTTTTCGGCATGTAATGAGTTCCTATTTTGGAGCCTGGTACAGTAGGTATCCGGGAGCTAATGTTAAGATAAGTAAATATCACATTCCTCGTACATGTGTGGGCGCATGCGCATGCCGTGCGCCAGTGAAATAGCATAATGAGTTTAGGGAGGCTATCTCATTCTCGTAACTTTGGTTTTACGACTTATGAACAAGTGAAGTCCCTGGTTTGGAGCATTGCACTACACGGATGTGAAACATGGTGTATAAGTGAGAAATAACTAAAAAGAACCGGTCCGAGTATACTCGAACATGCTTTCCAATTTATCAATTAGTAGTTAGAGAAAATTAGTAATTTCGTGGTAAATAATTTTCCTATAGTTAAATTTCGGGCATCTCGTGGGGGGGGGGGGGGGTTGTCCACCTGACGCCACTGGAGGTGAGGTAAATTCTAGATAGGTCAGACCAACAAATTACCTCACAGCAATAATGGCAGGGCACGCAATGCATTTGACCGTGAATTTTCTATCATTTTTTCATTTCTTGCACAAAACCAAATAGTTTTTTGGGAAAGCAAAATGTCCGGTTTCGTTACTCAATTTTACACCTAAAACATGCCTGAAGGTAGAAATCATCGATGGAAAGGTTTCACAGAAAAATTATTTTTTTGTCATTTTTCATTAAAATTTAGTTATTCTTATTTTGTTACCCCCAGAAGCAAACTATCAAGGGGCAAGCGACCCCCCGCATTTTGTCAACATTAATAACGACTAGAATATATGTGAATTTAAAAGAAACCGTTGGAGCCGTTTTTGAGAAATACTTTTCTGGCGTTTATTTTTTATTTTTTTGAGAATAAACCCCCCCCCCCCCCCAAATTGAGGTAGCCCAAAATAAATAAAAAATGGTCTCAAGGTATGAATTTTGTGAACCTACATGCCAAATTTCATCAAAATCGACCGAGTAGTTTGCCCGGAAATCGACGCACAGACTGGCAGACATACAGACAGACAGACAGACATTTCGTAAAAACCACTTTTTTGGGTTCCTGGGACCCTCAAAACGTGTAGGTGATTCCGTTGAAATATCGGAATCAGAAATTTCGACCATCCTTCCCAGCTTTCCTTATACTACGTATAAATTGGAAAGCAATAAGGAGGTTCTAACCAGAATAAGCGAAAGAAAAACTCTGGTTGCATCGATTAGTACAAGAAGAGCTCACTGAATTGGACATTTGCTTCGACACGAGATCTTCGTAAGCTGCATCATAGAGGGAACAATAGAAAGCGTCAACAGACCTGGGCACCCGAGAAAAGAGTATCTGCTGCAAGTGATTGAGGATGTAGGGGCCAAGACATTCATGGAGCTGAAGAGGGCGTCCTGGGATCGAGGGGAGTGGAGGCATCGATGCCACATATTAATGCCAACCAGCCAGCTGGCTGTAACTTGGAGAGGAAGAACAAGTGAAATCTTAATTTCCTCCTTCCTCTTCTTTAGCGCTACAGCTCGGTGTGAGCTTTGGAGGCCAATCCCATCTCGCGTCTCTCCACCTTAATATTGTTCAGTGGCAATTTTTTGATTTTTGGATAAATATTCATTTCAGGGTGATTAATAACCCAAAAACCCCACAAAAAAAAAAACTACTAAAACTATGTTTTCTCAAGAACGACTCCTACGATTTCTTTAAAATTCACATAGCCTTCAGTATATTATAGTACTTATTAATTGAAACAAAAACCCTTCAACCCCCTCCCCTTTGATAGTTTAATTGAGAAACAAATTAAAAAGACTCATGACAAATGACTGTAATAATATTTCTGCGCGGAACCATTCTATCGATGCTTTTTAACTTTAATTTTAAACTTGCGTCTAAAGCTGGCCATTCACGAGGGCTCCAAACGGACTCGCGCCAAGCCAAATGGCGCGTCCTATGTTCCATTTGGCGTTAGCGCCATTTAGAGGGGTCATCACGACTACGCTAAACCAGTCGCTCCAAATCTTTCAAATTGTACATTGTAAAAGTACTTCTTCCAGTTCCATATCGTCACACGGGCCGGCCGCCATACCAAGTTGAATCCAGCGGACCAGAGCAGGTTCAAAGATGTAGATAGCTTGGTCGTGTGCACAGTGCCGGTAGGGAAACATGGTAGGACTTGTCCTAGTCACCTCCAAACTAATCGTGTGACTTCACTGTGTTTCCCAAGTGGTTCAGAATCCACTATAATCAGGAGGTCCACTGTCCTATGGGCCCACACCGTGGCCTGGGACTGTGTCCAACCATTCTACTACTATCCATATCGTCACACTGTACAATTTGAAAGATTTGGAGCGGCTGGTTCAGCGGAGTCGTGATGACCCCTCTAAATGCCAAACGGAACAGGACGCGCCATTTGGCTTGGCGCGAGTCCGTTTAGAGCCCTCGTGAATGGCCAGCTTTAAGTGTGTATGCCTATTGTAGAAGCCTTCAAGCTTGATTTTTTACTGTGCATAATGCATATCTATTAAAATGTAAGAGTATGCAATGATCCAGAGGGTCGAAGATTCGTAGGAACGCCGCGGTAGATGTGGATGGATGGCGATGGACCGCAACTGATGAGGATTTGCGAATATAACAGCTTAAGACGGTAAATATTTCCTAAACGTCGCTTCAGCATTAATAAATATAAGAAAACATGTAAGTCTACAGCAGTATTAAATTTAATGACTATTGGAACATCGGTAACATGCAAAGGGTCCATTACAGAATAAAAGAACAAGATTGACAAGATGTAAAAATAAGTGGTAAGTGACAGGTTTTGTAGGAGATGACTGCACTGAATTGTATAGAAATATATATTGTATAGGTAACAAAGATTCCGCCGGGTCGAACCCCCCGTGTCACAGTGGGCCCCCCCGCTGGCCAAATTTCCAGTCGTGCGCAGTTCCCACCTTTATTAACAAATTGTATTTATTGGAGTGAATTTTTGCGTAGGGGTACAGCCATGGTGATGTGGTTAAGGCACAGGGTTTTAATGCAAAGTGTGTTCGAATTTATTAGCTATTGTGCTCGTATATTCGTGCTACAGTAGAACTCAGTGAAGAGGTAGTCGGATAATAAAGAAGAGTTCACGTTTATTCCAATATACAAATGAAATAAACTTTTCTTCAAAACTGCTCTAACTATTTTTTTTAAAGGCCTGATCTGACGACGGACACATCACTTCAATACCGCTTATCTTGTCATTATTTTGTTTGTTTGTTGTATTTAGTATATTATTAAATCGGCTGACGTAGTTAGCCTATGTGAGCTGATTCAATAATAATAGTAATAAAAATAATAACAATGTAAGCGTCACTTAATTAAATGATAAGTATCAGTCGTCGGGTCTGGCCAGAGGTCAAGGTGAGTCTGAGGTACCCGTACCAGGTACCATCAATGATAATAATACTTATAAATAAGTACACTTAATCCTAACTAAACCTAAACATGCAGAACATGCTATAAGAAGGGAATAGGGGACTTAGGCGCCCATTCCACCGACCGGCTAGGGCTATTTACAAAAACGGTGACGTGGTAGCAGACATTCAAGACTTAGGTGGCGTTTCCATCGACCTCGCATTGCAGAATGCAAATGACATTGACGGAATTTTGAATTCTTCTTTTTATCTTTAATCTATTAAAAATTTTATAATTTTATCATTAATCTATTAAAATGTTTGTACTTAACATATCCCATGACGCCATTTTTTTAATTTTAGTTTGTTTGTTTGTGATTTTACTGTATGATCATTGATCAATTTTAACTATGGCATAGAGGAAAATAAACATTTCCGTCAATTCTGCAATGCGAGGTCGGTGGAAACCCCGCCTAAGTCTTGAATGTCTGCTACCACGTCACTGTTTTTGAAAATAGCCCTAGCCGGTCGGTGGAATGGGCGCCTAAACATAAGGAATAAGACGAGTTTGACTTGTACCATGTAGATATATTCACATCATGATTACTCCGGCCATATCCACGTCATCTGGATTCTTTCGGTCCCTCCAAGCCTGGTCTCGTCCCCCTGCTTCCGGTTCCCGCTATACAATGCTTCTTCATCGCTCTCACTGTCAGCAGGTCTCAACACGTAGGTTGTAGCCATTACACAAGTAGGTTAAGCCATCCAGAGGGGCAGCACCACCATCCGTGTACACTTCATGCCAATATGACCAATATATGCAGAGGGGGGGGGGGGCAGTGGCGGCGCTACGGGGGTGCCCGGGGGCTGGCCCCCCCGAAAGTGTCTCTGCCCCCCCCCTGGGCTCCCCACTTATGAGATATTTTACATGTTATATCTAGCAGAATTTTGGTAATTCAAAAACGTCAGAATTAAAACTGGTTACATTTTACTTACTGTCATTATACCTACTCCCAATGAAAAATGTTTTGTTTTTTCATTGCCCCCCCCCCCCAGATAGAAGTCATGCCCCCCCCCCCCCATGGCCCCCCGCCTTAAAATTTCTAGCGCCGCCACTGGGGGTCCAGGGGTCCGAACTCCTTCCTAAATATTTGCAGTATATATCTAGATAGAATGTAGTTTCAAATATATTGAGGTTACCTCACCTCCTATGACGTCGGACCCCTCCCAAAAATAATTTCTGGCTACGCCCTTGAATACGGATGTCACATATTTTATATATTTGTTTATACTACAACCAATAATAATAAACTGATGGGGTCGTTGGTAGGTCTAAAAAACCCTTCAAATAATGATGATAATAACAATAATAAATTGATAAACAGAAAAGTTTACAGGGGGGGCAAAGGGGTAGCTGCCCCTCCCCCCTCCCCCCCCCCCCCAATGTAGTAAATCTATTGTAAGTTACTCTAATATAATCGATACTACAAATGTTTCTGCTATTTTGAAACCTCCCCCCCCAATAGTCTCTGGATCCGTCCCTGGTTTACACGTACCGGGGGTGCTACGGGGCTTGAGCGTCTGAGCACCATACAAGTTAGCGCAACTCTAGCACTATTCCTAAGGAAGTTTTCACTTTAAAAATCATAAAATCATTAGGCTTTTTAAATAAAAATTCAACTAAACGAAGCCATGAGAATTTGACAGGGGATATAATAGGGCAGGTTCAGGTATTTCACTACCATATTTTCATATAGTGGGACATTGAATGGGTCCATGTTTAGACAGGTAAACGGGATTATACCCCATAATGTGAACAGGTGGGCCCCTCACCCACAATTTGTTTTGACATGAATAGATTTCGTGAATGGGGCCCATCCAAAATAAACCGAGTGTACCTCATTTTCGAGTGATTACCTCACGTCCATGGCATTTTGGGGGCGAATTAGCCCGATTACTCTGCAGGGGGTACATATAGTGATTGCTAGGTACGGCAGAATGTGCCTTTTTCATTCAAGGTATTTTTGGGATTTGCCTTTGTAGTCTGGGGGTACATTGTGCTGTAGTCGTATCATCGTCTATAAGGTGTATTGTCCACGGCTCGATGTATCAATTATTGGGCAATATCGTTTGAAATTTGAAGAGTTTGTTATTTTCTCATTTTAATGGCCTGACTTCCGGAGCGGGGTCTTTTACACTTGTTGGTCAGGGGGGGCATTGAATAAAACATAAATGCAGACCTATTATGGCGATTTGGAATTAACGTAACACCGGAGCTTATATATAACCGGGGTTTATTTTTTTAATAGCGCATTATTAAGGTGCCACGTGGCGGTGCTAAAATATGCGCTGGAAATTCAAATTAATGAACAATTGGAATACAAGAGAATGGTTGAATTTTTTTTATAATTGAAATAAATACCGGCAGTAAACATTAAAATGTGCAGGTGGAATTTTGAAATATATAAAAAGAATTAATGCTGTGTCCACATCTAAAGGAGAAAAAATTGAAATGTGGATAAACAGACAAATGCTATTGCGCTATCCACATATCATATGTGTGGATATAGAAGTAAGTTGCTGCTGACGGTAAGAAAAGGAAACTTACATACTTTGGCTATGCAAAAGGCGATAAACAAAAAGTTTATCGCCTTTTGCATACAATAATCTAAGGGAAGATAGAACGACAGAGGGCTCCCGGCAAAAGAAGAGAATCCTAGTTGAAATACCTGAGGAGGCTGGTTTGGCAAAACCACAGCCTTTCATTTTAGAACAGCAGTCTCTAAGGTCAAAATTGCCATGATTATCGCCAATCTTCGAGAGAAGAGGCATTCAAAGAAGAAGATGAATGAAAAAACGGGATCATATTGAAATGTATAATATATAATGTATATATAGACGAATGTTGCGTATATCTTGGAGAGATCGTGTCCTTAATGCCGAGGCTCTAAGGCGAACGTACTCAGAAGCCGAGTTGCTGCTGACAGTTAAGAAACGGCAACTAACATGCTTCAGCAGAGTAGCAGTCCCCAAGATACAAATTTCCATGATGATTGGCATTCTTCGCTAGAAGAGGCATGGCACAGTAGGGTAAGTCTAAAAATGCAAATGAAAAACAACTCCAAAAATTCCAAAATCGGACAACTTTACTTTGCTTACCCTGTAGGAAAAATTCCATTCTTAAAATGTAACGGCACTTATCTATGTATGCAAATTCAATGCAGAGTAACTACCTAAGTATGCTCTTGAAATTTATTTAATTTTACCTGAGTAATATCTGCGGTGAGTTATGTGGGGTTCGCCATTGTATTTTCTCTATTCGCTTTATATGTTAAATAAATAAATTCTATTGTACAAAACAACAAAATTACTCTACGTCATTACGTCAGGACATGTAGAGTAGTGGTACAGACTCCGATTTTCACCCGGAAGGTTGTTGGTTCGAATTCCACACTTGCTAAATTTTCTGGCCATGCTTCGGAGGGCATGTAAAGCAGGCGGTCCCGGGTCTTCCTAGTTGAGTGTAAGAGAGGGCTTTATAGCCCTATCTTCGCTAGGTTGGCTTAGTAATAGAGCAAAAAAGTCAATACGTACCATGCAGAGCAGATGCACAGCCAATTAACGTATTTTGGACTTATTTCTGCTTCTTTTTTCCATTAAATACAAACGTACAAAAAATTTTTACGTTAAATACAAACTCCAAGCAGGGTTATTCCAGTTCCATTTAGCGTTATTGGTATTTGAAACGTTGGCGTCATCTTTTATGAAAGCAAATGTGTTTAAATTTTTAATTACACTGTAAAGGCCATAAATTATTTCAGAAACATATAATATTGCAGTTACCTGGATATCAACCTAATAAACTTAAATGCAAACACTAAATGCAATCCTCCCATCATTGCCGTGCTTTGGGATAGGGAAACTCGAAATTTCAACCTAAACCGAAATTTAACGCAAACACAATTATTTGCCGATTACCACGGAACTATGACTGTACGGTACCTATCCTAATTGATAAATAGGAAGGCATGTACAGGTTCCGAAAAAGGGTCTAGAGCACAGGTTTACATAGGATGCTCTCTCTAACTGGGATGTTGTGGCCAGCAACATGCCCAACGGGCGAACAGTACAGCAGCAGACAAAAATGTGTATAACCACCCCATCAGCTCGCTCTATTGTCCCCAACCATCAATATCTGTTTATAAGCGTTTATAAATGCGTGAAAAATCACAGTAAATGCTGCAGGAGGGCGGATCGATATTGCTGACCGTTGGCGCGTGGTGGGCATTTTCACGGCTGTCGGCAGCAGCGCTGACCCTGGCCCCGACATCTATCTGCATCACGCCCCCCCCCCCTCCCTCCGTCCGCTGTTTCCACCCCTTGCCCCTACCCTATAGCTCTTCTTTATTCCCCATTCAACCAATTTGTGGTGAGGACGTTTCATTTCCATTTGCGGTGTGAGAGTGAGGAGGGGGGGGGGGGGGGGGTGAGAAAGGTCGGGCAACAGCAAAATCCCTCGACTATTTTCTTATTTTAATGGCATTTCACTGGGAAATTAACGGTCTGCGATTTAATTTGGCACATTTTTATTTATGGTAGACAACTGCAGTGCTGGGTGATTGAGTTCGGCAGGTTCAACTGCTCCCATTAGGTATACCTTCAAAACCAAACCCTGAATCCTGATAAGATGTTATGGTCTATTTTACTATGCAGGAGGCTGTACACAATAACTTACTTAACGTGTCCGGGCCTAGGACACGTTCATCCTGGATGGCCTAAGGTAGACCAGGAGGTAGGCGTCGTCTTGTATAGTTGTCCGAATTGTAATGTAAAATGTACACAATAAAATAACCTATTAATATACTATAATATAATATAATTATAATATAATTTTCGTTACCGAAACCACACACCCCGCCAAACTTAATAGGGGACAAGCATGGGCCGGTCACGGCAACATTAAGCTTTCTAAGCAAGACCGGAGTCATGCCCCACCTGTAGATTGTAGACAAAACCATTCTAAAACACCCATGACTTCCGCACACACACACACACACACACACACCGACCGGCGCAAATACTCGAAAGAGTCCCGCGCCTTAAAAAAAAAAAAAAATATATATATATATAATACAATATAAGTACTCTTCTGCATTGTTATGCCGACTCGCTCTTCTAAATCTTCGCCTTGGGAATTGTCAGGGAATTGCCCTCTAAATCGCCGGTACATGTATCACGTCAGGGAGCCTGCCCGTCAGTAGCCTAAAAGGCATGTAATTAGCGTTCTGATTTGCGAATAATAGGCTATGGGTACAGTGGTATACTCTTATATCGTATTACCTTTAGCGACCTAGTTGTCAAGAGTGAATCATTGCTATGCAATTGATGACAATTATCAGCACAACAAAGTTATAAAATTGTTTGTATAAGCGTTCATGTGTATGTCAGTTATCTTCAGAAGAGAGGATGATGCCACTAACCTCTGCTGAATTTAAAGCTGCACAGGTGGGATACCCCGAGGGAAAGGAAACATGGCAAGAGCATGACAGCAGGAAAAGTACGGAAATGGAACATGGGAGGAGAGCATGTGAACTTTTTTGAGTGGTAAAGCGTGGAAAATTGAATCAAAATGTGGTTCCCATATTGGCAAAGCACAGGAACTGATATAAGATCGGAATATATGTTACTCAGCAGTTCTCACGGCTGGACCAATGTTCGACCCGCATCCCGCGTTACTTTCCTTCCATGATAAAGAAACTATTTGGGTGCATTATAGAATGTGACTCAAGTCTGGGAATTTTATATTACATTGATAAAAAATTCCTTCACTTGGACATTTTGGGGACTATTGCCAGTTTCAAATTTTAGTTCCATTCCTAGCATTTGTATAAATTTTCAGTCAAGTGTGTGAGAAATTATGCAAGCCTTTCTTATATACGATAGGTAGTATTTTTTAAGACTTTTTGACTGGATTCATTGGGCTCTTTCGAAAATGGTGGCTTTTAGGAAAAAAGGGAGCCACTCTCTGACAAACAACTGCTCCTGTGGGCGTACTATGATGATTAATTTTAATCTTAATCTGGGGTTAAGAATGTAAACAAGACTTTTTACAATGGAAAGTGCTATTCAAAATTGTTTTGTTTGCATTAAACCCAAAGAATAACTTAATGCTAATCACCATAGTAGGCCCGCAGCTTGAAAGAAATGATAACCTGAAAATTAGCATAGTATATTGCAGCAGGTTTAGCGTAAAATTAAAATATTATTTAAACCATTTTAATACTGTGGTTAAACTAACCCGATCGTATAAACACACAGGCAGACCCGCAGACGGCTCTCAACTATTTTGTCAATAAAAAAATTCCGTCTGCATCCAGTGTAACAATGATCAGTGATCGTTAATCTATTTATAAAAACAATTTTTGATCAGACAAAAAAGTGTGACAAGTCTGATAGGTTACTGCAGCATCTATCATCATGTACACTGTCAGTGAGGCCTACAAACACAGCAGTAGATTGGATGCACAATATTTTCAGATTGGTTGGACTGCAGCTTGCTTTAAGCCGAGAACGGATATGCCTCCGTTTATTCCACAAGCTATGGCCAGTGAAAATTGTCTTCTTACTCCTCCCCCCCCCCCTCCTGAACAAAATTTTGGTTACCATTCTTATTCCTTGACTACCGCGCAAATTGGCATTCAACAATAATTAGCCTATATAGGCATATACATTATCTCATGTACTTCGAACTCACCCTTTTTGGTGGGATTGACAATGTAAGTGCGGAAACCACTTCACAAAGTCGCGGTCGACGATGTAAAACATAAAGATAAAAAATAAGCCTGCGGAGATTCGTAGGGGGACGATAGGGATCTAACGTTTTTTGTTCCCCCCCCCCCCTCTTCTCCTCCTCCTGCCGTGGCAAGTCACCCTACAGCTAACAAATCCCCATTGTTTCACGGTACAATAGACGGCTCGTAAGTGCAGGAAGCGATCAAGCACCTTGAGTCACAGCGGAGGGGGTAGCGCTACTCAAGCAATCAATTTCACCCCTTGTATATTGCTGCCGGAGAGTTGGTCAGGTTTGAGAAAAAAAAAAAAAAACGAAATTAGAGGATTTAGACAAATCTGGACTTGTCGGGATTCGAACCCATGCCTTGCCGGGGTAACGTTTTAACCGTTGGATATAACGAGGAGGTTGCCTCTTCAACCGAAGTTAGCTTGTAATGTTAGTATTGTATAATTTGTATACAAACCAGAACTGCAGGCGTAGCACCAACTCTAAAGAATAACATACCCGTGCGGGGGGGGGGGGGGGGGCTCAGTGGTGGAGCGTGGGGTAGTTGCGAATGTAATGCTTGCAAATATTTATTTATGACGATAAAAAAATTTTAAAAAAACGCGCCTAATTATAATATATGACTTACTTGACTTAATTAGGCGCGATCAGCCCAGGGGGACTTTTGGCCGTTCTGACGATTTCCCTCCATCTTTGCCGATCCTCAGCAGCCGCTGTCCAATCTGCTGCCTCGACGCCGATATATATAATATATACAATATTTTATTTGAATTCTAACATGACGAGATTCTTAATTTTCTTAGACTGCGTTGAAAACATCATACTCATACTATCTCATTTGCTCGCGGCTTCCTATAGATTTCTTTGTACATTCTAAGGATTTGTTGAGTGCAATGCGGCATTACACGCCTTACATGCACGCTCAGGCACTGGGTAATAGGGACAAACGCTCCGGATTTCGACCACCGTCATGAAAAATGTGTAGGTACCTATTATTCTGAAAAGGAACATCTGGAAAAGTTAAAATCCTATTAATTTTACGTCTGGATATTTTCCCCGAGGGAAAACCCTCAGACCCCCTCCCCCTCTATGTTTCTCCAGCTGATTGGTCTCTCTATTTCACCACGAAACTAAAAACCAATTTTAAAGCACTCATAAAATTATATGTTTGAGGAAAATTTGATAGTTTAGCAGCTTTAAATTGATGCAGACAATTCAATATTTGAAATTTTATGTAGACAGTACCTACAGTGGCAAAAGGGGCCCACGGCGTGGGGCGTACCTCCCTGTCCCTGGGGCTATAAAAATATGAATGTCTAAGAACTTACTTTTCCACACTTGCATTATAATGTTTGTCTTCCAAGGCGGCCGGGTCATCCTACAGTTCTTAATCAATTAGGGTAAAATCGAGTAGGGCAAAATTTATGGCAAAATTAAAATTGTTTTTAATATCTGAAGAGGGTGAGCAAATGATCGAAAAAATTAAAAATTAGAATTAGGATACAGTAGAATAAATTAAGTTAAGTTTTTGGGCTATATGGGCTTACGCTCATCGCCGTCAATGATGTATTGTCAGAAATTTATTTATTTTCTCTTAGATGTAGTTGTCAATTTTCTGGTCAATACACAATTATTATTATTTAAGGTAAACTACGAGCGCATAAGTTTTAACACCTAAAATACCTAAATGGTTTAAATAATTTATTATTTTCTAAAGTTTGTATAACTTATATATTGTGGCTTTTCCCCCTAAAATGCTGGTTGTTAGGGTATACAGGTTTATAGACTAAACAGGGGGGGGGGGGGGTTCTCAATCGTAAATGAAAATAAATAAAAATAGATTTAGCAATGGGACGGAAATTTAGCGAACCCAGTAGCCCTGTGTTCAGGGACGGATCCAGCCCATTTCTTTTGGGGGGGGGGGGTAGCTGAGGGTCAAAATAGGAAAAACATATGTAGGGTCGACTAAATTATAGCGTAATAAGTTAATTTACAATAGATTTACTCCCCCCCCCCCCTGTATCCGCCCTTGCCTTGTCCAGTTCAGAATGTCAACGATTTCAACGACAAAAAAACACTTTTTTTTAACCCAATCATACTGTATACAGAAGAAAGCCAAGGAGCCGCATCAGCAGTGGTAATTGAGTATTGGAAGAGCGTTAACAAATCGGCAATTTGCTCAGCAGTAGGTCCATTACGGGGGCTGATTGCATTGACTTTCCGGGGTAATCCGTGAGCAAAGGGAGGCTTCCTCCCCCTCTCTTGTTTGCCGATGGGGCTTCACGCTACAGTAAGACCCGCTCACACAAAACCAAACCATCTTACGCGTCTTTGTGCTCATTATAATGATCATCGAGGGAGTATTTTAAAGTGATTTTTAGTTTTATCAAAAGGGTAGGAGGAAATGTTGACTTTTTTTTATCTGTCCAATGTTTCAAACTGAACTATATATTGTACTTAGACAGTAAGGGTTTTTTGCAACGCTCAACTAACTTCAGCAACATATGGCGGTCATGAAAATCACAAATATAATTATTCCAGGAAGGGTTTTCACATTTATATTAATTAAAGAATTAAATTCATCACTGCGATGTAGGCGGTATTGATTCTATAAAACAATAGATTACTTAACAATTTTTGTAAAAACCTATTTTAGTGCATTAGAAGATTTATTTCATACCCCTTAAAATATTTTTTTTCTATTTAGTAGGGGGAAAAATATATTTCCCCATCATTTTAAGTTTGATGGTTGAAAGGGGGGTCACAAGACTCTGGAATGTGACGTCATTTGTAATGTCGCGGAGTAGCCGCTAGTAGTGGAATTAATAAGTTAGTATTAGTAGGATCCGGAATGTGACGTCATGTGTTTATGTCACCCACGTCTGCCGACGTTTCGGCTCTTGTAATCCTCAAAAGAAAACATTTATTAATTTATGTTTTAATATTTTCAAGAAAGAAAAAAATTTGTCTTTGTTTTCGTAATGGGCGAATTTTGGGCATTACGGCGTTAAAAAATAAACCCCGGTATTATAATAATCCCATATCTCCATGATCGCGGGCTGCAGCCGCAGGACAGGAAACTTTTCTACCAGCTACTAGGCCTCGAACCAACTTGTCGCAAACATGCCTTGCCTGGTTTAGCCCATTGAAGACTTTCTAGTCTTATGGTTCGCCCAGGTAAAAAAAAAGTCGTTATTTATTATTACATCAAAACAAACCCCCCCTCCCAATGTTGAATGCTGTACGCGTACCTGCAGCAAGCTGCTGTGGTTAAATCCGTACCGTACGAATACAATTTCCTTTTACAAAACTGCATCTTGTATTGGCCTATAAATGAGCAAAGGTTATGAGTCACTGAATGCGGTGGGAGGCTGCGTATAGGGAAGGTGAAAGCTGATACTTAGTACGTGACTGATCCCATGAGCCTCGCTTCTTCTTCTTCAGATGACAAAAGACTGGGAGATGTAGCTCGTGCGACGCTGGCCGACCCCTGTCTCTCACCCCGCACCGCTATATCCTGCAGCTTGTGCCAAAATCACACCCCCGAACCACAGGCACGGAGGAAGGTTTAAGAATTCACTGACTCCTTTATATACAAGATGTTGCTAATTTTTTACCCCAACAGAATCATGGTTCAGTGACCCAGACCTGCAATCACTAGAAGAATACCTAGAGAATACATATAGCAACTTTTACAAAATCTTACCAATAATAGCACCAAAATTATTTAACTCACTAGTTGTTTGCACTGGGTCTTTGTCAAGAAATAACTTCCCAAAATTCATCAGCCGGGAATGGCTGATGAGACGTGAAGACGTGGAATCTTTATTTGAAATAGTAGATTAGACTGTTCCTTATTTGAGATTTGTCACTTATATGTGGGTTCAGTTGTAATAGTTACCCTTTTTTCTATTTATTATATTAGGGCAGGAAAATATTTTATAGGTCTAGCGGCCTTGCAATAAATTTCATTGTGTATTTGTTTCATGTTCCAATACACGTGTGCTTACTTAATGACTTACATATTACAAG
Organism: Psococerastis gibbosa; assembly: GCA_963971405.1. Taxonomy (NCBI): domain Eukaryota; kingdom Metazoa; phylum Arthropoda; class Insecta; order Psocodea; family Psocidae; genus Psococerastis; species Psococerastis gibbosa. The sequence goes on from OZ020484.1 coordinate 45,968,525, forward strand.
TCACCATTGAGGAATGTAGGCTCTCGTGCTCTCGTGAGTCTCGAGTTGACCCATACGTCACAGCAGAAAATTCCGGTCACTAGACTGAAAGATACGTGTACTATGCAAATGTTACACTAACAACAGTCATCATACATATGATATATGCCATGCCTGCTTTCGCATACGGTATATCATTTGTAGGATGACGGTTATTCGCGAAACAGTAACACTCAACTGACTGGGATTTTTCTGCTGTGACGTATGAATCAACTCAGTGTAGTTTTACTAGACATGACACAGCCGTTGGAGCTTGATGACTTTTTATAGATCGGGAATATGGATGATTTCTGGCGTTACAATGCATAAATAAGGTATAAAACAGCCAATTACGGCGTACAATAGTATATGTGTATAGTTGATTTCTTTATTCACCCCTCGAAGAAGGGGGTACATGTTCCGGAAGGTAATAGGCCTATAGCTGTGGTACTCGAGTGTACAGCATCCATTGTTGTAGCACGTACTGCACAGTTTTCATAATTATCCATCCCCGCATTTCTCGTCTTTCTTTCCCTTTTATTTTAAGTTTCCCTATTCATGTAAAAGTTGTACGTGCTTTATGCCTCAGAACAGTATATTCTTCGTATTTAATGAGCTTTCAAATTTTTTTTATCTGAAATTCTGCGTACTAGCTGTATGTAAATTGGCCTGTTTTAGTCTCATTCTTGATTCTATATGTACGGTTCTCTACCTATGAGTATATCGTCACCCTAAAGTCAGAATGGCATACCGTCAAAAACAACATTTCGAAATAATTGCGTTTCTGTGTCTGTATAGTTTGCTGCAAACATTCAGTTACTTTTCAAGATTGAATTTTTTCGGTAGGTATTAGCAAAGGCAGAGCTCATGAAAATACGTCACTAAATCTGATCATTACTCAATTTTCACCAAAAATGTCGTATATGTCCTTCTGACTTTAGGGTGACGATACAGTATGAGATCGACTTGTTGCATAGTATTTACTACTCAACCACGATGGCATTTGAAACACTTATAAAAACCAAATAAACTCGGTGTTCCGCTCAAGGCCGTGCCCAGGTCTTGATTTCAAGGGGGGGAGGGGTCCAAATTTTTTTTAACGTAATTTATTAATGAATTAATGGATAATTTCTTGAAAACATACAGGTTTACATACAAAAATTTCGGGGGGGGGGGGGGTCCAGACCCCAAGTTTTCGAATAAACAAAGTGTCCCAAATGTCATTCTATCGTTGTCGGGTAGTATAGTAGTATATGTGCATTGTAGTATACTATACTGCATCTATCAATAGACAGGCACGGACTTACTTAATTTTTTTGAGCAGGTTTTGAGACGAATTTGCGCCCCTCATACGTAACTTTCTTACTTTAATACACTAGTTACTAATTTTTAGCTTAAATTAAAATTTCCTCCCCACATTTTCTTCTCGAAATAAAAGCTGGAAATAGTTGTTTATTAACCATTTTTAGATTATAGGTTTAAGCAAGCTCAAATAAAAATAAAAATAAATCTCGCAACACAACACTTAAGGACAACCCCCCCCCCCCCTTTGCCATCAATATGACAATTTACATCAGCAGGTGATTCGAACGAACCCCAATGTAAATCCCTCTCTAATCCCACATCCATCACATGTAACCTACCGTACAATTCTCGTAATCAACAGCACTATACCCCTTGTATTCATTTGCCGGGGATTACCAACAGGAATGCTGCTGAACTGTAGAAATTGGCCGTAATTGTAATATATCGCAGATTACGTTCAGCAGGGGGGGGGGCAGGTATTTCATTACCTACTGCACAGACAGATAATGAAATAGAGCGTTTGATCCGTAACAGGAATGCTTTTGCCGCTCTGCGCTGAGCTTTCTGATTGGCCAGAAATACGTGGGCCGTCTAATCCGATGGTAATTGCTGACGGAAATTGTTGGATGCTGTATGGGCTGTCAGTCATGGTTCATCGCTCCGATTATATTATTGTAAGCTTATTGCTTAATATTATACAGTGGCGTTAACTTGGACAAAAATTTGGGGATGGCTGCTAGCTGGTTGTCTTTGCATCCTTTGCAATTTTTCAAGCCTTCACTGGTTAAGCGTACCATCATAAGCGTAAATTTACCATTTTCATTGGGGGGGGGGGGGAGTTGCCTCATAGTTTTCTCATAAACTGAAATCATCAATTACTTTTTCGATATCAATATTGATTTCTCGCTCGATCGCCATAGATCGCTACAAACAATGTTTTTAGTTCGGGGTCTAGGTCGGTTTTTTTTACCTTGAATTTGAATTTACCCCCCATTTTCGCCTGTGCGTACCATAGGCAGTTAGACTGATACAGATAGCCATGGGGGTTCCCGTTAAAAAGATTTTACCCGTATAGTTACCAACTGCGGTACAAACGAACAAATCAAAAATTCAAAATAGCACAATCTCCCCTATTGGCAACACAATCGAATACTGGAAAACTATTTATTGGATCGAATATTGGAAGAATATTTGATCCAATAAATATAAATAATAAATATGGGTCCAGGAATATTCGAAAGTGTAATGGCGAAATTCAGATTCAAATCGATATACTAATTTCAACATAAACATTCCAAGTATTTTTTCGATTGAATAAATATTGGGTCGAATAAATATATGAGTGTGTCATCAGTGCCAGTACCTTTACTATTTGGATTCATCAATTGTTGTGAATTCAAGCAGATGGCGCCCTTTTAATTAAGATATTCAATTAATTGACATTATTAGGTACTAATTAAGTTGCTCATCCCGGGGCTGTATCAATATGGCGGGAAAGTGGCCTGCACAAGATAAGTGCACTCAGCTTCGTTGAGTGAATAGCCTGCACAAGCTAAGTACAGAGTTTCGACCGGGTCCAGGTATCCGTGGTGCTATATGCTGCAATGTGTAAGACTTCGATATTTTTTACATTGGACTTATCTCTGATAGTTGGCTTATGGTTAACGGGAGCCCCAGAGGATATTATCGCTCCTGCTGTGGACAATTCGACCTCTTCGTATGAGTAATAAAATTCGCGTTTGCTGTCATCTTTTACAATGTTTCAAAGCATTTTCAAAGCATTGGCAATCCTTTGGCAGCCACTCTGAACTCTCTTCATTACACAATGAGTTTAGTGAAGTCTATTTAGACTTTAGAGTGCCGCGTTCTATATTCAAAGTCCCTGCGATAACGGGTTAGGCGGCTGTTCCACTTGTCAATAATCCGTCATTTGTGCTTCAATAATTGATGATAGAACTCTATATAAAAATTTAAAAAATCTCATCAATAAAATTATTGATACACAAATGAAGGAATATTGACAAGTGGAATAGCCGCCTTAACAAAGAGGAACAAAAATGCAGCGACGCCATGTATTGAGCTATACACTATGACTATAGTGCTTCAATATAAACTAATTATCGACTTCGATGGCAAGGATGCTAGTCTCTACACGCCACGCGATCGGAGACGTGTCGTAACTCGACACGGGCACTAACCCACAGAGGCGACTGACCACTGTACAGATCAATCGGATACATTTATTTAAGAAAAAAGAACAGAAAATAAGTTTCAAATTAGGCTAAGCCATGGAAAATGGCAATCTTTTCCAAAAAAGAGAACTGCTCCGGTGCACTTGGGCTCAGCCGGTTGACCCATGCAGCCTTGCTGTAGTCGCAGACAGGCCCATATATCTTTTTAAAAAAAAACTTGTCTGCATCACGGAAATCCATTAAAAACCCAAAGTGTGAAGAAAACAGTAACAAAAGCACGTACGTTTCCAATGTTTTCTTCGCTATATTTCACAGTTCCACCAACAAAACAAACATTAAATAAAACGGATCCGATTGCTTAGGCCTTTAATAGAGTGTTTATATTGGGGAAACGTGGGGGTAAATGACAGGGTAACAGCTCGCTAAGTGCCTCCAAAAACGGGAGTCACCCATAATTGATGGTATCAATAATATCAAAAATATCAGGTTTCCGGAGGAAGTAACAACAATTAGAAGAATAAAGAATCCCTCACGGAAGACCCAACTCATGAGCTTCAAAACGGATTCATTACTGATCACGTCCTTCCTAATATAAATCAAAGCATTGAAAAATCCTTTATGGCCGCGTCTTAGTAGGGGAATTTTGGGGATTTCGGGGTTTAGGGAGCCCGGGGGCAATTGGCGTTTTAATACGGGAAGCTGGTGCTAGACAAGGGATATGTAGTCGAGTTCAAAGGAGCAAATTATGGTTAGATGGTGTTGAGATGCCCTATGGGCGTTGGTATGTTACTGACATGGGAGGGTTGTGGATGTCCGCGGGGTATATGGTTAGATTGTTTTTATTACCCCGGTTAATTTATTGCTTCCCTTATTTTGTCTGTTCGCTGATGTGGTCACTTGGCTTATCGATGTGACAGTCGGAGTCTCGCAACTCTTTGAAGTCTGAAACTCTGAACGTACGGGAGGACGGTGGTTTTTATTCAAAACACTGAAGCTAAAACAAATGGCAATACACATGGTGTACACATCAGATTTCTCTAACTGCTTGCGGCACTGCTCGCACCATAAATATGCTGACGACACTCAAATTTACCTACATTTTCCCGTCACCTCCATAAACGAAGCCTTCAATAAGTTAAACACAGACCTAGCAAACGTATCAGAGTGGGCCACTTCGAACTGCCTTTACCTTAATCCAGCAAAAACGCAATGTCTCCTGATAGAGTCAAAAAATTTACTTGTGTCCATCACTCAGGAACCACTTCCCACGATATCTCTATCGTCTTCAACCATCCCTATAACCAATAAAGCAAAAAACCTGGTTATAATAATAATAACGAACACCCTATCCTGGGTGGCTCAAGTCAGTGCAATGTCCAGAAAAATATTTTGTTCATTACATAGCATACGACGCTTAAAAAATATGCTAACATCAGATCTAAAAAAAACAGTTAGTCCAGGCCCTGATATTCCCACTATTTGATTATGGTGACGTTATCTTCAAAGACTTAACAAGCAGTGAGGCCAATCGATGACAAAAACTTCAGAACTCCTGCCTCCGTTATGTACTTAACTTAAATAATCTACGTGATCACGTGACCCCTCACTACATCTCCATAAACTGGTTAAAACTCAACTTCAGCCGTGATTTTCACCATGCATGTCTGATACATAAAATCTTGAAATCGCAATCACCACAATATCTGTTCTCACTTTTCTCTCCGCTCTCTTCTGGCAGATACAACACCAGATCTGATAATCTTCTTCTTATACCCCTATCGAACACCAACATCAACCACTCCTCATTCTCTATTTCATCTCCAGTACTATGGAACTCTTTACCAGCAGAGATTCGCGACAGCTCCACCACAGCAACATTTAAGTCCAAAGTATTAAAGCATATTTAGCAAAGCAGTCTGAACAGCATTAGCCCAGGTTAAATGGTTATAGGGATATGAATGATGGATGCATGTAAGTACGTATGTTAGTATGAATGGGTAATTAAAATAGAATAAGAAATAATTATACTATATAACATGTAAAGGCAGTTTGGTGTAAGAAAGGGCCACTGGCCCTAACTACGCTGTTCAATAAAGACGATTTATTATTATTATTATTATTATATAGGTATAAGATATATATATATATATAAGAAGGTTTGGATAAAGTGTATTTGAGTCTCCGGTTAGGTTTCCGTTGGGTTAGTTGCCACTTAAAATGTCAGCAGCTCTATTATGGCGATTAACGTAACACCAGGGTTAATTCATTTGTTTTGAAAAAAATGTATGATTCAAATTGATAAATTGATCTGTGTAACTGCAAAGGCTATCACGGCTGGAGTCACGAAGAACCAGTAGATGGGCCGTGGTCGATGTGAAAGTGAACTTCACTATTCAAGTATGGGGTAGGTGTGGCTTTTCTTACAACAAGAGCGGAAAATATATTCCCCTATTATATTCACGTTATGCAACAGCATGAATTCGTTAATTATTGTAAAAGTGGGCCGAAAGGCCCAAAATTTACTGACATGGAAAATAGGCCATACCAATACCATTGGCGTATTAAGGGGGCTGAGGAGTGCTTAGCCACCCCAAATACTTGTCAAGCCCCCCAGCCCCCCCCCCCAGGAGGATTTTCGAGGAAATAAAAAAAAATTGGTTGAAAAAACTTAATAAATAAACGAATAATTAAAAATTCGAAAGTTGTTTTCGCAGAGAATAACAATATATATATATTTTTTTTAACAAGAACGAGAATTCTACTATTTTAATATATTAATATTATGTGGGCAATTTAGGAGTTTCGCACCCCCCCCCCCCCCCCGGATTTTGAAAACCAGGGGCACGGAAACGGAACACATGGGATTCTAAGACCCTCCCAGGTATTTTGGCAATTTACGTCAATGACCAATACTCGTGATGTGAACATGTCGAAATGTCGAAGCAAAGACGGTGAAGGTAAGGTTAGTTAGATGGCCTCAGGCCTTGGACGGATACAGGGGAGGGGGGCCCCAAATTTAGTAAATCTTGCAAGTTAGTTTATTACGTTCTGATTTAATCAATAATTTAATACTACCTACATATGTTTTTCCTATTTTGAACCACAACTACACAACTACCCCCCCCCCCCAAATGGGCTGGATCCGTCCCTGCCTCAGGCTTATTGGAAGTCATCTCCCCTTCATGTTGAGTCGTGAACCTCGAATTTCCACCTCATAGTCCAGCTCTCAACCAACTGGGCTTCACAGGTACCCCGATTATAACTATATTATTCAGCATTTAGGATTCCCTGTAATTATACATCATAAATGTCTGCATCCAAGTCGAATTTGATTCTTGAGAGTGACTTTGACGTCTCTGCGGCGGGCCTACGTCTCCTGCCGCGGCCAGTGGTCCGGGTGAGTGCCCCCGCACATTACCTGCTGCCCCGCCACCCCTAGCACAGACACGGTGGGCTGCGTGAAGCCCGGCGGGGGGCGTGTTCCCACCCAAGTCAAGTGTTAGCCCGCATCGGAATCTTATCACTGATGCAGAACAGATCATGGGAATTGCTGTAATTAGGCGCATATTCCACCGACCTGCTAGTGCTAAATACAAATACGGTGACGTGGTAGCAGACATTCATGACTTAGGCGGGGTTTCCATCGACCTCGCATTGCAGAATGCAAATGACATTGTCGGAAATGTTTGTTTTCCTCTATGCCATAGTTAAAATTGATCAATGATCATGCAGTAAAATCACAAACAAACTAATATTAAAAAAATGGCGTCATGGGATATGTTAAGTACAAACATTTTAATAGATTCCTATAAAAAGAAAAATTCTAATTTCAATGTCAATTCTAATGTCATTAGCATTCTGCAATGCGAGATTTGTTTGTGATTTTACTGTATGATCATTGATCAATTTTAACTATGGCATAGAGGAAAATAAACATTTCCGTCAATTCTGCAATGCGAGGTCGGTGGAAACGCCACCTAAGTCTTGAATGTCTGGTACCACGTCACCGTATTTGTATTTAGCACTAGCAGGTCGGTGGAATATGCGCCTTAGCGGAATGTATAGGAACTAGGAAGTATGAGAAATATCCAATGTCTAATATAGTGTAATAAATACTCCTTTAGGGTGGTTCTGATCTTGAGTCGGAATCAGTGCCGGATTAACCCATGGGCACTTAGGGTACAGGCCTAAGCCCCCCCCCAAAAAAAAAAAATACGTGAAACCCTCCACAAACGATACTTTTTTATCAATAAATTGAAAGTTGAAAAAAATTTCCAAACAAAGTTTTGAAATTGGCGGGAAATTAATATATTTTTTTTCTGCAATGTTGTTAGACAGAGTGTTCACCCACTGCCCCCACAGGCGTTAATCATGGAAAAGAAACAACAGGCTTTCAAGGTGGCATGTGTAAATCCGGTAAGGCGCATATTCCACCGACCTCGATAGTGATAGTGATACTGATATTGACGTGGTAGCAGACATTAATGACAGTCTAAAAATGTCTGCTACTACGTCAATATCAGTATCACTATCACTATCGAGGTCGATGCGGAATTTGCGCCTAAGTAAACATGTCTCCGTCAGATTCCATTTTGTACAAAGCCAAATCCCAGAGAACATCAAAGCTTTTGCCTTTTAACAGATATTTAAGGCAACCATTAATATCTTTCTGACTAAGCGGAGTATTATATTGTAAGATCTGTCCAAAATTAGTCTTTTATTCCATTTAATACAGTGATAGCTTTATGTATTGATTGACTTCGTTATAACATATAACGTATGACAGTAGTTTCAGTTTGTAAGATAATTCTTTTGTAATATATTGAATTATACAGTATGTTAAATTTATTTTACAATAGTTTTAATCTAGATTGAGTCGTATATGCATGAATCGTGAGAATTTCGTATATACCGTGATACCCACTTCATAGGGCTTTGTACTGAAACCAACGGCTTTCCGCTGTAGGCTATCCTGTGAAATGGCCCATACTTGGCACTACAGCAGTGACTCCTGCAGCGTTTAAGTGTCTCTTGACATTACAAAAGATATTATTTCTGCATCGGTGCGTCTGTGGTCCTGCCACTGACTGGTGCCACTTGACTGTCGTACGCATCTGAACTGAATTCAGACCCCACGTCAAAAATAACGGAAAAAATTTGTTATCCCGTTCATCCGTTGAGACTTGATTCAGACCTTTAGTTACATTGATGCACCTACGGGAGAGGGGGGAGGGTCTCAATTTAAAGCGCTTATTAAACAGGATCCTATATTAGATGGGAATCTGGAGTCTTTATCTTGAACAATATTAGGGGCGTCATTTATAGGGGGTATTGAATAAATTTATTTATTTATAAGTACCAGGAGCATTATTAGAGCCGGAGGCAATATTGCTGCGTAAAAGCGTTGTAAAAAATTATAAATTACTTCTATCTTAACTATCCAATCAAGGAAAGTAGATTTTTTTGCCAATTGCAACGACCCCCCCCCCCCTTCAAAAAAATCCATGATATGTTCCGTTCCAGCTAAATAAATAAAAGTTGACTTTTTGTCCTATTACTCAGCCAACCTAGCGGAGTTAGGACTATAAAGCCCTCTCTTACACCCAACTAAGAAGGCCCGGGACCGCCTACTTTACATGCCCTCCGAAGCATGGCAAAAAATGTAGTAAGTGTAGGACTCGAACCAACAACCTTTCGGGGGAAAGCTGGAGTCTGTACCATGTCCTGACCAGCTAATGATCATATCAACCAAGCGTTTTGTCAATGCTCGGTACTCGATAGCAGGTAAATGCATTACTTTATTTTATTTATTTAATGTTCATTAGAAGCTGAAATCATGGGCGGATTTGGTAAATCTACTGTAAATTAATTTATCACGCCCCACAAATGGGCTGCATCCGTCCCTGGCTAACGTATAGGTTTCTTCAAACCCATTGAGCAGTCTTATTACACTTTATTATGTATTTTAAATGAAATATATATATACAAATAGGCTACATACAATATTAAATCAATCTAAGCGTTCATTCATTCTACTTCTGGCCACTTACAAACTTCGGCACATATAGGTGCTATAGGGATACGAAAGATCAGGTAGGTAAGTAGCTCTAGTATTTACAGAAATCTACCTAACTATCCCGAAACCCCCATAAATCACTAAATTTTAAAGCCATATATAGTACAACTAAAAAATCAACCCCTCCCGCAGCGTCAGCACAAATAAAAAAAATCTATCTCCTGTTACAATACTGATGAAAAGGTATATTTTTCCATCGCAGTGTGTAGCTGCCGTAGCAGAGCGCCCCGTTGCCTAGCAACTGCAGCCAGCACTTGAGGTGCTCTGGTTGCATAGCAACCCTGGACGGGGGTGGGCCTGAAGAGGTTGGAGTACAGCGTCAAGGGTCCTTTTGGCTTACCCCCCCCCCCCCTTCCACCCCCGCCCCTCTCACTCTGTATCCCCCTGCCTATATACGGAGCCTTATTGCACCAAATCACCTTGCTGGATGTGATCCCAATGCTAAGTCAAAGCCTTTTATGAGAATTCTCTGCTGCTGGGGGGTACTTGTCGTATTGGGGGTGAAAAAGCTTCAGTTTCTCGCTGATTTGCTTTATTCACGTCGATGGTTTTAAAAAGGATTTTGCGGAAGCGTTACTTTCTTAGGGTGGGTACCTCCATCGATAGGAATAATAAATTTAAGAAATAAAATATAATTGATTTATATTCGAATGGCAACTTTTTCTTTGTCAACTGCTATCGGATGATCTGGAAAACCATACTCAAGCGCTCTGAAGCCTGACAAAAAAGGTTGCTGGCGTTGGACCTTTATTCATGTGAAAGTTGGGTAAATTGGTAAATCCGCCTCTGGGAAGGCTTAAGCCTTATAGGTAAGCTATGTACATTGCAAAATCTACGCTGTAACAATTTGCAAATTTGCACGTAATCTATAATTTCCCTTGAACCACTTGGGCGTTACGGGAATAAATACATTCATCTTTATATGAGCCTATCGTACTATATACTGTATATATTCTTAGAAATAAGGAAAAGTGAAGTGCGGAGCTGCCACACTCTACGAGGGGAAATAAGGCTTATGCTTTGGGAAGCTGTCTTGCATTTTTTGGCAAATCTACGCTAGAACTCTCGCAACCCTGGCCGTAGCTAACCTATTTTTTTTTGGGGGGGGGGGGGCTAGAAAAGCCGAAACTAAAATTACTAAACGAAGTTAGAAGTTAGGACTGTATAGCTCTCTCTTACATTCAACTTGGAAACCTTGGGACCACCTGCTTTACATGCCCTGCGAAGCATGGCCAGAAAATGTAGCAAGTGTGGGGCTACAACCAACAACCTTTCGGGTGAAAGTCAGAGTCTATACCACTACTCTACACGTCCTGGCTGTACTAGTTAATAGAATAGTACAGTACTACAGTAGTACATAATGTATATTCTCATATTTTAAGTTTAGTTTTTACTCTTTTCTATTTTTTATCTACATCAACTGAGACACCAAGATTTTAGGTTTCAAATCCTGGGGGGGGGGGGGGGGCTAGAAAGCCCCTTTGGGGAGGGGAGGCTTACCCCCATTACACCGGCCAAGGAGACATCTTTATGTTGGTCCCTACCAGACCTACTACACCCCTGCATCTGTACAGGATCTATAAAATGGATATACCAGCAGCCTGATCATGGCGATTATAATACCGGGGTTAAATACCCTGGAATTAAAAATATATAAATAAGATAATTTTACAATGAAAAGGGCTATTCAAAATTTGTTTATTTACAGTTTTAACCCCAGGAGTAAGTTAATACCAATCGCCATAATCAGCCCACAGGAGCCAAGCGCGGATTTTTTTTTCGGGAGGGTGAGGGTCCGGACCCCCCCCCCCCCCCCAAATAAATTAACTTACACTAGATAACAATGGGTGTGGGAATTAAAAATAATTATGTTTTTTAATGTTATATAATCCACTGAACCTACCCGCTGACCCCCCCCCCCCTACATTGGAGGCCAAATCCGCCCTTGACAGGAGCTTAGCCCCTCAGCCCCTAGGTAGCTACGCCCATGATTGCAATGCATGCAATTTGCAAATTCCCCTTGAACTACAGTATAGTACTTGGTCGTTACGGGAATAAAAAGTAATGTAAACACTAGCGGTCAAGGAGTTTTACGATGATGAACCTGTTATATCAAGTAAAAGCTCTATAAGGGTAGTTGTAAGGCCTACAAGTTCAACTCGAGTCGAGGGTCGTTCTTTAAAAGACCGGCTTCACAAGAGGGTTGATACTTAGTTGCAGAGAAATGAGGGCTTTTTCCAGTGGCCAGTATAAATGTACTTTGCGTTTTCACTTCTCGTCGACTGGAAAACGAATAGACCCTTGTGTGTCGTTTGTTAATTACATTGTAGTATTATATGGTATATATAACACTGACATTAAATTAACTTTGGTTGAAGGGGTAACCTCCTCGTTATAACCGAAATTAGAGGATATGGAAAAAACTGGGCTAGGCGGGATTCGAACCCACGATCTACGCCTAACTTGTGGTCCAGCGGTTAAGACGACGCCCCGGTTAGGCGTAGATCGTGGGTTCGAATCCCGCCTAGCCCAGTTTTTTCCATATCCTCTAATTTCGGTGTCGTTTGTTAAATTTTAATGCAGTAGCCAGTTGAAGACTGTCATTATTATGGATGGCTAAACCTTCCAGCATAACCAACTACAGATGCGTCTCCAAAAATTACAAAAAATATATACATATTAAATGATGTTGTTGTTGTTGTTGTTGTTGTTGTTGTTGTTTCTAACGTCTGCTTTCAGCATTTCTGCTTTAAGCAACCCTGTCAGCCTGGCGGGGGGAGTGAGTCTGTTTGTTAACTTGAGGCACCCAAAGGGCAGACTCTATCACCTCGGGGAAAGGGGAGTTGACTAACAGGGTGGACCTCCTGATTATAGTGGATTCCGATCCACTTGGGGAACATGGTAAAGTCACACGATTAGATTGGAGGTGACCAGGACTCGACTTATGCTGCCTAAGCGCGTTATCATGTCCCACCAGGTTCCCCTGCCAACGCTGTGCACACTACCAAGTTGCCGCAGTTTGAAACATGCCCTGCTCTAATGGAATCAACATGGTAAGGCCGTTGGCATATTAAATGTAGGCACTTGTGCGGGTCTCTACACGCAATACGATCGGAGGCGTGTCGTAACTCAACACGGGTACTAACTTATAGAGGCGATGGAAAAGGTTATTATGCATTATGCGTTAGGATGCATTAATTAAAATGTCAGTTGCCAGCTTTCTGTGTTATAAATATTAAAAAAAAATCGAAATTATTTACCCCCCCCCCCCCCCCTATATACAGTAGATATACTGAGTTTTACAGTTTACTGTATACGGTTAGTTGAGCACTGCGTCAGTATTGCACCTATGCAACTTTTGTATTTCACCGAGCACGTATCTTATTTACTTCAAGTTTTATTGGATTTAGAACAGGGCCCCTGCTGCCCTATTGTGGCGATTTGGGATTAACGTAACACCGGGTTTTATTTTTTAATGCCGCATTTTGTAAGGTGTCACGTGACGGTATTAAAATATGCGCAGGAAATTCAAATTAATACATTATTGGAAATGTTTTATAAATTCAAGGAAATACTAATAAACAATATAAAACAAGAACAGGCCTTGGCGTCTTTAGTCCTGGGGTTAAATATCTGGAGTCTCTTAGGGAGACAACTATAGTCTTGCAGATTCTGCAATGAAGGTGCGGAGGACCTGCGATGCGATGCGATGCAATCGCACGAAGAAGAGCAGCATGCTCGGAAAGCTTGCAGTTGCATGTAAAAGACCTACCACTTCTGAATCCCCTCAAGATCCTGGCTCTCGTGAGGGAGATAGGCCTCGAGAAAGTGATGTAGAAGTGATGTAGATACTTTGTTGTAGGGGGCACAATAGGCCAATAGGCTTAAGTGCACACAGGTAACACCTGTACCCCAATTTAAAAAATAAAATAAAATAAATAAATAAATAAACAATATAGAATGTACAGGTAGAATTATGAAATATAATAAGAATTTTAAATAATGTGTCTTCATCTGAGGGAGAAAAAATTGAAAACTCACGAAAATATAGCCGAGGGTTAATAATTTATCAATTTGAAATTTTCGCGGATTTTGCAAAACTCCGGTGTTACGATAATCCCAAATCGCCATAATAGGGCTGCTGGAAATTTCACAATCTGTTAATGAATTCACAATAGTATTTCATCGGCTCATATGAAACATTTCCGCAACATTGCTCAGTACCTCGCATATGTAGGTAGACTATACCAACGCATGTTATAATTATAGTGCCGGGTTTGGCTATGGGGCCCCCATAAGAAATGGCTCCCACAAAAACCGCAAAATACAAAATGGCAATAGATTAAAAAAACTAAGGCGGGTATTCCACATACGTACATCGTCAATGAAAATTATGAAATTGAAGGACTTTTCAATTTTACTCTATGCCAGGGGTTCCCAAACTGTGGTACGCGTACCACCAAGTGGTACGTTTAAGGTTTCCTGGTGGTACGCTAGCAGATCTTCAGAAAAATTAAAAAAAGGCTAGTAGTATAAAAAAATATAAATCTTCAAAAACATAATCATTATCTTTTTGAAGGTTTCCATTATGTCATGTCATAATCATAATGGAAAGTAGGTATTTTTGAATTTGCGCACGCGGAATTGAAAATGACTTCATTTGAGCCAGACATTGACTCCCTGCTTCAAAAAAGGCTACAGCATCCTTCCCACTAGTGACTAGTGTAGTTAAGAATAAGATTTAACAACTTTATTTTTTGGAAAGCCCCTTATTTTATCATTAAATGCTAATGTCACTTAGAAAGGTTTAAGTTACTAAAAATCCTAAACTGTAATAGGTCCATAAACAACTGATTAACTTTAAAACTAAAAGAAATACATGGGGCCAATACGACTATTAGTAAGGATAATTGACTTTTGAGACGAATAAAACATTGTGGTACGCGGCGATTTTTGTAACTGTTCAAGTGGTACATGCGCCTGAAAAGTTTGGGAACCCCTGTTCTATGCCATTGTTAAAATTGATCAATGATCAATTGATCATAGAGTAAAATCACAAACAAACAAACTAAAATTAAAAAATGGCGTCATGGGATATGACAAGTACAACTATTTTAATTGATTTCTCTAAAAAGAACGCATTTCTGTGTAAAAATTATAATAAGTTTTAAATAATAAGGCGACGAAGAAAACAAATACAATTTCAAGAAACATGCAAATGCAAACAAATTTCAAAAATTTGGCGCATACGTTTCAATAGAAAATTGTCAATTTTTGAAAAAAAACATGTGGAATGGCCGCCTATAGCAAATAAATAAGACATGGAGCGTAGTGGTATACGGACTCTGACTTTCACCCGAAAGGATGTTGGTTCTAGTCCCACACTGGCTACATTTTGTGGCCATGCTTCGGAGGGCATGTATAAAGCAGGCGGTCCCGGGCCTTCCTGGTTGAGTGTAAGAGAGGGCTTTATAGCCCTAACTCCGCTAGGTTGGCTTAGTAATAGAAACAACAAAAAGCCCTTATTTATAAATAAATTTATAAATAAATAAACTTGTCGAAATATTTGGCGGGAAATAGGAACGTGCCGTGGCATTAATGATAAATCGCCTTACTCGATTTTATATTGCATCCTGAGTCTTTATTTTAAATAGTGGTAGTGGGATATTCCGAGCCTGGGTCCTCCACGAGGCCAAACCCGGCACTGATGTTATATATAAAACAAAATAAAAGCTTGTATAAAAAACATATCAAAGGATCAAAAGAAAATTAACAAGAGGAAACAAAAGCGAATAAGAGGGCACCACCATAGGTATATATAAAGCTTTATATTTGAAATGCAGGCCTCCGCGCATCAAGCACCGAGTAAACAGCAGGCTCCGAATTAATACAAGCACTTTTTACTTTACTTTACTTAAATAATTGCTTAAAAATTTAATCTGCATCGCTTGTTTGACTTTCATTCGCAGTTTCTTCTTTTTAATTGTAAGCGGGAGAGGAAGGGTTGAGTTTTCGAGTGGACTTTGTGTATTTTTTCACGCACTTTTCTTCTTTTTCCCCTCTTGACTTTGTTAATAATAATCTAACGATTCTTTTACTTTTCTTATTATTAATAGATTTTTTTTTCTTAAAACGGTCATGATGGGAGAAAATTATGATAGCACATAGGCTACTATGTCTCGGGAAATATTAATTTTGGACTAAATCAATTTTGGGGTTCATTGTGAATAAAATAACTTTGTAAAGTTGACGTGAAACTGAACAAAGTTATTTTACTCATCACTATGAGTGGCCCTGTAAGTATTACAAAGTTAATAAGGAATTATGTACGGTATTAAGTTAAATATGTGTATTCAATTTTTGGGGTTTACCTTCCAATAAGAACTCAAAAAAATTGCTAAAAACATTTTTCCCAAAATCAGCTGCAAAGTTGTTTTTTTTTAATTCCCATGTATTGTGTATTGTAGCCGTTATTAATGTAAAAAAAAACTCAATAGGTCGCTTGCCTCTTGATAGTTTGGTTCTTATTTCATGCTAAGTTGGAAACAGAGAAGCACTAATTTCTTACCGGTTTTTAGGCATAAAGAGGGAAGCTTACGTTATAAGGTCGAAATATGAAACACAAAGTGCAAATGCGGTTTGGCAGTTCGATTGTTTGAATTTTCGCTCCAAATTATGCCGCCATATTAAAAAGGTTTTCTAGTTAAATTTTTTAGTTTAAAATAAAACTTATATGTGACAGCATGACTGACTGAGTTATGCTGTGCTGTGAGGCCATTAGCTATTGAAGTCAAGGTTGTGCTTTGGAAAATTTTAGGCTATGGGGGAGTCCCCCCCCCCCTCCGAAGAGGTGCCTGAAAGAAACACTGCCGCTGGCTCAGGTTTTTCAATCAGGATGTTCTTCTTCTGCCGGGAACCCTCTGTCGGATCGTATAGCGACTTCGGTGGAAAGGTGGTAGCGTGCTTGTACTCGTGCGAGTATCTACTGACCTTGCGGTCGGAGACGTGTCACAACTCGACACAAGTACCTATTAGGTCACTTAGTGAGGTGATTGAATACATTAATAGGATACATACATTAAAATGTTTGTACGCGGTTTAACCTTCCTTCTTAAAAAAATATATATATATATATATTTATATATATTATATATATATATACTGTATGTATACTACGGTATATATCACTGCTGATATGGAAGCAACTCACAGTTCCATATTAGCTGTATTATTGTTGCATTGTACAATTACTATAATTTATGTACTGCACAGTATTGCTCGTTAATACTATAGGAAACGATTGAATCTCGTTATTGAGATCTCATTAAATATTGCACCTATGCGAATTCCGCTATAGGCGAAATACTGAATATATAGTGTATCCACTCAGCTGCAGAGAGTCTAAGGGTGCTTGTATATAGTGTTTGAAAGACTGGTTTGTAATGAAAAAGATTTAAATCAACTTGTTGAGCACAAGTTAGATGGAGAGCGTACAAGAGCCATTGAGTCAACGAGTCTCAAAACATCTCTCATGATATTTGCCCGCGCGCTCTCCGATAGCTTCCATTCCTGTACTCAGCGTAGTCCGTTTCGACCATCACTGACACCCAAAATTTCGCCGGTTCGAATACCACACGGGCTGAATATTTTTGGCCATAGTTGGCCAATTTCCATTACTTTATGATTGACAGTGAGTGATTGTGGCGTATAACATCTACCCGAGCATAACAACCTGCGTACCTACTGTATATAGCCTATTTGCTATACAGCTACACTTAAGTAACAAACATGACGCATTTCTCCTCTACACTGCGGTTTCGTTTTTTTTTTTTTTTTAATTTTAGGCGCGGGACTCTTTCCAGTATTTGCACCGGATATATTTCGATATATGGCATTTGGCATTCACTAACACCATAATCAGCAGGCCCCGACCTTGGGATTTCGCACTCCCTACCCCATTAAAATAAAATGTTGCGAAAAGAAATTGTAATAAATACGACGAAAGAATAACTTGTAAACTCTCAAGATACCGTATACTTTAATTAACTTGGGTAAACAACAATAAAAATTAGACCTCAAAGACAGATCAGTATTAAAACAAATGTATTTTCCTTACCTTCGGTAAAAAAATTTTCTTAGAAAAGTCAGTACTTTCTTCAAAGCCAAATTACAGCATCAACCCTAGCCGACCATTTGGTTTCTGACAAGGATTTTACAACATTAGGTTTCTTTTCCTGTATTTTTGCTTTCCAATTTATACGTAGTATAAGGAAAGCTTTGTGACGGTCGAAATTTTTGCTTTCCAATTTATACGTAGTATAAGGAAAGCTTTGAGACGGTCGAAATTTTCGATTCCGAGATTTCAACGGATTTACACGTTTTGAGGTCCCAGGAACCCAAAAAAGTGGTTTTTACGAAATGTCTGTCTGTCTGTCTGTCTGTGCGTCGATTTCCGGGCAAACTACTCGGTCGATTTTTATGAAATTCGGCATGTAGGTTCACAAAAATCATACCTCGGAACAATTTTTTTTTATTTGGGGCTAACTTAATTTGGGGGGGTTTTATTCTCAAAAAACTCCAAAAAAACGTCTAAAAAAATTATTTCTCAAAAACGGCTCCAACGATTTCTTTTAAATTCACATATATTGTATTCGTTATTAATGTTAACGAAATGCGGGGGGGAGGGGGTCGCTTGCCCCTTGATAGGTTGCTTCTGGGGGTAAAAAAATAAAAATAACTAAATTTTAATGAAAAATGACTAAAAAATAATTTTTCTGCGAAACCTTTCTATCGATGATTTCTACCTTCAGGCATGCTTTAGTTGTTAAATTGAGTAACGAAACCGGACAGGTTGCTTTCCTAGAAAAGTATTTGGTTTTGTAAAAAAAAATGTTTTTTTGAAAAAATACTGATAGAAAATTCACGCTCAAATGCATTGCGTGCCCTGCCAGTATTGCTGTGTGGTAATGTGTTGATCTGACCTATCTAGAATTTACTTCACCTCCAGTGACGTCAGGTGGACAACCCCCCCCCCCCCCCCCCCCCCGAGATATCGGAAATTTAACCATAGGAAAATTATTTACCATGAAATTAGTAATTTTCTCTATTTACTAATTTTGATAAATTGGAAAGCATGTTCGAGTAAACTCGGACCGGTTCTTTCATTTGGACTGGCGCAAATGCCCAGTCCCCCCCCATCTGTTCTTGAACTAGTTTTTTGTACAAATCAATCAATAATTCTGGTTAATCTGTGTTAGAAAGAGAAGAGAAGAGAACATCTTATTATAATAAATTATATAATAATATGCTCAGAAATATTTCTTATGTTTATCCCGATATTTTGAAAACTCGATAATTTCATTAGATATTTCATCTGTACGCTGATAAGTCCTTCCTCCTTCCGTTGGTCTGTTAAATCACCGCTCAGTACAGGGACGGATCCAGCCCATTTTTATTTGGGGGGGGGGGTAGTTGTGGGTCAAAATCGGTAAAAACATATGTAGGATCGATTAAATCAGAGCGTAATAAATTAATTTACAATAGATTTACCAAATTTTGGGTGCTAGCTACCCCCCTCCCCTCCCCGCCCCCTCCCCTGTATCCGTCCATGGCTCAGTAATCTGCAGAGCTGTGTGGCAGCGTGGGTATCGAGTCCCACTCCCACCATTTTTCCTCTCAACCTTTTTCAAGTTCCGATGACATCCCAAATGAAGTAGGTACTATATTCCTATTGTTCACTATCGAGCTCTAAAAAACTACCTTACGAAACATTTCATATACTCCACACAATAAGCAAGCCCCCCAACCAACAATACGAAAAAAGAAAATGGGGTTTCATAAAATGCCAGAGGATGATTCGATGATTTTTTTTAAATCTTTGTTTTAAGAATGACAGGTGAATTTAATGACGATGGTATTCTTTCCTGTGATTAAATGAATATTTATAAAAGAGAGGTATTGCGGAGCCGCTACCGAGCGAGTCGAGTTTGTTTAGCCAGGAACAATAGCTAAATTACTAACATTTCCCTCCAATATTAAGACCTTTAACACGGCAAATTACAAATTTTTTACTAAAACAATTTAATACAATATTTTCTTTCAAAACATTAAGAACATAGTTTATTTTTTTCTCAATTTTTTGTTGGAACTTATTGATAAACAAATGTATATGTGTCAATGTAAAAATTAAAAATGTACAGGTACCAGTGTTCTTAGTGAAATTGGGGATGGGTGCATAAGGTGCCATGAGAACCGACTCTTCTGTCCATGGACATGTACTAGCAGTCACGAATCCCTAGTTAGCTGTGAAGGATGGGTAAAGTAAGTGGGATTTAGTTTTGAGATAGGTGAGGGCCACGAAAAGCGTGGTGTAATTATACTATGCTGGCTTATTGTAAGTTCCCTGAGAAAGTAGGTGGCTTAGATTACCAGATACGCTTAGGCGCCCATTCCATTGACCGGCTAGGGTTATTTCCAAAAACGGTGACGTGGTAGCAGACATTCAAGACTTAGGTTGCGTTTCCACCGATCTCGCATTGCTGAATGCAAATGACATTGACGGAAATTAGAATTTTTCTTTATATAGAAATCTATTAAAATGTTTGTACTTAACATATCGCATGACGCCATTTTTTAATTTTAGTTTGTGATTTTACTGTATGATCATTGATCAATTTTAACTATGGCATAGAGGAAAATAAACATTTCCGTCAATTCTGCAATGCGAGGTCGGTGAAAACGCCACCTAAGTCTTGAATGTCTGCTACCACGTCACCGTTTTTGTAAATAGCCCTAGCCGGTCGATGGAATGGGCGCCTTAGTAAGTAGGTAGATCTAGGTACATGCAATGAAACAGAAATAAAATATTGTAGATTTTGTAGTCTATGTAGTTAGTTGTATGAAGCAGTGGCATAACAGAAGGGTAGAACGTTACGCTAGGCTTTAGGTGCCCATTCCACATACGTACAACGTCAACGAAAAATTGAAAAATGACGTCAAAATGACGTAAATTGACGTGGTAGCAGAATTTTTAGTATGTCTTTAATGTCTGCTAAAACGTCATTTTTCAATTTTTCGTTGACGTTGTACGTATATGGAATACCCCCCTAAGGCTGAGTGTTCAAAATATTTTGTAAACAAGAAATGTTGCTGATTTTTTGACGAAAATAATAGATAGATAATAAAAGATAACAAAGTGAACAGATAAAAAACTCATAAAAAATCCAAGTTATCACAGGAAGTTTATATTTTCTGAACTGAAATATTATTACCTTAAAAAAATTGGATAAAGAGCCTTAAACCCATTTTGTAGCACAGTTGTAAATCTGTAAGGGAAATAGACAGCTTTCACAGAAAGCTCGTATTTTTTAAGATTTTTTCATCTGTTTCCTTTTATATCTTTGTGGCTGTGGAACGAGCAATTAATTAATTTCGTCCAAAAAGTACGATAATTTCTTGGTTACAAAACATTTTGAACACTCAGCCTTAAGGGCCCCCGTAGAAAGGGGAAAAACGTAATTTTATTGAAGATTTTCTGTAAAAACGTATAAAAATAAAAAAATAAAAACTAATTTAAGAAAAGCAAATGAGAGTTTACAAGCAAAAGCTAATTTCGCGCCAGAAAAATTGCAAAAAATTGTAGGGGGGGGCCCCACTGCTGTCTTGCGTAAGGCCCCCAAAATTTGTTACGCCACTGGTATGGAGACACGAAGTTGATGGAATATTATGAACAACTTCATCATTTCTTTTGTACTTGTATTGTAAGTATATTTCGAAATACAGGTATGAAACCGGATACAAAGCAAAGTTGGAAGACTTTGTTGCAAGCAAAAGAAAAAATTGGTAAAAGAAAGATGTGGAAGAAGTAATTCCTATTATTTTTTGTGACAAAGTGTTAATTGAATCTGAGAAGCAGAAGAATTGTAAGAAAGTATAAAATTTTATTCATTTTCCAATTTTATTTATTTTCATTGTTTCAATATTTCGCCGTTTTGAAAAGGAACGCAAAATACGGTATTAGTTTAAAAAACATGAGAAGAAAGGTTTTCCGTTAACCCTCTTTATCGAAATGTCTATATTTTCCCTAATTGAGTAGCAAAACACTGCAAGGGACTACCTTGAGATTTGGAGCAGTTACCATGGCTTGTTTCATTTGTGATTGTCTCTCTAGTGATTTTTACATCTGTGGTCCGGTAGCTTTGTTTCAATTCTCATTGTGTTAAATTTAGTATTGTATACTGTATGTAAAATATAATGTATAATACATGAACTTGACCCGGGGGTATAGTGGGTTCAAGAGAAAAAAATTATTATCAATTTTCAATTCTAATTTTATAACTTAGCCCATAGATTTTACACTGGATAGAATTGAACTTTCCAGACGATTGACCTCTACAGTCGCCTTTGTAGGTAAGTACCCGTGTTGAGTTGAGTTACGACACGTCTCTGCTCACATGGGGTATTGAGACTCGCCCAAGTGCAAGTATGCTACCACCTTGTCATCGAAGTCAGTGACAGCCCCAACTCCCAAGTCTGTACATATTTAGATGCATTTTACATGTCTTAAAGCCTGAGGTGTGGAGGAAATTTAAACAGAACGGGGACACCCACATCTACTACACGAGGCACGAGACCTTGTAAGGCCAATTGTGAGCGACTGGATCCTATACTATAAGGTTTCGGCTGCATTAGAAAACTCCCGATTGAACTGAGAGCGGCGAGAAATGCTTCTAACTTCCCTAAATTCCTTAGAGACCATCACTTAGAGAAACCTTTCTACACTGTCACTGAGGCACTAGCACAATGGCAATGACAGAACTACCTGATTTTGACGATTTTAATTTATACTTTCTGGTCAATTACATGTTGATAAATTGATTGTACCAGTACAATCTAACAGAAATATATATATTTCTTTATTTGTTTAAGTCGAAGTTTTGAGATATTTTAGTAGCCCCCCCCCCCTATAGATTCCTTGTAAATGGTAGGCAAATATATAAGAGGTGGAACATGTCTCTGGGTGACTCCAAGACATCATGAATTCAAAACAAGGGCTGCTGGGGGTGGGCATGAATGAGCAATGAGCAAGGGTTGCTCCTTAGCCCTTGTTGTGTTTAGCGTCTTGTAAAAAACACAAAACACCCCCGTCCTCCCCACCATCTCAAAATTCATGGACTCAAATTTATGCCTTACCACCAGGAGAAGGGCTATTTGGTAAGGGAACCTTCCCCGGGAGAAACATTTGAAAATACAAGCAGGCGCACTAAAAATCGGCTATTGAGTGGGTTAATTGTAAGAGTGGGCCGAAAGGCCCAAAATTCGCCCACATCGAAAATAAAGACAATTTTCTTTCTTCTTTCTTTCTATTGAGCATTTCTGGCATTTATACTCGTATTTCAGAAAAATAAAATATAAAACTTAATAGTACAGTAGATCCCGCCCGTAAGAAAGGGCGAGGGACGCCAGGGACTCTGAGGCTCTGACGGAACATTTTCTCAAAATGCACACCTAGCATACCTGTAAGTATACGTAGATGGAGTATGCTTATATGGCTTATATACATGTAAAATATCGACTTCGATGGCCAGGTGGTAGGCGTGCTTGTACTTGTGCGAGTGTCTACACGCCATGCGATCGGAGATGTGTCGTAACTCGACACAAGTACCTATTAGGTAACTGAAGAGGTCAATCGGATACATTCATTGAATTGTTTCTATGCGATTAACCTTTAAAAAAAAGAAAAAAAAATATTTTTCCTCTTCTGCTTTTTCTTCGTCTTCTTTTCTCTTAATCTTTTTGATTTTGTCAAAAATAGGAATGCGCACTTAGTATATATTGAAGATGGAGTATGACAGTGGCGTATATGTATGTACAATATTAAAATGCTTCTTCTTCTTCCCTATTTGTGCCTCGTGCACAGCGTGAGGGGGTCACCCCGAGCCAGTCGCATTCGCCCACTGGGCCGGGCCAAAAATATTTGCTAGGGGCCGGACGTCCAGAGGAAAAAAATCAAAAATTCAAAATAAAATAAAATACTATTTTGTTAATAACAAGCATTATAACAGCATTTTGAATTTGAACCAAATGTAAGCAAACGTCCGCCTTTTTGACCTGAGGAAGAGGCCGCGGTATCCGAAAATGCTAGGGCCGATTTCCAGTCCCAGTCCACCACTGCCCCGAGCCTATATTGCTTCAAGCCTACAGTCCAGCACTCAATAAACTGGACTGACTAATCGATCGATGTGCTGACATAACTGGTACCGTATCGCATAAGTTCAAACATTATACAGCCCACCAAACAATCCCTATACCCACAGCTGGGTAGGGTTCATTTGCAATGGGGGGGGGGGGGCTCATTTTCTGCGGACTGTCACAAGGAGGCGTTTCCAAGGGGGAGTAGGGGAGTAGGGCTCCCTGCTGCTGTAACTAAAGCAATCCCCCGTTATTTCAATCTTTTTAATCCATCCAGTTATAGGGGGCTGTAACCCCCAGCGGCATCCAGCAGCGGGACCCGCCCTTTATTTTACGCAAACCAAATATTTATTCGGCTCATCATAGCTTCTAAGCTTCTATTAGGGTCAGGTGCGGTTTAAGGGAGTTTCTTTTCAATCCTTAACATCTGTGAATGGGATGACATCCGACATTTTTCATATACAATATTTAAACTTGCAATAATTAGGAAGCTAAGCCGGACGTCAAGGTCTTGCCCAGGTTTTGGTTTCGGGGGGGGGGGTCCAAAAATTTGTTTACGTACGTAATTTCTTAATTTAAGTCCATTCTATCCAGTGTTCAAACACAAATAAATGTATTCCAATTCATCGTACAATATAGGTTTACATAAAATGATAAATTGTATCACTAAAATATGAAATTAAATTTAAACCACCCCCCTGCTGGACGTATACATCGAATTTATTCAAAATTTCATTTGACTAGATATTTTATGAAATTTCATCTGAACACTTTCAAATCTGTGGAACGAGACATTAATTAACTTTGTCAAAAACAAACAACCATTCCATATATTGTTTATAAAATGTTTTGAAATCTGCCCCTTAAAAGGTTGTAGTTGCGATATTATGTTAGATTTTACTATATGTTGCCAAGAGCAACATCTAGAATGAGACCAAGGAGGGGGCTAAGATTAAATACGATTTTATTTTGAAAAATAGGGCTGAAATATTGGGGTTTTACGCATTTTCAGAGCAATAAGGGTCCAATATTATAGGTAATTAATCAAATCTCCCCCGGGAGAAAATGTGTGAAAAATAGGACTGAAATAGTGGGGTTTTATGCATTTTGAGGAACCTAATGGGGGGGGGGGGCTATAGCCCCCATAGCCCCCGTATATCCGCACCTGATTGTCCATAGGCGTATACATACAATAATGTAACGAAATATCTACGGATATACAGTATGTTTTTGGCCTGCAGCCCAAAATAAAATATATTAATTGTCTGGATATCTGCTTTTTGTGAACCTACACGCTAAAATTTCATGAAAATCAACCGAGTGCCATTTGCCACAAATCGACAGACAGACAGACAGATCGACAAACAGACAGAACCACTTCTTTGGATTCCTGGGACCTCAGAACGTGTAAATCCGTTATAATCGCGAAATTGATCATTTCGACAGTCACAAAGCTTTCCCTATACGTACTAACGTAGAAATAGGGAAGAAAAATAAAAGAATAAAAATAGGAAGGGGGAAGGTGGCTGCATCATAGCTTGCAGTTAATAAAAGATGGCGTCTACCGTCTGGTACACAGTGCCTCCAGCTCAGAATTAGTCCATAAAATGAATAAACTAAAAAAATGCGCGTAAGGTCAAAATTAGCCTAGAAATTAAAATCAGTTTTAGAATGGAAAACGATTTGAAATTGAAATTCGGGATGGGGAGCGCAATGTTTGTTCTACACTAACAGTCCCTTCCCAAGCCCCGCTGCATTGGAAACTCATTTTACGCATTTTGAATCATGAAGAACCCATTGTTATAAGCTACTCAACCCTACATTTCAGTCGCCCCTAATTTTTTTTCAAACTTAGGGACCAATTATTTGAATTTTAGATGGCATTTATTGGCCAGAAGCGTGTGCTAACTGCTAAGCTTTTGCTAAGAAGAAAGCAGACTTGTACCCGAACTTCGTTACGGTACGTCTAGCTCACGCTTGTTACGTTGTATCAATGGTAGGCCTATAGGCCAGGCGTCTGCAACCTTTTTTAGCAAATCAATCAATCAATCAATCAATAAATAAATATAATACATTTGCAATACAATACAATACAATACAACCAGATTCGGATCTGCACATCCCAAGCCAAAAAATGAAACAACAAAATTGGTTGCAACCAACTTTGTAAGATACGCCTTAAGTGTTACACCCGACCACGATAGGATGACATCTTCTTCTTCTTCTTCTTCACCTTCTTCAAGTTACAGGTGACTGGCTGGTTGGCAGCAACATGTGGCATCGATGTCTCCACTCCCCTCCATCCTATTCCTATAACACGCCTTCTACAGCTTCACGCACATCCTCCATGACATTGCTGCATAATTTCTTCAAAAAATATTTTTTATACAAATTCGGAAAACGTTTTTCTTACTCTATTTACCTAAAGTAGAGAATCAACGATAATTTTTTTTTTTTTCATAAAATTATCTTGTTCATATTTTTTATACCAAGATTAAGTCAGTATTAACAGCCCACTGCCATGTGCTTAAAGAATAACTTATTCTGGGGGTTTATTATATGTAAACAAAACAATTTAAAGCAGCACTTTGTATTCTTAATTTGTCTTGTTTGTTTAAATTTTAACCGCAGGTTAAGTTATTAAGTTATTACTAAACGGCAATGGTGGGTCCAGTGGAGTCTGTTATTACTGAATTCCACGGCTATTGGAACAGAAAACTATGTAAAACCGTATATGTATAAGGGGGGGTTGGGGGGGGGGGGGGGCAGCCGCTCAATGGGAAAATGTACGACGAAATTAATAGTAAATTTAATAATTTTTAATTTTTATTTTAGCCGAATATTTTTTTTTTTTTTTTTTTTTTTTTTTTTTTTTTTTTTTTTTTTTTAATGAAGCAGCAATGTAACACATCCAG
Source organism: Psococerastis gibbosa (assembly GCA_963971405.1). Taxonomy (NCBI): domain Eukaryota; kingdom Metazoa; phylum Arthropoda; class Insecta; order Psocodea; family Psocidae; genus Psococerastis; species Psococerastis gibbosa. The sequence goes on from OZ020484.1 coordinate 45,995,221, forward strand.
GACCTGATCGCGTATGTGCTGCTAAAGTCCAGCGATAGTAATTTTATTTTAATGTAATGTGCATATTATTGATTCATAATTGAAAAAAAAACTAGTGGTTGTATTACATAATTTTCCAGGTTTAAAGATATAATAGATCTTTGGGCGAACAGAAAGTGGTAAATAGTTTGGTTGGTAGCTTTCAATGTCCAGAGCAAGGACGGATACAGGGGGGGGGATAGCTGCTCCCCTCCCCCAAATTTGGTAAATCTATTGTAAATTAATTTATTACGCTCTGATTTAATCGACCCTACATATGTTTTTCCTATTTTGACCCACAACTACCCCCCCCCCCCCCAAAAATGGGCTGGATCGGTCCATGGTCCAGAGGTGATTTGGTCTTGGCCCCCAAAAATATTATATGTATATTTACGCCACTGAGTCGAAACGATCTGTTTTTAAAATAAAATGCGCTGCTGCTGTTGGCAAAGTCATTATTATGGGGCGGCCTGTGAACGGGCGTGCTCAAGAGGCCGTCAGCGCGCGCGGGTCCGTTGTATAATTATCAGTTTTAATTGGGCGGGCAGAAAGATGCCTTTGTTTTTAATAATGAGCGTTAGCAGCTCAGGCTGCCCTATCTCACGTCCCTCGTCGCTTTTTATTCGAAAAATTATAAACTCTATTGTTCTCCACACGAGGGAATTACAAAGGAAAAGGAATTATGAAGGTTTTTGCCTTTTGTAGGCAGAATTTGAGATCGATAAATGTTTTATTATTTTATAAAGAGTTATTGTTAGAAAATGAATTGGAAACTGGATGGGATTTAGTTAGATACATTAGGTAGTGTCATGGGCATAGCTAGGATTCGATCCAGAGCGGGAGGTGCACAATTTCGATTAAATCGCTTGGATTTCGCGGGTTTATTTAAATTCTGTTGCGCGGAATATGGGCCTAAACATTAAAATCGTTATTAATTATAACTAGTTTAAATTCCCCGCACTTCTTTTATATTGTGTAAATTCCTCAAAGAAATCCCAATTCTAGCTAGTGCTACCTACCATGTCAAATCTTTAGGGGGGGGGGGTACGTTTTGAAGCACTATAAGTGACGTTGTAGATTATACATTTTTGTGCAGGGATTTTTCTTGCCTTGTTACGACTTACGAGCAACTATTTATTCACGTGCATCCTTTGTGGGACACTGAGTTAAAATCCTAATTCTTAGTCAATTGAATACTATCATACAATGGTAATAGGCTTAGGCTACTTGACAGTTGGCACGACAAGAATAAATGAAATGCTTAGAATGAGGAAGCTTATAGGTTCACAAAAATAATAAAATTCATTTTCTGCATGGAAAATTGTAAATATTTATAAAAAAAATAAATAAATGCTGGTATTTTTAGCTGTGGATTACAAGAGCCAAAAGCGCCGTCAGACATGGGTGACAAAAATATGACGTCACACTCCGGTTACAATAATGCACTATAACCCATAGCCTGCCAATCGAAATAAGCAGACTGGCATCCTTATGCTTATACATAGGATGCAGTATTTCAGGGCTTTGTGATTTTTTTCATGAAATCACAGGATCGAAGTAACAAAATATTTGCGTCCCACTTTCGGATTCTGGCCACTTGGTAGCGCTTGGGTGTTTCCCGCACAAATTTAAAAATTAAATGTAGTAGTCAATATCAATTTAATGTGTCATTTCATATTAATAAATCCAGAATGACCCAAATTTAATGAAACCAACTAGTTTTTTGTATCATTCGCACACCTAGGCCTATCTACAGTACAACGGTCAATGAATATTTAAAAAAAAAAATGCTCGTGGTATCCTACGCAGTATGTATTAATGTATGGAAGTATCACATACAATACTTCAAATTATGTCCCAAGATGAGTTTAGAAAGAGTACTGTAATTTACGTTCCGTTACGTTACGGCAAGCATTCATTAGGGCCTTTTCGTACAGGTCACTGGGGGTTTGACATTTTAAACCAAAACCCTGTATGAGGAAAGTGACAAAAGACGTCTTTGCGTCGTGTTCATTAAGCATACTGTCACAGTAGACCATGTATTGGACATTTTCACAACCCCTATTTATTCAGACAGGTAGTTCCTCACTAACGCAATACGGTGACACCCACCATGTTCCCTTCCTTTTGACTCTGTAAGCCATGGGTAACAAGTGAAAACTCAAGATGAGTTCAATGAAAAAGGCTTTTAAAATACAGCATAATGCAATAACATTAATGTAATAACAAATATACAGTAATTTACAGTGAAGAGACTTTTTCCTTCTGGTAGGAATTGTCTTGCATTGACTTAAAGTTTCCACTCGATTTTCCTTGCTTCAACATTTTCTCGACGCCTCCTCTGCTCCTGTTCCTCGAAATCTGTTTCCCTAAAAATGTCAATAATATTAGCCTACCGATACATACCAATTAAAATATGACAACCTATTTTGTTTTAGTTAATGTATGCTGCAGTGGGCCCATAGAGGGAAGTCGCAAATTATTACTTCGCGAGCCCCATGCATGCAAAGGCTTAAAAATAGGCTGTACAGTAACTTGTTATACTCAGGTGTGTTTGGGGGGTGTGTTAAGTGACTTAATTTGGCTACAAGACGGCAAAAATGCAACACATACAACATTTTAAGAAGGATTAAAGCTATTGTGGGTTGAATATAAATTACTAACTTATTACCTTTTAGAAGTATTATAGTAGGCCTACTGTACTTTACATAATGTGTAGCATAGTGTGAAGTTTTCAATCCAACAACCGAACTTATTTTGTTAGTAAAGTAGGTATTGCTGTAGAGATTGAATCAATAAATAATTTTTATCATTTTTGTTTATCAAAAGCCCACTCATTTCTGCTGCGTTGTTTTTGTTTTGAAAATGAATGTTGACTTCAAAACAGGCAGCCAATAGTAGGCCAAGTTTTATAGAACGTTCGAATACACTCACAATTGTTTCTTAATAAATTTATTTGATTGGTTAAAACTGGGACGCAAATATTTTGTGACTCGGCTCATGTGATTTTCCTAGTTGGAATCACAGACGGCCCTATACCGACTAGCATTCTATAGTAAATATTTATTCTATGCTATAACCTGTTCAGCCACCTCTACGAGAACGAGCCATATTGTTTGTATTCATAATTAATTTCTAAACGTAAACCCCAACATAAATCCTACAAGATCCAATTTCTGCATGAAGCAAATATTTACGACGAAAAATTGTCATAATTCCCAAAAAGGGTGATGCAATAAAAAAGAACAGAAAAGTTGCGCCAAGCTTTAAATTTAATTAGAGATTCTCGCGTCATCTATGGAAAAGTTATGCCAACTAAAATAGATGTTTAAAGTTAAATTTGAGACTATTGCGTCATCTATACATAACATTTTCAACTAATCTAGACATTTTACGCTATGGAACTCCATTTTTAGTTCCAATTATAACAGATAGAGTGCGCTACTCAGTATTGAAATATTCAAAATGGCTTCTCAATAACAACAAATTTTCAACAATTTAATAAAATAATAAAATTATTTTAGGTTTCATATTATAGCTGAACGTTGATCATTTCTGTAAAATGATAAAATTAGGTAATGCCTTTATCAATTCTCTTGCATCTTGCAGATAGAATACAACTGGTTGTTAAAATCAATCATAACCAATTAACCGAAAGTATTAATGCGGTGAGCTGATCGTATGCTTGGCAAGGTTTAATTAATTTTCATATTGTATGTTTTGTGTTTTAGGATTAAGTATCTGCTCTAGAATAATATTGTCAGCAGTGGCAAAACCTCAGGCATTTGTGACGCAAAGACAGTACAGTACGAGCTTCTACAATAAATGTAAGTATCTACTGTAAGTAAAGCTATTCATTTTTTTTACACTTATCTCAATAACTGGGTAGGTACGTACTCAGTGGCGTCACCAAGGGGGGAGGTCAGCGGGGTCCGGACCTCCCCTCAAAATTTAGGAAAACAGAAAAAATTTCAGATATTTATTCAAAAAAATTCCCCGGGGAGACCCCTGTTTCCAGTTTTGTTAATAATGTTATCGTCTGCAAAATCAAATTTTTTTTGCTGACAAACTATTTCAGGCCCATTTTTTTCAAAAACCTTCCCCGGGCCCCCCTTGTTAGCTGTAATATTCTTCATATGTAAAATATGAGCATAACTGCTTTCAAAGTGCGTAAATGCCACTATTTTGGGCCTATTCTTTTTCAAAATAATTCCCCCGGGCCCCCCTTTCTTGCAGTAGGTCATTTATTTTTCGGCTGTATAACCTAAACGCTATTAAAATAGGTTACAAGACGTATATACATCAAAATGTGTAAAACTCCACAATTTCAGGCCGATTTTTTTTCAAAAACCTTCCCCGGGGAGACCCCCGGGCCCCCCTTCAGCCCCCCAATCCTTCGGGTGGGGAAATTAAGATCATGCCCCTAATTAAAAGATGCTTACGTCCATGAGGACGGCTTTCTTATTTTTCTACTATTTTACGAAAATATGGGGGGGGGGAGCGCCAAATGAAACACCGCCTCATTCGAAAACCTATCGTAATTTATAAACGGGCAACCTTTATGTATTGATGTTGCATGAAAACTGGACCCCCCCCCCCAAAAAAAAAATCTGGCTACGCCACTGTACGTACTAGTTGAATCGGTAACTGAAAGAAATCTTTCCGCTATTTACCATGCCTGCAGGACACCTGTGGCCTGCCCGTTCATGGACATAAGTCATAACGTGCTTGGGCGGTGGACCTCATTAAGAGACGTACTTAAACTATCGAATACCGGTATAAATTTGAGTGTATCCTTATTTCTCTATCTCTATCTTATTCCCCTATGATTTTATACACCACCTTGATCACCATACAAGACATCGCCCGGGAGCCACTAATAATCCTCATTACTCCCTAACATTCAAGTGCCTTTTTTCGGTAGGTCTATCTGCTTCCCGTCAACACTTCTCACCTCTCTCTTTTTGCGTCACTCCCATCTAGTTCTCATTTTTAGTCGCCTTCTAGATCTCCAGCAACGCCTTTTCTCTGTCCGTCCATCCCCTTTACATGGACGTACCACATCACCTTTCCTCTTAAAACTCACTCCAATGCTTATTGTCTCAATTCGAATTTTTATTCTATCGTTTAACTATTTTGCACGCATGTTTTCAATTTCTTTGACGTATTTTTTATTTATTTTTTCCAGTAACTGCAGAACAGCTATGGAAAGGAGTGACAAGCGTCAGCAACGCAGGGCGAAAGCGTGGACGTGCCAAAGGCATCTCCAAAAAGGGGATGAAAAATCTCAACCGGGGACAAATCATTGGTGTAGGTAAAGCCAACATGTTCTGGCCTGGACTGACGGGGCCTGTGATTCGAGGCCGTGAATTAGTAGAGCAGCAGAAGCTTCCTCCAGACCCAGAACGCGAGGCTCGGCTAATCAAACTTCGAGACGAGGCCACCGGCAGGCGATCGCGTCGATTGCATCCTCTGGAACGTGGTTGGACTGGTGCTAAGATGGGTGGAAGAAGTATTGGGCCTCCTGATCCCGTGGGTGAAGGTAGGTCTTTTTTTGGCAGATGCCTTTCTTGTTAATAAATTGGTTTGCAGCAACTTGATTGTCAAATGCATTAAGGTGCATTGTCAAGGTACTAGTCACTATTATACTAGAGGTTTTCTCGGGAACTTCAGTTCTCAGTTCAAGTGATTCAAACCTGTTGTTTAAATCCCTCCGAGTCACCCACCATGAGAAAATACCTACCATAATATAATTACCTGCCTCACCTTAGAGGGCCATCGATAGGAGTGCTTTGCTACCATGATTTAACTACTGCAAGAAGGGAGAATGGCCCGTTGGACGATTCGGAGATTCTGAGAATCGTAGCAGTCTTAAGAGACAATAAGTGATAATGTAACAATATATGTATATCTGGCTATCATGATGTAAAAGAGTTTTTCCTTAGCAGTAGTCCAGAATCCACTGAAAGTGTTTAAGCAGATCTAGTCCCCTGGGTGTGGTATGTGAATTTAATATTATTTACTTCTTGTTGTCTGATTGATTTCAGATAATTTTGAGGGGTTCGAGAGTAAAGTGTTGGAATACAAGATGGTGACGGTCATGACCGGTAACTTGGGGCGGAAACGGCGCATGTCTGCCATGGCAATAACGGGAAACAAGGCTGGTCTCGCCGGAATCGCCATGGGTAAAGCCATTGACCCAAAAACAGCGCTTCGAGTTGCTAAAAATCGTGCCGGCCAGAAACTCATATTCTTTGATCTGTACAACAATCATACTGGTACGTATTTATTGTAATTTTTTGCAATACCCAAGGACTGGCTGTTGCCTAGTTGGTAGAGAACTTGTGTCTGTGAACCCAATCTAAAGTTCAACATAAAAAAATAAAAAATTTCCTGGGTCAACCCACCCTAAACTAAGGCTAGACGAAAAACCGGTTGCCGGGCATGTTGTTAACCACATCCCTAATAGAGCCGTGATAAACCACCCTTCTAGCTTGCTCTCTACTTAAAGAGAGAAGCTGATCGGTGAGCTTCTTACTAGGACCCGGAATCAGCTATGTCTTACTTGATCAACCATTATTTAGACGTCCCATCCATAATTTCTTTCAGTGTACCACGATTTCTTCTGTCAGTTTGGCAAGACCAAGATATTCGCGAAGAAGATGCCGGAGGGGTATGGTCTGGTCTGCCACAGAGCCATCAGGACTTGCTGCGAGGTTATCGGGATTAAGGACCTGTATGCCAAAGTAGAGGGACCCACCCGTTTACAACACATAGTCAAAGCTTTCTTCATAGGATTACTACAGCAGGTGAGTTACGTTATTTACAATTTAAGCTTTCTTCATGCAATGACGCATTTTTTGTCAAAGAGCAGTGCTTCTTCCTTGTACCACTTAGTTCCCCTATCGCAAAATAAGGGGCTTTCTCAGATACATTTCTGTGTTCATGGTCCTAGATAGTGTTGCACGATAGCAGATAGCAGAACGGCCCGTGAAGAGCTTTGATTGCCAGAACAATTCTCTCCATTTGTCTCATAGTAGGGTGCAACCTTTAAAAGACGTATGTTTTTCCATGTGTTTATGGTCCTAGATAGTGTTGTACGAAGTACCCAGATAGCACAACGGCCCGTGAAGAGCTTTGATTGCCAGAACAATAAGACGTATGTTTTTCAATGTTTTCAGAAAAGCCACGAACAGTTAGCAGAGGAAAAACAGCTGCACGTGGTAGAGTTCAGAGAAGAACGGAATAATTTACCAGTGGTTGTGGCATCGCCTACGAGATGTCGCACTGATGATGAGGTGCCCGTGGATGAGCCGAGAGACTTCACACAGCATGTGCTGGGTGGCAGGGTCGTACTGCAGAAGAAAAAGTGGCCGAGGTTCTACCAAGTGCTGCCTGGCTGGGAGAAACACCTTAAGAAGACTTTGTACAGGAGAAATCACCCCGACGTAAGTGCTGCTAAAGGAAATTTCAGAGAGCTAATTTTTACACAGGGGAAAAAATCTAGTTTTCCAAAATATGCCTAGGCTACATGAAAATAATTATTACTTTATTTCAAAGCAATGTAATTGTTAAAACAGCTTATTAACTCTTTTGTTCCTACATTTTGCCTTGTGAACTTTCGTTATAGCTACGTGTTTTCTTTGGAGGACCACCAGATATTGCTAAAAAATAATCAGTTGTTTTGGGTTGCGTCTTGAGGTAAACTGAGATGTAGGTATCATAGTCATTATATTCTTTGGTTGCTTGCAAAACAACGTAGTGTTCAATCCTTTTATTGTTTCAGGTTCGGGTGAGGTTGCTTGCTGAGTATGGAGAATTAAGAAGCTTTTTAACTGACACCTATCCTGAGTGTAGACCTACCGGCAAGGGTATGCACAAGAAGAAATAATATAACCATACACTCTTTTTATGTAAATATGCCTAAGAATAAATGTTGCGGGAACAAATGTGTTTGTTTCTTGGGATATAAATACATATTAACTTTTTGCTCAATTACAAAACCAACCTAGCGGAGTTAGGGCTATAAAGCCGTCTCTTACTCAACTAAGAAGACCCGGAACCGCCTGCTTTGCATGCCCTCCAAAGCATGGCCAGAAAATGTAGCTAGTGTGGAACCAACAACCTTTCGGGTGAAAATCGGAGTCTGTACCACTACTCTACATTACATGTCCTGATATGTATTAAAGTACAAAAGTTTCACTTAGGTTTTGTTTTACACATGTCACTGTTGAAAAGAACGGGGTATATCTGTTACCTGCTGTCCGCTATATTATTTATTAGGGTAACTCGCCATCACTGGAGGTAGGACGATATCAATGGGTTTGAGGATGGGCTGGGGCCCGGGTGTCCATTCATCTTTGTAAAAAAACAATGACTTGCCGAACCTATACCTACCACCAACAATGCTGCAGGAGTTAATGAAGTGGCGATAGCTCGAATCTGACCTGTAGCACAAACGAAAAAAGAATAACTTAGCCGAGGAAGTATTTAAACCATTTTTATACGGTGTTAAAACTAACCTGCTCGTGTAATAACAAAGCTGAAAACATTCACTTGTTTTGTTGGACCCAAAGAAAAATGTTCGTGCTCCGTCTAGCATTCACAACAACGAACAGCAACTAATATAATATGTTGACAAACAACTTGAAATTTAAATATAATTCCACTTTAATTGCCGAAAGACGATTTAGAGAGACTGGGGTTTATTCAGAATAATTTAAATTATTGCATAATTTATTCCCCGGTTATTCTTTAATGTTGGTGCTGAAGCATCTCACATCTCTCTGAAACGACCTCACAAGAGAAATAAATGTTTTAAATAGTTTCGTTGGAATTATATATTTTATAAGTAGATATTTTTTGGGCTGATGGTGGGCTGTGGTCGCGTCGTAGAAGCGTACTTCCAAACGTTTCGTCAACATCTGCGATCGACATCTTCAAATAGTTGCTGCTAAGCCTCCCAAATCTTTAAAGTCTACTACCACTGAAGATGTCGATCGCAGACGCTGACGGAACGTTTGGTAGTATGCTTTCAGATCAACCGGGATTCTGCTGCATCATCAATCCTCAATTTGTCAAAAGAGTCGTCTACAGAGTTGAATAATATGTTCTTTCAGGGATGACCAGTAAAATCGAGGTAGTTTATTAGATGTTTCTGGAAGTCCTATAGTTTTGCCTTGGAGAAAGGGCTACATTAGAAAACACCGAAGTACTTTATATACATTTATTATACGTGTCCTAGTCTAGTTTGGGAAGAAACATTCAATTGAGATATTCGGGTACAGATAGTTAAAGTGTTAATTTCTATTAAATACAACCTGTAAAATAATGTCAAGTAAACTAGTAGTTTCTGAATCATACCCAAGGTGTCGCCGACTGCTTATCTTCTCAATAGCCTATTTGAAAGTCTATCAGACTTTATTCGTAGTTACTAAAGGAAAATTACTCCCGTTGAGGAGGTCAGTGAGAAGATCAGTATTTTTCATAAATTGAGGAAATGTGAGTTTTAAAACATCAGGCGAGCAACATCAGATTTTAGCGCATTTTGTCTGGATTAATAACATATTTCAGCTTCGTGAGTATTGACATTGAGCTCATAATTAACTATGTAAAGTTGAGTCACTTATTCAGGCCCGGCCAATCAGAAACGTTTTGTTTTATGACTAGCCAATTTCAAAAATTAATTAAACTGGGCTATGAAGTCTCTAAAACGCAGCATGCATAACTCCCACATAGGTGTGAGCATAAGATACTCCGAAAGGTGTATGGCCCAGTGCCAAATCAGGGAGAGAGGAGGGAGGGATAGCGATATACCAAGAACCTACAATAGTAGCCGACATCAAGAGAGCCCGTATCAGGTGGCTGGGGCACGTGCAACGAATGCCAGAGAATAGAGCAACAGGAGCAGCCGTACACAAGGTGCCCCATGGGAGAAGACGAGTGGGGCGACCCCGGATGCGATGGCGAGACGATGCTGAGATGGATCTGGCGACTCTTGGCGTCAATGACGGACGAAGGAGAGCGCAGGCTGACGTGGTGGCAGGCCAATACCCTTTACGGGCCGTACGAAGGGGAGTAAGTAGTAAGTATAGCAGACATGTTGGAATTATAAAAGGAAAGAAGGCCATTGTAGGGTTTAGGATTTAGCGGTCAACATCTTCCAAGGGCAGAATAAGACAACCAAGAAGTCCGTTGCCAGGCCACTTTTGCGGGATCAGCTGTAATCGGTGTCGGACCCCTTGTCTGTAGACGACCACTGCAAGCTTGACTCCTATTGAGTGCTCCACCACCGTCCCAATGTCCTTCAGCGATGAGAAATTGCTGTCGTTGACACTCCCGAACTCAACGATTAAATCTTCCACTTGAAGCCCCTGCAACGAAGAGGAATTTTGGTTTTAGAACAACAGTACTTGCAATATTTAATGAGCATGCCGTACACATTGGCCATTTAACTTATTTTACCAGCCGCAAAACAGGATTGACGTAGCCATCAATTCTCCAATAAACATTTACTAAATGATCATGACACCATGACACCACCATGACACCATCCATTTATGCTAAGCTTGGAATTATTCAGAGGAACTTGTAACCAAATTTTATTGTAAGAATAGTAGTTAGGATATATTTATATATTACGTTGTTCTTTGGTAGTTAGGTAGGTTTTTTTTTTATAAATTTAAATTATTTAATAAAAAGTTACAATAGGCTATAAACAGTAGGAATTTTGTTGTTGTTGTTGTTTTTTCGCTTTACATTATGTAATATTTATACACATAAGGGCTACGGCTGTGAGATGTAATAAAAAAAAATTCTATTCTATTCTATTCTATACCCCTGAATCACCACAAATTAAGTTGGTCTATTTTTTTTTTTTTTAATGAAAACTTATTAGATTATTTCATGTACCCTATAGAGTAGGAGTAAACGTGTGTCCGGGCCTAGGACATGCTGATCCAATACATTGGGGCCTAGATAGGCTTGTCATTGACGTCTGAAAGATCTGTCTGGGACACAGCTTCTCCTAGTCTCGGGCAAACCAAAAGGTGGCCGTAGTCTTGTTGTTGTCCGCAAGTCGGGTCTTCCACCAGTCCCCACCTACACAGATTCGTGCGGCATCCTGTTACCCCGGCGTCTCTGGTAACGGCGCGAATAAGCCGCCCATTCCACCGACCGGATAGGGCTATTTACAAAAACGGTGACGTGGTAGCAGACATTCAAGACTTAGGCGGGGCTTCCACCGACCTCGCATTGCAGAATTGACGGAAATGTTTATTTTCCTCCATGCCATAGTTAAAATTGATCAATGAACATACAGTAAAATCACAAACTAAAATTAAAAAATGGCGACATGGGATATGTTAAGTACAAACATTTTAATAGATTTCTTTATAAAGAAAAATTCTAATTTCCGTCAATGTCATTTGCATTCTGCAATGCGAGCTCGGTGGAAACGCCACCTAAGTCTTGAATGTCTGCTACCACGTCACCGTTTTTGTAAATAGCCCCAGCCGGTCGGTGGAATGGGCGCCTAACCCCGTCAGCCAATCCTTCCACCACTGGGCCAAGTGACAACAATGATACACCCTATTATAAGGTGGTTTTCATTTTTGTTAGTATAACACTTCCATTTGAATTCGATAATTCGGTAAATTTTGGTCGTTTAGATCAGTTTCACGGGAAACCCCCATTGACCAAAATTTAATAAATCTTATATTTCTTATAGCTCTACAATGAAATGAAATCTACATAAAATGAGTGGCATTGGTGTCCCGGGGGTCCGATTGGGTCTTAATGGGCCCCAAAAGTCTTTGCATTTATACGAGCTGAAATCAAATTTACAAAATATGTCATAGCTATTTATAGAATGCTTAAGCTCATCTTCTTGTAAAATGTCCACACTCCGCTGATATATTAATAACCCCTTAAAACTCAATTGCATATTCTGAACGAACAGACCAACATATATTGTAACAGTAGTAACAATGACAGAACTGGCAATGTATTTTCCATAATTTCTTCAAAAAATAATTTTTTACCCAGAACCAAATATTTTTAAAACAACCTGTTTCGTTTTGTTACTCTATTGAACACCAAAAACATATCTGAAGGTAGAAATCATCGATAGAAAGGTTCCACAGAAAAGTTTACTTTTAGTCATTCTTCATGAAAATTTAGTTATTTTTATTTTTTTACCCCCAGCACGCGACCCATCGCATTTTGTTGCCATTAATGATGACTACAATATATGTGAATTTAAAAGAAATCGTTGTAGCCGTTTTTGAGAAATAATTTTTTTAGACTTAAAAAAATTGTCTCGAGGTTATGATTTTTGTGAACCTACATGCCAAATTTCATCAAAATCAACCGAGTAGTTTGTCCGGAAATCAACGCACAGGCAGAGCGACAGACAGACATTTCGTAAAAACCACTTTTTTGGGTTCCATGGACCTCAAAACGTGTAAATCAGTTGAAATCTCGGAATCGAAAATTTCGACCATCACAAAGCTTTCCTTATACTACGTATAAATTGGAAAGCAATGAACTTGCATACGGTACGTAAACTTACAGCAGCAGAAGCGGGGGAGGCAACGTGAACAAGTTTGACCTTGGCTATTGGCGCGGTGTGCTCTGTCTTATCAGCTGTAGGCTCAGCCATTTCAACTTCTAAAGTCTCACGCTCTCGTGCATGGACATTGTGCAAAGCATGTTCAATCTGCTTCATGAGTTCCTTGTGGTCGTTCTGCAGACATATTATACGCTGTCGTGCGTGTCGGACGTGGGACACATCCATGTCATTGCGAGGAAACCCTTCTTCGTCAACCACCGGCCCCGTCATGCCGACATTATTCTGAAAATACAACTTTTAAGGAGAACATACACTAGGCTCTATAGAGCCTGTGCTCAATGTTGTTGTTGTTGATAGTAGCATGTAATGCCAATAATCCACCGATCACAGTAAAGTTGATTTAGTGGTACCACAAAAAACCGTGCAGTTAACTATTCCGTATAATTTTAATCAACGCACTTATGAAGGCGTCCATCTTGCTGATCCTCTTGATTTCAGCCGGGAGTTTATTATAACGACTAATTCCAAAGTCAAACACAAAATTTTTATGTTCTAAAATGAAGTTATGAGCATTCCGGGTGTTATAACTATGAACATGAATGATTGAATGAAACATGAAGATTTTTTTCTATCTTGTATATAAGTCATAACATCCAGAAATACGTGGTCTTCAATATTTAACCACTCCAGTTCCTGCAGCATCCTATCCCTAGAGGTATTTAATTATTATTGTGATAAGATGTAACATAGATGGGCAAATGTAATGATTGATTGATACTTAGACGTATTCAACTATTCACTCGCCTACCGTGCATTGGAAATGCTACCGACTGATATTCTTGATGGATTGAATATGTATTGGTAAATTTGTGATTAATTTTTCGGTCAGATTTTACTGGGAGTTTCATGGAGGGAGACGGGCAGCTGAACTATGCATTTGGTATGGAAGTTGGTCAAGTTGGACCGTTGTCATATTTACGATAATACGATCAGTAGTTGCATTTAATATTTATACTAATCTACTAGTTAGTACGGTTCATAAACTTACAATGTCCAAAACAACTTTCCAGTCACTAATTTCCTTTTCGATCTTATCCTTGTTGTCTATCAGAGCAAGGACATCTTGTCTTGAGAATTGCGCCTCGTCCACATCCATGCCAGGCATTGAGAAATGAGTATTTGGCTTACTTTCAATAGCAATTTCTGTAATAAAATCAGCTACAAGAAATAATAATATTACTTGACAATCAAAATTCAAGAATTTAGAGGTCTATAATGGGAGAGATGGGACGTTGGAGTTTCAAGTGCGCCAAAAGTATTTTTTGACCACCTGATGCCACGTCTTCTACGATCAGCCATTGGAAGAAAGTACCAGATGGCCCCAGGATTCAAAAAAATACGTTTGGCTTGTCTCATCTCTCTTATATATAACTCTCACCTCTACAAAAACCAAAATTCATGGTCAGTGGGTCCCCCAATATAATGCCACGACATTGTCGCAGATATAGTGTCTGTGCCTATTGTGATTTGTGGTGTCGGAATTTAGAAACTTTCAAAATGGCGATAGTTAATTACTAATTAGTTATATACATGGTTAAATAATATATATACATGTATCACAAATCACAATACTGAAAAAGTGGACTCATTTTCACATTTTCTTGATACTTGTTTTAATATCAATATTAATTTAATATACATTATGGAAGAAGTTGACAGCAGCTGGAAAGAGACTGAGCGGAATATAAAGACGGTAGGTAATACGCACGACAATTTCATGTAGCGATACACTAACTTAATAAGATAAGCAATAATAGGCTACATTAGAGTCGGCCCTTCAGTACATCAGATTGTTCATTTTACAAATAATGCAAATAATTATTATTTATGTATGTATGTAGGCATATACCATGCGATAACAATGATTAGTAAATAAGAAATGCCATGTTATGTGATTTACGTAAAATTCTTAGCGGTAAATGGAAATGTTTTTAAGGGGGGGCAGCTGAAGTATGTTTCCAAGTTCAATTAAACTAAGTTATCACACTACCAATTGCTTTCAGGCTGGGTACCGGGAGGGTGTGACGGCCGGAAGAGAGTCTTCGTTTCAAGATGGCTTCAATGAGGGTTATGCAGAAGGACACAAAATGGGACGCCTTCTTGGACAGATGTTGGGTAAACAAAAGTGAGTCAGAACTATCAAGTAAAATTTAAATTTAAAATGGCTTGTTGCCAACAAGTCATTTATAGTCCCAAACATTGACCCTCCAGGTTAAGTTCTCTGACATCTGGCAATTGAATATGCATCTGACGTAATCTAAGAAACAAATAAATACCTACAGGTTGTAATATTGAAAATTCGGGTGGCCCTGGGACCGTGGTAGTCCTAAAATATGCCTTTAATTGCCGCAGAGTGCTCAACAACCCTTCTGCTGTGGCTGTATTGACAGCGATAGTGCGTATAAGCTTGATTGCTTTCGACACCTCAGGGATTAAAATGTTGATTGTTTCGTTAGCTGGCAAAAATTATTTTTATTTGCCGCACTGAGCTAAGAGCAGTGCTGTACAGTGTACACAAGTATCATGCAGCATGGAAAGATGTAAGGATAGCCGGTTTATGTTAATATCGTAGCAGAAAAAAATTACGGGCATTCGCCAAGCATGTATTGCCATTAGATAGAGAAAAGATATTCGTCTTCAAGCTACTACGGCATTTAAAGATGACGACCTAAATCGTTCTTCGATTTATATTTTTTATGTTTTACATTATTTAACTGTTATCGCTTCTAGTAGGGCATGTCCCACCAATCTTCAGATTGGTAGAGCATCGGCCATATAGAAGTCGGGGCCTACGAACACCGTAAAGTAAAGAGTTGAAAGTTACCTTGATAAATCGTATATTAAGCAAATTCTAAATGGATCTCTGAAAATGCTTCCGCCCAATCGATCAAGACATTGCGATTTTACGACATTTATATTAGAGATTTCTCTTTACAAAAGAGGTTCATTACGACAGCCATGAATGTTTGCTGCCACGTAACTAATTGAATCCCGCTAGATGGCTGCCAGGTTCTATTCTCTTTCACGATTTAGCTGTCGTAACTTTGGTTGTCTTGCGCTGTGGAGATGTACAGTTCTCCTACAACCGAGTTGCCACTCGCTACAACTGAACTGCATCTCTCTCCATAAGATAAGTATGGGGATGTGCCTTGCCAATCGCAGCAGGGCCATGTTGGATTTTCTATTGGAAAATTCTCTATTGGCAGATATCGGTAGATCGGCAGATACCCTTAGGCTTTACTTTGTATTTTATATTCTCTAGATATCTGGAAATATCTCAAAAGCCGGGCCCTACTAATATAAAACCGGAAGATGCGCGCAGAGGAAATTGTTGGATATGCAAGGAAGCAAACGACGCAACCGGGAAAGCGCCGCTCTCTGACAAAATATATGAAACCCTATATGAAGACATAAAAACTGCACAAAGGTCATTTAACGATGATCTTGAAGCAAAATTGCGGACGGAATCGTTGTAGCATTTACATATTCACGACTACCTCTTGGTTACCAGGGTTTGGCATTAAAATGGTAAGCAGGCTAGATTTAATTTCATGTATTTCACCATGTGACAGTAACTCTAATGCTACAATAGAACCAGCTAAACATTATACAAGTATTTTAGGAGCGTTCCCACCAACTTCCAGACATTTTTCATAAGATAAATTTATCACCTGCTATTGAAATCAACTCAACAAAACCTTTTAGGAATGTGAAACTGTGTTTACTTACTGTAGGACAGAGCTGTCTCAGATGAATTCAAAGAAACATTATCTGGAAGTTTGTGGGAGTGGCCCACGGTGGGTTTCCCAAAATTGTCACACCAACTAATTTGAATTAAATTGATCAATTTTAACTATGGCATAGAGTAAAACAAAAATTTCCATCAATGTCATTTACATTCTGCAATAAGAGGTCGGTGGAAACCCCGCCTTTATTAATGATATCTGCTACCACGTCACCGTATGTGTATTTTGCACTTAAAGGTCGGTGGAAACCGCGCCTGAAGGAACGTGCAAACCCTCCTTTTAATATGTGACAGCCATGCGTGATGGCTTCCCCTCCTCCCTCACTGTTGATTTGTGTTTTGAATATTGCCCCCTGTTTCCATGGCAACTCCCGATAGAAAATAAACATGATGGGAGATGAATTGGACGGTCCAAAAAATAGCTTTTTCTTATCAATCATTGGAGAGTTGGAGCTGGGCTTTTTTCCATTCTTGCAGGATATTTATTGCAAGTATAGTTTCGTTACTGGACCCGATTGGTCGTTAGTGATGGTAAGTGCTTCGAGCCATAGTAGGGATAATATATCTACTGTATATCTGTATAATACAGATTGCATGTAACTAAGGCGCCTATTCCACATACGTCAATCATCAATGAAAAATTGAAAAATGACGTTTTAGCAGTCATTAAAGACATAATAAAAATTATGCTACCACGTCAATTTACGTCATTTTTCAATTTTTCATTGACGATTGACGTATGTGGAATGGGCGCCGAAGGAAACTAATGAAAAATGTGAAATTGTAATTAAATAATATAGAAAACAATGGAAATAATTCTTTTTATTTACGTTTAATTAACATTTACGCGTATTTCACCATTTCACAAATTTCCAACCGAATCGTTACCGATCGTTACCGATCTGTTATTAGGTACCTCAATTTTATTGGCTAATGGCCTACCATGGCGTTAAAAGAGTAACTTATCCTGTAATAAGGTTAAATTCTTCTAAATAAACCCCAATGTATGTAACTTTACTTAAAGTTAAAGTAGAAGAGGTGAGAAAGAGAGTGTATTAATATGGTTTAAATAATTCCCTAATGTTGAGGTCCTGAGGCGAATAGATACAGTAGCTGCTGCTGACGGTTAAGAAACGGAAACTAACATACTTCGGCCATGTCATGAGGAACGAAAAGTATCGCCTTCTGTATGTAATAATCCAAGGGGAGATAGAAGAACAGAGGGCTCCCGGCAGAAGAATAATATCCTGGCTGAAACAACTGAGGCAGTGGTTTGGAAAGAGCACGACTTCCCTTTTCAGAGCAGCAGTTTCCAAGGTCCAAATTGCCATTATGATCGCCAATTTCGATAAAAGAGGCATTATAAGAATCTATTTTTATATATAAAGCTATTTTTTTGACGTCATATCCAACTAGTTTTATTTTTTTAGGGTACCGAAGAAGGAATTACACAGATGTCCAAAAAAAGTTTTGACGAGGATCAAAGTTTTATTTGGAACCTCCCGCTATGTGTCACGTATAAAAGCACGAATCCTAATGGTTGTAAGTATCCTGACTAATATATCCTTTTGCTTCCAAGGTTTTGGGTGTTCACAGTCACAGGTATACGCATATTATAGTATTCTGTCCCCCTTTCGTTCACTCTTATAAAGAAATAGCACTTTACAATTACATTACGATAAACATATTCACAATCATACGCTTAAAACTCAATATGACACTGTAGATAGCTCAGGCAGCCTGACACGGTCTACAGAACGTTCTACAAACTCAAGATTACTCATTGGACAGAAAACGAACTGCATAATTTACTGTAACCGACTTTTGGCTTTAACAACGACTTTTGGTCTTCATTATATACATTACGTGTATGTATATTTTGTTTGTTTGTTGTATTGGGTTAGTTGTAAGGCGGTTATTCCACCGACGTCAATAGTGATTATTGATGTGATTGACGTGGTAGCAGACTTTAAAGACAGTCTAAAAATGTCTGCTACCACGTCAATATCACCAACATTATCACTATTGACGTCGGTGGAATAACCGCCTCAGCAAGGCAGTAGATAGAATTATAGAGGGGACCATCTGACGTCACAGGAGGTGAGGTAACCTCAATATATTGAAAACTCCATTTTATCTAGTGTACACTGTAAATATTTCGGGAGGGGTCCGGACCCCGTCCGCGCGGAATATAAAGACAATCACTTATCTTTATATAGTTTAAATTCAATGCCTTATCAGTCATCATAAATAAATGAATGACGGCTTTTGTTCTGTTACTATGGCGCCCATTCCATCGACCGGCTAGGGCTATTTACAAAAACGGTGACGTGGTAGCAGACATTCAAGACTTAGGTGGCGATTCCACCGATCTCGCATTGCAGAATACAAATGAAATGTTTATTTTCCTCTATGCCATAGTTAAAATTGATCAATGATCATACAGTAAAATCACAAACAAACTAAAATTAAAAAATGCCGTCATGGGATATGTTAAGTACAAACATTTTAATAGATTTCTATAAAAAGAAAAACAAACATTTCCGTCAATGTCATTTGCATTCTGCAATACGAGATAGATGGAAACCCCGTCTAGGTCTTGAATGTCTGCTACCACGTCACCGTTTTTGTAAATAGCCCTAGCCGGTCGGTGGAATGGGCGCCTTAGCCAACCTACTGGAGTTAGAGCTGTATAGCCCGCCCTTACATTCAACTAGGAAGGAAAACTTGAGTCCATACCACTATTTTACATGATTGTCTTGCATAAATTATTGAACATGCATCTTTTTTGTTTCATTGTTTCAGGGCCTCAATTGGTTGTGAGCGCGTACGGCTTAGATGTTTTTGGCAATGACGTAGTTAGAGGCTATGGACTTGTGCATGTCCCTGTTTCGCCTGGTCGCCGGAAAAAGAAGTAAGTAATCATCATCATGTTACCTCATATAAAAAGTAGTAGAGCGGAATGGTTACGGCATTAAAAATCTTGTAGAAAGAAAAAAAGAAAATTGTCTTTATTTTCCATATCGGAGAATTTTGGGCCTTCCGGCCCACTCTTACAATTAACCCAATGTACACACCATCGTGGAGGGCACACTGGATGGAAACAACAGAACTGGGCACCGAAGGAGCTTGAACGTATCAAGGTCTAAAGAAGAAGACGCAGGACAGAGAGCTGGAGGATGATATGTTGGGAGTTGCTGTCAACCAATCGTCAAGATTGTGGACTGAAGAAAAATATCATCATTAGTGTGACATGTCATGGTTATGAAATAACCTCCCATACCGGTCAAGGGTAGGCACCCATTAGGTGGACCGAAGCATTTACCCTACGATTCATTATCTATATACAGCTCCGTTGCCAGAAGTGATACATTTGAGCCTCCTTGACTCCTTCTCGCGGCCACTGCTCTGGTTCCAGACCTCAATTTGGTTTCATTGTTTCAGATTGCCCATGTTCGTACCTGAGTCATCCACTGCTGTTCAAAAGTTTACTTCCTGGCTAACCGGCAAGAGGCCTGAATTTACTGACCCGCGAATTCTATGTCAAGGGGACACAAGGGAAGGTATGCAGAAATTCCTTTTTTTTATGATTATAATGTTATTTCTTATTATTTTTTGGAATAGTTGAGTTATCCTTCCACGTGACAAACAGGAACGACTCAACACCTAAAGTCCACACTCATGCAAAATCTGAGTGCCGTTGAACTATATATACGATTAAAATGTGAGAAAATATCTATAAATTGTAATGTGCTATGCGTTGTCCCGTTGCTTAAAATTAGTGTTGAGCTAAAGAAAAGGAATTATTGTTCATGACGGCCCGGAGTTCTCTCCAAATTTTCCATACACTCTTTATCCTTTTTTTCTCATTTAATCTTGTTAATTAACTTAAATCGACTTCGATGGCCAGGTGGTAACATGCTTGCACTTGTGCGAGTCTGTACACGCCATGCGATCGGAGACGTGTCGTAAATCAACACGGGTACTAACCTACAGTGGCGACTGAAGAGGTCAATCGAATACATTCATTAAATTGTTTGTATGCGATTAATCTTTTTTTTTTTTTTAACTAATAACACTATTAAGTTTCTGTAGTTATTCTTTTGCAAAGCCATAATTTTATTTTATATAAATAGAAAAGAAAGCAATAACATTACAAGAAAAAAAAAACGGAGAACAGTAGGGTTCTTTACAACTCCACGGTAATTGTACCTTCTAAATTATGTTACCCTGCTAATGAAACAAGATATCCGCTCTAGACCGCGTGGTATATGTTCAATGTGCTTGTATAGTCCACGCAAAATGAGAAAAGTATGGACATGGAATGTTTTGATCCTGTGCAACACTATAAATATCTTTGCACAATTTTTGTTATGCCTTGCATCCAATGCAACAAGGTCACACAAAACGGTGCAAGGAATATTTTTACAGTGTTGCACAAGATCAAAACATTCCATGTCCATACTTTTCTCATTTTGCGTGGACTATATATGTATACCTCCTACTATTTTATGTTACTCATCCGAAAATATAACACTTCAAATAGAAAATAGCGGCAAGTAAAAAACAAATGGGCAATTCAACAGGCAGGACTGATGACAGAACAGCAGTTACAGATGTTCCGTGTACTTGGGTCCCTGGCCATCTTAATATTGAGTGTATTTGGCTTATGGCAAGAACGCTGGTCCTCCACAACTTGTTGTTGCTTCATTGCATGCGCTGTAGATGGCCATCTAGCTAGCCTGGCAGATTCTATTGCAGCCGATTTTAGCTAGGTGTGCACCACCTCCAAGCAGACCCCCCAGCAGATCTTTTGCGTAAAAACTGCCTTGGTACTCACTAAAACATTTTTTATTGTTGCAGTGGTTCGTGTGCGTTCCCAGGGCCACGTTATTGTCTCCTTCGATACAACACTGCGAGGACTGCAACCATTGGGTTATATTTACGCTTGACTCCCAAATGCATAACTAACATGCCCTACGATTTGCCATAGAATAGGTGGCTTGTCTCATCTGAACCCAATCAAAATCTTTGACGGTGATGGAGAATCATATAACTGATTAGTTAATAACTAATAAGATGTCTTTTCTTACCTTTTCGCTTTAATTTTGTAATAATAAAATAAAAACCTGTAAAAAAAACTGTTAGGTTCTATTTTAGGCGGCCAATTTGCTTCACTAATTCACTTGTGTTTTGAGATCTTTTATTTGTTTTGTTTTAAGGAGACTATCATGTAGATATTTAACTTATCTATTATAAATTAAGTTATAATATGGTAGAGACTTATTAGTGATGTCTGCTACCACGATTAGTGAAGCAAATTAGTCGGTGGAATAGCCGCCTTAGGTTTAGTTCAATTTAGGTTTTAGCCGATTTGCAACTACGACCACAACTGCTCGTACCTACCTATTACATTGCAGGTCTTATACACCCAGTTTTTAAATTTTCCATTTATAAAGGTAATATTTTGTTGCTAGGAGTCCAAGGACTTTAACTAATGAAAGAAAACTTTGCAATTACTTTAACTAATGCTTTGTTGAAAGATAAAATTTTAATTTGCTCTGCATTAAAATTAATTGCATGCATCGAATGGAGTTAATAGAAACTGAGCCTGACTTAAAAGTAAGCTTGGCTTTATAATCGTAAAATTACGGCAGTCTTACTGTAGATGAACCTCACTTCGGCTCTTAGAAATTAGATAGATATCCACCAACCAATGTCAGTGTTCTTATTATTTCTGTAGTTATTCCACCCATACACCTATAGTCAGGGCAATAAATATAATAATTGGTTAACCTATGAAGATATATAGCCTAGATATCCATAATCCATTACCCATCATCGATGGGCTATAGATAAGAAAGAAACAGACGTGCGCATGCATTCGCCTAAAAAGCAGCATATTATACATAAATCTCAAATTATAAAATCAAAAATTCTTTATTTAAAATTTCATAATTTGCGCCAATAACTTCGAATCTCGATTTCTGACCTAAGATGGCTACTGGCAGCCATATTTGTTGATGAATGACTAGTTATATATTTTAATTTTCACTTAAATGGTAAGTTAAATAACTATTCCCTTGAATTGATGCAAATATTACATTTAAAGCATTTTCATACGCTGTTCTGTCATATTTTTTCAACGAATTAACAGCACTGTAATACGTACCAAATTGTTATTTAAGCTTATTGGTAATGATGGGTTCGGTAACCTCAATTTCTGTCAACAGGGGCAAAATCAATCAGGAAGCTCTGGGTCGGGAGGAGACAAAAAGGATGACAAGGAAAAGAAGAAGAAGTATGAGCCACCCATACCCACGCGTGTGGGAAAGAAGAAGAGAAGAACAAAGGGTCCGGATGCAGCAATGAAACTGCCCCCTATCACACCCCACGCCCGCTGCAGACTGAAATTACTTAAATCGGAAAGGATAAAGGATTATTTGCTGATGGAGGAGGAGTTTATTAGGAATCAAGAACGGCTAAAACCACAGGAAGAGAAAAACGAGGTAAGAGAGTAGCCGATATGGGATATGCCTCAAATTTCAGGAAATGGACGCAATGGCGCTGCATCATCGGTTTTTCTCCGAAAATGAAACCGTAAAGCACTCATAGGCACCAAGCTTAATCATAAGTACAGTTCTAGAGAATAAATTCCCTTTTTCTCCCTACTAGTGCCTAATTAAATCAATGCTCGTGAGAGGTGATGCCTTTTAAATGCTTTCAATTTTGTCCCTAAGAAAACTATTTTATTAATAATAATGTCACCGTCTGATTTCAGGAAGAAAGATCAAAAGTTGACGACCTGAGAGGCACTCCCATGTCAGTTGGAACTTTAGAGGAGATAATCGATGATAACCACGCCATCGTCTCAACAGCTGTCGGTAGCGAACATTACGTCAGCATTCTGTCGTTTGTCGACAAAGACCAGTTAGAACCAGGCTGTTCAGTTCTTCTCAACCATAAGGTTTGTGACATTTTATGAGATTAGTACCGAAATGGATGGTTGTATTACAATTACATTTACAATATTGTGACATCTGCAGTTGCCTGGGTAATGCTTTTAAAGACGGGCCTCCACCTTTCTATATGATGACTTACCTGGCGGGGGGGTTAACCGTGATCAACAAGGCGGTTCCCCCGGGACGAGTCCTTGCCATTGCACTTCGGCTTGAATGAATCCTGCGAATGTCTTAAATGTGGGCATCTCGCGCGCGTAATTTTTGGTTCATGAATCTTTTCCGGGGTCTTCAACTTTTTAAGCCGTCGCTTGAAAATTATGGGATAGGACGCCGTCTATCCCACCTTGCTGGGGCATGAACAAAGGTTGGTTGATTTATTGATTGACTAGACGTTACCGCCATCTACCTATGCATTGAGGCCTTGAAAGCGTTTGTAGGAGCCGCCCTAATTCAAAACTTCACTCTATATTTACGACAGAGCTAAACAACTTACTTCGTTACATTTATATTCCTAGGTTCACGCTGTGGTTGGCGTCCTCTCCGACGACACAGATCCGATGGTGACAGTCATGAAGCTGGAAAAAGCCCCGCAAGAAACGTACGCCGATATTGGCGGCTTGGACACACAGATACAGGAGATCAAAGAATCAGTAGAACTGCCGTTGACTCACCCCGAGTATTACGAGGAGATGGGAATCAAACCGCCCAAGGGTGTCATCCTGTATGGACCTCCTGGCACTGGGAAAACATTGTTGGCGAAGGCTGTTGCTAACCAGACTTCAGCGACGTTCCTACGTGTTGTGGGTTCTGAACTTATTCAGAAATATCTGGTAGGTGTTTTATTTATGTTTTGTAAGTGAATAATTCCCAAGTACACTCCGTCGACTGCCTAGCCTCTACAACACGTTATCACAGTTGGACCTAACAATTGATATAAATCGAAATAGCTTATCATCATATAACATCTCATCCGCGTGCTGCTTGTTATGACACCTGAGTAGCTAACCGTATGCCTACTATTTACTTATTTTTTACTTATTTCTTATTTATTTTTTACGTTGTCAAATATGTATGTATGTTGTGACCTATTTGTAAAACCATTTTTAAGTAATTCTTCTGTGTTTAGTTTATAAGTAGTTTTTGTTTCCATTTATTTATCATATTTACTTAGACTATATGTATTAGACTATATCTATTCCACCTAAGGAGCAATGTCCTTGCCCTGTTGTAATATAAGTAATAATAATAATAAATAATAAAGTAGCTTTTTGCATTTTAATAAGTTGGTGAATTTAAGTTAATCGTCATGCAAGGTGTCTGGGTTCCAAAGGTCAACAGTTAATCGAACCAGTTCATTTTGTTCCGTGGTCCCAAGTACACAACCGTTTATTCCTTCACTCCAAAATGGGTTTCTCAACGCTGATGCACTGTAGTATTTCAGACTTACCCCGGCGCAAGCTACTGTCAATCTGATCGTATTGAGCACATGCATTGCTAACCTTTCGCTGTTGATTTCCAGGGAGACGGTCCGAAGCTCGTGCGAGAGCTGTTCCGCGTCGCAGAAGAACACGCACCATCGATTGTGTTTATCGATGAGATCGACGCGGTGGGCACAAAGCGCTACGACAGCAACTCGGGTGGTGAACGGGAAATTCAGAGGACCATGTTGGAGCTGCTGAATCAGCTGGATGGTTTTGACTCGCGTGGTGATGTCAAGGTGAGTATTGTAGCTCAAGTACGAAAAGTGTACAGCGCGTAGGAGGCTTTTTGCTTTTTATGGTAGATATTTATGCCAACTGACTGATGGGAAAACTTGCCTACTGCCATGTTTTACCTTATCCCCAAGCCTAGAAACAATTGTAGGTTTAACAAGCTATCGCTATAACCTTAATAAAGTTAAGCTTGTCAGGATATGTATAGTAAATAAATAAATGAAGATTGACTTCTTGTTCTATTACTAAGCCAACCTAGCAGAGTAGTGGTGCAGACTCCAACTTTCATCCGAAAGGTTGTTGGTTCGAATCCCACACTCGCTACATGATGTAAAGCAGGCGGTCCCGGGCCTTCCTAGTTTAGTGTAAGACAGGGCTTTATAGCCCTAACCCCGTTAGGTTGGCTTAGTAATAGAACAAAATGTCAATATTTATTTATTTATTTACTTATACAGTCCTTTCAATTGGGCGTGGACCTTTATTTTTAATATGGGCTACTAACTACCCTACCTAGCCGATTGCTGCTGCCTAAAGATTCTAAAGCGTCAAAACATCAAGTTCAGTGAAATATTGTTTCAGGTTGTTATGGCGACCAACAGGATCGAGACCCTGGACCCGGCCCTGATTCGCCCCGGCCGTATTGACCGTAAAATTGAATTCCCGCTTCCGGACGAGAAAACCAAGCGACGTATCTTCACCATCCACACGTCCCGCATGACGCTGGCCGACGATGTGAACCTGCAGGAGCTCATTATGGCCAAGGACGACCTCTCCGGCGCTGATATAAAGGTTCGTTTCGTTTAATCAAATTTGATATTTTGCTAAGAGACAATCCTAGGGGGAAAATCCTTATAAGTGTAAACAAAAAATTTCTGACCATTGTCATGTACAGTATGTGTACCCCTTTCTACCACAGATTATTGAATTTGATAATAAGCAAGCCTGTGTTGTTCAGGAGGAGCATGTTTTTTTAGGGTGCCACAAGAAAGCGGAAAACCCCCGATCATGTCGGAAAATCCAAGGGGTCGTAGGTATTGACCAAGGTTCTTCTTTAAAACTGATATCTATTAACTAACACTAGTCATTATCCAGAAACCGAGTTGCTGCTGTGCATTGAAGAAACGGTAATTAACATATATCGCCCATGTGATGAGGAACAAAAATGTAGCCTTCTGCTTGTTATTATCTAAGGGAAGACATAAGGACTGAGCGCTCACAACCTCCCTTTTCCAAGCAGCAGTATCCAAAGTCCAAATTGCCATGATGATCGCCAATCTTCGCTAGAAGGGGCGTACTGTACTGTGAAGAAGTCATTTGCCAAGTTTCGGGGAGAGGGGGGGAGGCTTGTTCCTAAGGGGGTGAAAACTCGAAATTCGGCTAGCCGTTATATCCACTATATTAAGGAATAAGATTTGCTTCATACCGGCCGAACCCGGTTTTTCCCTATTATTATCATGTAATATTATAATTGGAGTGCTGTTTTGGATGAAGGCCTACCTGTACATTGAACCTTGCTCTGCCGAAGACCCCATCTGTTACCGGACATTAGTTTCCGAATAAAGTTTCTGCTATTCGCAAACTGGTTCACTCCTCAGTGTCAACCCCCACTGACTACGTTGGCGAATGGGTAGGCTCAGATATGCTTACCATTGGCATTGTTTCAGGTGTTAGTTCGACTTAACCAAGTATGGGAACCAGTCCAACGCGCTCTAAGATTGATAATATTGAAAATATTTATGTTGCAGGCTATTTGCACTGAAGCTGGCTTGTTGGCGTTGCGGGAGCGTAGGATGAAAGTTACAAACGAAGATTTTAAGAAGAGCAAGGAAAGTGTTCTCTACAGGAAGAAAGAAGGTACACCAGAAGGGCTTTATCTCTAAGTTACTGGTATTCATAATTAATTATTATAATTTTTCCGTCTATCTTGCTTTGTATTGATCAGACTCTGGTCACCCCTGGATTTCCCGAGAATTGTTTTAATTTAGGCCGGATCCGACGAACGATTCTAAAAATTTAAGTAACGCTAACGGTATTCATATTTAATTATTATAATTTTTCCGTCTATCTTGCTTTGTATTGATCAGACTCTGGTCACCCCTGGATTTCCCGAGACTTGTTTTAATTTAAGCCGGGCCCGACGAACGATACTAAAAATTTAAGTCACGCTTATCACTTCCACTTAGCATGAGGACTGGATAAGTAAGCCACAACCCACAAATCGCTTGGAAAAGTATCATGGAAACAAGGGATATGAAATAAAATAAAACCGTAACTTTCAAATGATTAGTATAATACTAAAGTACCATCATAGCAGGGGCTATAAACCTACTTAGCAGCTACGCGTCGTTTTAACAATATTGCCCATAACAAGGCCTACCATAAAATTAAAATAAAAAACAAGTCGTAGAAACTTTTTTATTTAAGATATGTAGCAGGAATATGTTTTTAAAATTACATAAAAGAAAACAGTGAAACTTGCGGCTTCGTCATCAGTTAGGCAACTACGAGGCGAATCTTCCTTTGAAATCTTTGGGAAGATAAAATAATGATATAATAATATATATACAATGTCATAAATACATTGTCAAGGCATTTTGTAACATGAATACGCAAAACCATCAACAATACATACAGTAGGTACAATAAACATACTATGTCTACTTTGAACACAAAATTAAAATAATTTCCTCCAATGAGTAGAAAGCCTTATAGTGGTACAGATATTTGACAGTTATTTTGAAAGCTTCCCTGTTTCGGAAGCTCTTTATAAGATACAACTAGGGTAATATTGTTGTTTTCTGTAACTCGTAACCGGTGACTTGTTTCTTTCACTTAACTGGTGACTTGGGGTCAAACGGACCCAAACTTTTTTTCCCTTCATAGTAAATGGGTAAAAGTAAAATTTGATTTTGTTCGCCACGGAGGATAACTTGAATATTTATTTGTATAATGCGAGGAAAGCATTAAAATTTTAAAGTTAAATAAATTTAAAAACAACAAAATAATTTATTAAAATAAATATGTTTAGGCTGCGAACCAACAACTTCTTTAATAAGAACTTATTCTGCGCAAATTAATGTTTGACCTATTTTTAGTTGAAAATGAATTATTCATAATACATACATAGGCTATTTGTTAACAATTAATTCTCATTAATCTGGGGCTGCCAGAAATTGTAGCCAACATAAGAACTGATAGGAATATTCTTAAATTCCCAAATGATTCCAAAAGTAGGGTCTACCTGCCAGTGTAGTGCCATTCTAAAAATAAGGTCTATAGGATATGACTTGCAAGAAACTGTGATATGTTTTACACAAAGCTTGCTACATTAGGCCTATAAGGCTGGGGAGCTATATTTACAAGTATTTCTTATCAACAGACCTCGCACAATAGTACATCTCAGTCGCCTTTCCATTTTTTGTGCGGTTATGTTGGCATGTATGGAAGAGTGGATTACTACAATGTAAAGGCGAGATGTGTCCTACTGTTCACATTAATTGTTCTATGCATAGCTCCATAGGATTGGCTCAACTTGAAAATCGTTGTTTTCATTAAATTATTTACATAATATACGAGTAGACACCATCGCGTGGCTGTAGACCGTTTTCAATATGGCGGCTGATGTTTGAAATAGCTTTGTTTGAAATATATGCGGCAGTGTAGCCTGCACAAGCTAAGTACAAAGTTTTGACCGGGTCCAGGTATCCGCTCTGCTATGCTGCAATATCTAAGACTTCGATATTTTTTACGTTGGTAGATGGCTTATGGTTAACGGGGCCCCCAATTAATAAGGGATATTATGGCTCCTGCCGCTCCAGTTAATATATTTCGGTGGAATTTTCTAGTAGTTTCAAAATACTGTATCTTGTCTAACTTTAAAGAAATAATAAAATAAAAATAAAGAAATTAATAAGTCAGTGTTAAGTTGATATACCCAACTAATCAAGGAGGATGAATACACAGACGCAACTGGGACTCACTTTCTAATTTTATTGAATAATATCCATTCTTTCCAAATTAGCCACATTCAGTGTTTTCCAATTAAGTATTGAGAAATTGGTCAATGTATGAAGCGCCTAGAAACCAAGTGGTGTGCTGTGCTGACAATTGTCCTCAATTGCTTGACAGCTAGGTCTAAGGGTAATACACATGTGTAGCAGTGGACCTATGGTCTGTTGTCACAATTGTGCGCCGTTATTAACCAATCAGAGTGATAGTTACATGTACATGACTACTGATGGGAAGGCTTTCTGAAGTGATTAAAGATTTCTAACAGCGACTTATGCAATTCTGAGACACTTCAGACGATTGAGATGAGAGTGATATGATTAATGTAAGAGTATTGCGCCATCATAAGTAAGTAAGCAAGTTTCTTAAAAAATGATTTCAAAAGTTTATTCTTGTCACTTGCACCACTTTGCCCCTAGGCCTATTATAGCGCCATTGAATATATAACACTATAGTGTTATATATTCAATGGCGCTATACATGTAGTCTGTTCTAAATAAAGAAAATGTCAGAATTGCATTTCATTTCGTGTATATGCCTTCCTGGATTGGAACACTTCTCAACTGTTATAAAGTTTCCCGAGTAACATCACATACAATGTAAAGTGGCCTATAAGCTATAGCCTAATTTACATTATGAGATATGGCACGGACCTTTTGAATTTGAACCTGGCGATTGCGACCTGACTCCAGCACGCATTTTGCCATATTTGATAACACGCTTTCCAAGTTGTAGCCAATAAAAATTACAAATTTTCAGCAATGTCAGATTACACACAAGAGGCAACTCTATTGATTGTGCTAATATCAGTCCACGGGTTTAAGACGAACAAGATCGATAAAAAAGTAAAAACAACACTTAGTTTACCGACAATAGGGAAGAAGGGATATGTGTACTATAAGTGGTAGTCTGTCCAAAAAGTTTTACTGTGTTCAGCCTACGTCAGCAGGTCAGCTGTGTGCTGACAGTTTTTCAAGCTTGGCCTTAATTAATGCTTATTCTCATATGGAGCTGCACAATTTTGTCAAGTACCCATTTCTAACATTTATTTAAACGCTTGCAGTTTCGAAAAAAAGCCACCGTCAGGCAAAGAATTGTAATAACAGCCTGATGATACTGTAACTAGTGAAACGTTCAAATAAATTTTTGTAATGCATCACAAAATTGTGTAAATTAATTTATTGACTGTGAAGTTTCCCAAAATAAGTGGTACATTTTGTTGAAATACCGTAGGCACGTTTTAATGTATTGTAGTACTTGTGATACCTCCTAGCTTGTTATGTTTCCTGGCGCAAGGCGGACTACTGCACATAAAGTATTTAGTTTGAACTTCCTTTTGGACAAACTCCTACGGATTTTTACCTAAACCCAGCACATATGATAAGACTGATGGCCACTTCAAAAGCATATTTGTTCATAGCTTGAGTTGTATTTTTCACTTTTAAGCAGAACATAAAAATGGTATATTTCCTATAAATTGTGTTATGGCAGCTTTGCAGAGCATTTATAATTATTATTAACTCTCAACATTCTAATTAAACACATATTTTTAACTATCACTCTTAAAGACGTCAACGCTCCTACTAAATGATGGGCTACCTACTGGTTATGTGTGTTACTATAAACTTGTTTTACATAAATCAACAGCGAAAGCCTCGCGTTTCTTCATAACTGAGAGAAAAATCTCCAACACCCTCCACCAAGTTATTAAAATATCATCCGCCACCCAACCATATGTGCAAGGCTTCAGATTCTGGAAGTATAGAACGATACACAGTGGAAGCAGATTTGAGAAGTCTAGATTACCTTGGCGACTGCTGGATGTTATATTCAAGTGTGAGAAGAAAGGAACTGCTGCCGTTCGAATATTATTCCAATATAGATAGAGGATATGGAGCGAAGAAAATTGGCACACAAAATCCGATACTTCATATTTTTCACTTAATAACTATAATAATAAACTAAGTAAGTTATTAAAAATTTATGTAGTATAATTATTATGGTTTTCCATGAACTTTACTTCGGGAAATTAGGTCCGATGAAAAAAAAAACCTAAAATTAAAAATGCCTTAAAATATGATGCATGAAAATATAGTCTACTACAACTTGAACAGATTAAATGTGTAATTACTTGTGAATTTAATAAAAATCAAAACATTAAATTTTGGTGGGCCAATTTTTTACGTACCATATCCTCTTGAGTTATGAGAATATATCCATATTTACTGAACTCTGACCTTCAATTGCAAAAAAAAAAAAAATGGCAGCATCCTTAAAAAATTACATTAGTTGGGCATATACCTGCCGAAATTAAGTTTCTGAAAACATTAACTTTACGAACAGTCGACATTGTAAGCTAGATTATATTGAAACAATACCATAAATACATTAAAAAGAAACGAGATACCCTACAGGAGGAACATGTCTTTTTATAAGCCAAAAATATAGTAAACCATTTTTTTTAGAATGTCAAATTTTATACAATTATCAATCAAGTATTTTTTCTACACTAAAAAAAAACATCGCTCATTCGTTCATACTTCATACAATTAGCGAGTTTCACTATGCAATGCGTTGTTTTCAATTAATTGCAAATGTGGATTAGCCATAATAACAGTAACACTAAAACTATAGGTTCAGTTACAATTACGTAAACAATATCAATCAGTCCTCATGCGACAAAAGAGAGAATATGCCTAGTGAGAATTTAAATCGTAGTAATAAAATTATTATAAAAACGGATAAAGAATAAAAATTGAATATGGCTGTCTGCTATAAAAGTTATCAATGAACCTCTTTCATAAGGGAGAATGCTTGCCACCGACGAATCAAACATTAGGCAATGACGTCATTTCTCTATGGCTACATGGCATCATTTTACATTTATGTACGAAAGAGATACACTTTTTTAGGACCAACAAACAGAAACAGGGCAAACCGAAAACGTGTCCTCTCCAATTACTTTTTTAAAACCTTTGTTTAAAATAGTTCAAATAAGAATAAACAAATAACGATTTAAAATCTCCTCTCACATGCATACTTCGTCGTACCCTTTATCAGAACAAAAGGACAGTCAACAGTGGCCGGTGCTTTGAATTTCGCGCCAATAAGACGCGAGGGCGGGAATTTCGACGTAGACTCGTTACTTATTCTTGCTTTATGAACAAGGACGAGGCCATATACGTCAAAGGGGTGGAGCTGCCATCAGGAACTGAAAAAAGAAATTGTGGGTTGTTAAGTGAAAGCTGGCCGTTGACATTGCTCACCCCCAAATAGGTTAGTTTTTAATTTTTATTTAATTTAATACTTAAGTTTTAAAGATGTAGTCTCGTCAATTCGTACAGGAAGTTTTGGTGAAGGGGTTTTTCCGTGAAACTGAAACGCGCGGAAGAAATTTGCCGAATTATCAAGCAAAAAAAAAGAACCGGTCCGAGTTCACTCGAACATGCTTTCCAATTTATCAAAATTATTAGATAGAGAAAATTAGTAATTTTATGGCAAATATTTTTCCTATGGTTAAATTTCCGATATCTCGGGGGGGGGGGGGGCGGTTGTCCACCTGACGTCACTGGAAGTGAGGTAAATTCTCGATAGGTCAAACAAACACATTAATTACCACACAGCAATAATGGCAGGGCATGCAATGCATTTGAGCGCGAATTTTCTATCATTTTTTTTCAAAAAATAATAATTTTTGGGCAAAACCAAATATTTTTTTGGGAAAGCAACCTATCCGGTTTCGTTACTCAATTTAACACCTAAAACATGCTTGAAGGTAGAAATCATCGATAGAAAGGTTTCGCATTTTTTAGTCATTTTTTCATTAAAATTTAGTTATTTTTATTTTTTTACCCCCAGAAGCAAACTATCAAACCCCCCGCATTTTGTCAACATTAATAACGACTACAATCTACGAGAATTTAAAAGAAATCGTTGGAGCCGTTTTTGAGAAATAATTTTTTTAGACGTTTTTTTGGAGTTTTTGGAAAATAAAACCCCCCCAAATTGAGTTAGCCCAAAAAAAAAAAAATAGTCCCGAGGTATGATTTTTGTGAACCTACATGCCAAATTTCACTCAAATCCACCGAGTAGTTTGCCCGGAAATCGACGAACCGACAGACCGACCGACAGACAGACATTTTGTAAAAACCACTTTTTTGGGTTCCTGGGACCTCAAAACGTGTAAATAAGTTGAAATCTCGGAATCGAAAATTTCGACCATCACAAAGCTTTCCTTATACTACGTATAAATTGGAAAGCAAAAAACCAATAGCAATGACAGTCGATAAAAAGTAATTCAATAAAGTTAGTCGCCACTGATAAGTTGTGTTATAAGAGACGCCACTGCATGCTCTCGCGAGAGCTCAAAAGTAAAGTTTGCCGGCAGTCCCACATATCGCACTTACAGTGAGTCATCGCTTCCAAGGTCACTGCTTCGATGCATCTGGTGGTGCCAACCTGACAGAGTTAATTTTTTAATTTATATAAAACCGTACTCTGTGGTAATTTTTTAAAATTCATTTTGGCGGAATTTTGACCGTGCCATTTCCTCTTAATAGAAAAATTGTAGCTACAAAAATGAAAACTCCCTTATAATATGTTGTATGATATAGTCCTTTACAAATTGGCGAGACCAAAATATATTTATAGCTTAGCCTAAGTATTAAATCAAAGAACCGGTACGAGTGAACCCGTACATGCTTTCCTATTTATCAATAATTAATATAGGTACCGAGATAGATACAGATACTATGAGTAGTTCCATGGTAAGTGTAGTTGTCCTAGGGTTAAATTTTGGTTGCCTCGACTTTCCCTATCCCATGCCCAAAGCCCTGAATTGATCGATGGGACGACTGCGTAGTCCAGAACGAGCAGACCAATATATTGTATTGTAATACCGTACTGCATAGTAACAATGGCAGGGTATTGGGCACGGATTATCAGTTCATCAATTAAAAAAATCAGAACCAAAGGAGAAGCTCCCTGTAGGGGTTTTTTTTACTCTAGTTCCACCGAAATTTTTTCAAGAAAATGAATATTTTTTTATATTTTTTTTTGCCTGCAAAACAAAACTATATTGGGAAAGCGACCTTTTTGACAACCTATTGCCAAAATGCCAAATTGCATCGAAATCAATTTGTCCACAAATCGACGGACAGACATTTCGTAAAAATCACGTTTTTTGGATTCTGGAACCTCAAAACGTGTAAATCCATTGAAATTTAGACCATTTAAATCTATAATTTTCCGATAGGAACCGTACCTGGCTAGTTGTCAGGTGCCTCTTCGTCACTTTCGGCATTCATGACACTCACCAACGCCCCCACTGCTCTACTCACATCCTCTGCAACACAAACACTTAATTAATATCATTTTAAGAAGTGGTTGTATCTTTAGCGACACAGAAATTATAGAAATACATGGAAAAAGTACCGTAAAGGAGCAATAGTACGTTGATGTGTAGGTATATTCAAGCTTAGCCTACACACGCGAAAAAACTAAAACGTTTTTCATTCTTCATCTACTTTAGAAATTAACTTCATAATGTCGTATATTATAGTTTACAGCAGTGGCAACTACGCAGTACCTATTTATTTTAACGTTTTGGTACGATAGCCTCCTTAGGTAAGTTAATGAGAGAAAAGAAAATGTATTGAGCAGGCAGTAACTCACCTTAAATTCGTCCTGTAGTTAGTAAGTGTGAAAGAAACAAAAACAAGTCTGTCAGTATCAAATATAGGCTAAGTTAAGTAGAGCACTCAAAGTAAAAAACAAAAACAATTCACAGAAAACAATCAAAAAACTATGTATCACAATCAAGCCACAAAAAAAATTAAACTGAAAAAATGAAAAAGGAATTGCACAAAAAGATGTGGGTATAGATTGCAGCCATGCAAAAGTAGTGCGGGACAAAACATGTCTTTGAGAAAACATCGAAAAAAGTTTAAGGTTGCGAACCTGCCATGTGGAGAAGGTTGCCCACACTCTGGGCCGAATTTGAGGTTGACATGTGAGGGGGAGGCGGGGGCAAGGGGCGCTCCCAGCGACCCCCTGCAAAAAACAATGCAAATAGTCAAAAAATGAATTATATATATGTATATGTATACCTGTCCAGTGACGTTTATTTTTTCATTTCAATTATTATAGTAGCGTCTGTTTTCCTTTTAAAATTAATATAAATTATTTGGCTGTAGTAGGCCTAACCTGATAATTGTAACACTAGTGAGGGACGCATCACCGATTTGTATACAACTTTTTTAGCACATATAATGTATGCAAATCAGTTGAACATTTTTGTCGGAAACCCTTTTTGCTGAGATATTTTTATCTGAAAGTTACTATCAATGCATAGTAAACCATGTGTAACCAATGTTCGGAACGTTCGTCAGTAGGAAAGTAATGGGTCATACGATTAAGAGCAATGGATTAAACACTACCGAAGCTTCGTCTTCGTAGGATAGAGTATTGCTCGTAGTTATTCAATGTTTTTAGACGTTCTTATTGTTACCATAACCAAATTCTTATTTAACAAAATAAAATTACCTGGGGGTGCTGCAGAATGGCCGTTAACTTTGGCAGGAGAGTCTGTGGCCAGTTGGGAAGCAGTTACCGATCTTGTTTGCAGAGTTCCAGTTTTGGACGACGGAGATCCACTTGGCTGAAAGAATAAAATACGCTAGTTTGTAATTAAGTTGACTAATTAATTACAATGAAAAATATTTAACTAACATAAATTTTAAACACAATCTATTTAAATTTAAATCTAAATTTAATAATTTCATGTTCCTCCTTATTTTTATTTATTTATTCCTAAACTAAGCAGGCTAGACCAGTGGTCGGCAACATTTTCATACAAGTTAGCCAAATTTAGGGTTTTCTCAAGCTGAGACCTTTTCAAAAGCGCCAACGATTGCACAACGAATTTTATCACAAATTGAGATTGTCAGTCGTGTCTTGTGACAAACAAGAAACAACAGAAATCACAATATGTGTGCCGTACATGCACGATAAAAAAGTACAAAAGATAGCCCCTTCGTAAGCTCGTACATGAATATGTGGGGGCCGTCCATATCGTCGTTGTTGAGAGTTATTATTTCTAGTACTTGAATTAATTAGGCGCGATCAGCCCAGGGGGACTTCTGGCCGCTCTGACAATTTCCCTCTATCTTTGTCGATCCTCAGAAGCCGCTGTCCAATCTTTTTCTAGTACTACCTTATTTTTCCTTTTTATTTTAAAAAAGGCAGAAAAATATAGTTTTGCCAAAGCGCCACTATCTCTCGGTAAATTTGCCTCGGGTTGCCGACCACTGGGCTAGACTATAAACATAATAGTCAAATAGTCTCCTTAGTAACCTTGTAAAACTTGCTGTCACTCATTGTTAAAAAAATATTACGTAAAACTGTACTAAGTTACTTTTTAACAGTGAGTGGGCTAGACTACTTAAGTTGCTTAAAAGGTTTCGGTTTCTGATTCCCAAAGCAAGTAGCATAGCTCTCGGTTTAGTTTCCCCTGACTTCTACCGCGTGTAATTTAATTTCCTAATAGGCCCATCAACATAACTATCATCAATAATAATCATCTCCAGATTCCCGGGGGCTGATATGTGATCATCCACTTATGTATTTCCACTTCCAATTATTCAGCACCTCTAATGGTAACAGCCCCACTCTTCTGAGATCGTCCACAACCTGGTTCTTGTATCTCTTCCTTACCCTTCTCCTCTATATGTTCCTCAAGCCATTTCCTCACACACCTGCTGTTATCCATTCACTTAGCGTGTCAGAACCAAAGCAGCAGTTCCTTTCCCGCTACCTTCCCCACCAATGACTCTTCCACCCAGAACTTGATTTCTAATTCTATACCTTCTTGTCCTATGGCAGGTTGTTCTGATAAAATTAAATTCAAAAGAAATATTCCCAAGTTCCACGAAGTCATCCTTAACAACCGTTAACAACAAGATGAGGACCAAAACAGCCTCATTAATAAGTCCTTACATCGTCCAATAGTTGGCGCAGTCGCTGCAGTTGAGCTTCTAGTTGTCTATTGTGATCTTCCAGTATCTGCATCCGCGCCTCCAGACGACCCTTGTGCTGTCTCAGCAGCTTGGCTTCAGCTATCATGTCGCCGCCAGGGAGCGCTTCGTCTGGCGTAGACCCAGGTGTTTGTTTCGAGCGAAGTCGTTCGTACTCGGCTTGCAACGTGGCATTCTCCTCTTCTAGCTCCCTGAAAACAGAAACGTAAATTTGTTTCAGTGAGTGAAACGATACCACAGACCAGTATTGTGAAATGTAGTATCGAATCCGGCCCATCGAACCTTACCCTGCCAACGACCCCATGGATTTTCAGACATTGTTTCTGCAAGCATTTTTGGCCGTTGGCAAACTGATACACGTCGTCAATGTCAACCTACACCGGCTACAAGCGATAACGGACAAGCTGTGACAAACTTACCATTAACACTATGTAAAATGCGTAAGCGAAACATAGCCGAGTGCGGGTACGAGTCTACCCATGTAAGGTGTTCGGATTATATATCGACTGATCCTCAGTGCCAACGGCATCTTTAATGACATAGAACCAACCAATTTACCTGATCATAGCTTCTAGTTCAGTTCTCTGCTCCTGATCGATAACGGCCATTACTTGAACTGGACTTCGGGGCACGGAATCACCACCTCCATTTAGACTCTGACAATACTGTGCGATCAAATGATGTTCATCTTCCCTGTAAACAACAACTAAAATCTTATCCAACGAGGTAACTATTACAGATTTGTTCTAGCATGGAGGAGAAAAAGATTAAATTTATTTCTTGTAGCCTATAGCCTATGGACTGGCATAAAGCATACGCCAATGGGAAACATGTTCATCACAGTGGATCGTAGGACGGATTTCAGACCTCATGATACTTCCAGTTGTCGACTTGGGAACAAACAAGATCTGAAGAAGGTACCGGACCAAGGACGAGAAACAGCGTATATACAGGAGGCAAACAACCCAACCGGGGCGAGTTCAACCTAGCCTTGTTGATGTTGACAAATGCAACCTCAGTAACTCAGATCGTACTGTCTATTATTTAGTCTGTGACCTTCCTCAATTGCTAGCTAAGTAGCAACAGTAGAAAATTAAAATGTTCTGTGGTCGCATCCTGACATTTCAGTTTTGGTATCACACAACATAACGCTTGGAACACTGGCACAGCGGTAATTGTTATATGCTGCACGTTATTCGAACAGAACTTCATTACTGACATGCTTCATTGCGAACAGAACTTCAATGCTAAACATTACAATTTCGTTTCTCTAAGAAACACTGCTGTCTACTATAATGTTCTGCAAACACTTATCTGATACGACGTGAATTCTCATAGGATTCATTTTAAAAACAAATCATGCACACTTTTTATGTGCCTAGGCTAGGCCAACTTACGAGTCGGGCGTTGAGTTACTCCTGGTTCTCAGCTCAACTTCGGCCAGGCGGGAAGCGTACATTTCGAGACGGGAGTGCATGTCGTGGTGGGGGAGGGTGGCGTGCTGAGGGGAGGGGGCGGGCGACTCGAGCGCGTCCCCTTCCAGGACAGTCTGCACGGGGAGGTAGCCGACACGCGGGTGCTTCTTGAAGTATTTCTTGGACTTGAATTTGTTGCGGAGGGCCCGCGTGAAGTCCCGCACGTCCTCACCAGATGTCGTCTAAACAAAAAATAGTCGGCTAATCAGAAGAACCGGTCTGAGTGAACCCGTACATGCTTTCCTATTTATCAATTAGTATAGGTATCGTAATAGTTCCCTAGGAAATAATTGTTACGTGGTTAAATATCGGCTGCCTACAGATTTTCCCCATCCTAAACCACTGCGATTGATCGATGGAATAAATGCATAGTATAGAATGGGCGAGCTAATAATACGTTATCAAATAATAATAATGGCATCGTATGCAACGCATTGGGCACGAATTATTCATAACATCTTAAAAAGTCTTTGTCTCCCAAACGAACGAACGAAATCCTTGCTTTTGAAATCACCCTGTTCTGTTTTGTTACCGTACCCTATGACTTGCCTTAAGTCCAAATAAATCGATGGAATGGTTCATTAAAAAAAA
This sequence comes from Psococerastis gibbosa, assembly GCA_963971405.1. NCBI lineage: Eukaryota > Metazoa > Arthropoda > Insecta > Psocodea > Psocidae > Psococerastis > Psococerastis gibbosa. The sequence continues at coordinate 46,034,396 of OZ020484.1, forward strand.
AATGCTTTTTAATAATTTTCCATTAACAGCCTACGTCCCGTAGGAAATAGGGATCGCAAAATTCGTTATTTTTACCGACTTCTTATTTTTTATGTAATTAAGATATTAAAGATTTGGCTCATTTAAGCTGTAGAAGTCTACTTCATGCATCATATAATGAGGTATTTTTAATGTTGGGTACCGTACTTTTTTCATAAAAATGATTGAGGCCTAAAATTTCCCGTAAAATAGATCCCTTTAAGAAACTACAAACCCAAAAATTAGGAATACACTTTTATATGATGCATAAAATAGTATTCTACAACTTAAATGAACCATCACAAAGCTGAATAGGAAAGCAATAATGGGCCCGTTAACTATACTAGGAAGAGGCTAGATCGAGAGGTCAATATAATATTATATATAAGGGGTCCAGCGTGTAGCTGAACTTTCTAGCGCGAGTGACGCCATTTCCTTCTGGTGAACTCGACTCAGATCAGCAAATTCCCAAGGCTGCAGTTTACCTGCATAATGACCACTGCACTAAATCCTCACTATCCAACTTCTCATATAATATATATAATACATATTGTATAATTAGTGACAAGAAGCGGGTTTGACTGGCATCGATAATAATTACTAGGGTAATTACAAACCGAACCTTATTGCGATTCGGCTGATAGTACTGTTCAGCTCGATATGATAGCAAAGCATGCAAAGTACTTACCGTTGTGCAATACTCCTGCATAGGATGGCTGAGTTTGTGACTTTTAGCGATTCTCCCGGAGAAGAAGCAGGCCTGACACATGTCAAAATTGAAGCATTTTAGACAGCGGTATCTGAAAATTAAAATACACCTTTATACCGGAACCTACCGTAGTAAAATAAGTGACATAATCTGTTGTAGAATGTAACTAGCAAAGAGAAAGATCACAATTCTTTCCATTTCCTTGCAGTCGGCATCGTAAGAAGAAGTAAAATCGCGATTATCCACAGTAGATAAATTATTATAATGACCGGTTTCGGATACAATTCATCATCAGATGTATCCGAAACCGGTCATAATAATAATTAATTTACTGTGAATCATTGCGTCTGTACTTCTCCCTAAGATGTTCCCCAAGTTCCACGTCACCAAGGAAACTCTCACAAGGAGTCGACTATCTTGCTGTTGTAGTGCTTGCCCTATGATGTTGTCAGGTAGTGTCATCCGACTAACTGAATCCAACTTTATTGATAGTAAATAAAATAGGCTATCTATAAAGAGCTGGATAATTGGCTTATGGCAGTGTGGTGGCGTGTTAGACTACAACTATCCATTGTGATCAGGGACGGATCCTTGGGGGTTGGGGGGGGGGCGGTCACCCCCCCCCCCCCCAACCCCAACCCCCGAGAAAAATAGCTTTATACTAGATAGAATGGACTTTTGAAGGAAATGAAGAGAAATTGTTACTCAAGTAAGGGAAACGCGATATTTTTCAGGTCACCGCCCCCCCCCCCCCCCGAAAACTTTTTCTGAAACCGTCCCTGATTGTGATTGTATTAACTCGCAAGTTCCAGGCTGCTAGCGCCGTTAATTGAAAGTTGCTTGCCACTCTCCTAGGGCCTAGATGATTTATTCGAACGGGCTTAAAGCTACTCAGTCTCAGTATTCAAATATACCATCATAGACTTTTTTGGACTCATATCTTGGTCATGCTTTCGCCTGTTTCATTGAGTCAATGATAAGCTTGTCTCAGCTTGTCCATTATCGCTCATAGTCGGTGTAGGTTTGCCAATAGGCAAAAATTAATTCAGAAACAATACAAATCATGTCCGAACCTACCCAGATACCATTCAGTGGCGGAATTTAGGTTAACTACGGATCATGACTACCTTCAAAAACATCTTCACTATATAGGTGTAGCCTTTCTGCCCTTTAGGCGACACCCGGGAAGAGATGGACGGAAAAAATCTTAACACGTGCCAGGCTCTTGTCAGTAGCAGAGGTTCACCAGATTATGTGTTGTATTAGGCTGCAAGAAAGCTGATGGTGGAAGCCTAATGCTATGGTGTAATTTAAAAAAAATGTCCGAAATCCATGGAGTCGTTGGCATTGGACAAGGGACCAAGTAGGCTTAGGTTAGGTTCATAAAGTCCTTCAGGTACCATAAAAAAGAACTGTATTTTAAAATAACTTCGTTAGGTCGACAATAAAATTATTCAGTTAATATTGATCTAAAGTGGTAAATGAAACTGAAAATTCGTAGAAAGTTTAACAAAAACTAATACTAAAATCCAAGTAGGCCTATGACACACATTAAAGGCAATAACATATTACTGTGTGTGGGTAACGGTATCCTTGGCGATAGCAGCTAATATTTCATTGAAGACATCACATTGTTTTATAAGAGCGAAGCCTTCAGTTTGTACAATCTCCTTCAAATTTGTCTTGAACAAAGAAAGAGCTGCATTCTTTAGATTGGGCGCATTGTGCGCATGTGCAAGAAGGAGGTACTGCGACGCATTTTGTGCATTCAATTTCTTGCACATGGTGTCTTCACAAAGATCTTTCAATTCTTGCAGGCAATAACTGTCAGCTGCGCTCAAAAGGGGGAATGCCAATTCATCCAGTTTAGCGGTAGTCCCAGAGTATATGTAATGAAGCAGTTCCTTCAGAATATCGAAGCTTACGTCTTTGATCTCCACGCGGTTCTGTTGGGTATCTGGCATTGAGCTGTCGAACATAGCAGCGAATACTTCACTTCGCCCTGCCAAAATAGCCTTATGGGCTTTTATTTCTTTGTCACCAACGGCAAGTAGGACATCAGTAAATTGTTGACTGTGTAACATGTTTGCAAAGTCTTCTTCTTGCTTACAAAAAGCGTTGAGGTAAAGTTCTCGGCCTTTTCTTGAAGTACAGTTTACTGGATATTCATACACAGAAATGTTACACAAAATGCGCAAATCACCATTAGGTAGGAAGCCTTCATCCTCATCCCCTTCTAATTTGTCACTGGGGATAAACTCGCCAAACCCTCTATAGGGGGACGTTGAAGACATTGTAGAAAGTGCAGACCCGCCGACAGACTTTACTTTGTCGCCATCTCCGTTCAAAACGGAGAAGTTGCAGGATACTTTTACCTTCTTGGACTTCGTACATGTGAGCAAACGTAAGGAAATAGAATAGCCGCCGTTTTCTGAAGGTTTGTGCAACTGCAAACACCATTCTGTTTTATCAGTGTTGCCAAGACAAAATGTGGAAGATGAAAGCGTTTCTTCTTCTGCAACGGATTTGAAATCACGTATTATCCATTCATATTGAAGTCCTCTTATGCTTCCATTTGTATTGCACCACTCTTTTAAGTTATTTAAACCAGGGATTGCCGTCATTTTTGCTTTCAATGCATCAAAAAGGAATACACATATTATTTTTAAAAAATCTACTGACTTCTAGAACCTTGCTTGGACGCTTTAATTGCTTTGGGATTAGGCCTTAAGGTTGTGACCTTATAAATTCCTTATGTTCACTGATGTTAGTGATGTTGTGAATCAGTTATAACATTCTCAGGTTCAGGACTCTTCGTCTCTTCCAGACCATAGAAATATATAAATATATAAATAGAGCGGGAGCCACAATATGCCTTACGAGGCACCCGTTAACCATAAGCCAACTATCAGAGATAAGTACCAACGGAAAAAATATCGAAGTTTTACACATTTGACATTACAGCATAGCAGAACGGATACCTGGACCCGGTCAAAAACTCTGTACTTAGCTTGTGCAGGCTATTTTCCCCGCCAATTTGCGTACTTCTCTTGTGCAGGCTATACCAGCAGCCATATTGATAACGGATGCGCGAAACCCATAGAAATATATTAACTGGAGCGGCGGGAGTCACAATATGCCTTACGAGGCACCCGTTAACCATAAGCCAACTATCGGAGATAAGTATCAACGCAAAAAATATCGAAGATTTACACATTGCAGCATAGCAAAACGGATACCTGGACCCACGGTCAAAAACTGTGTAGTTAGCTTGTACAGGCTATTTTCCCCGCCAAATTGTGTACTTATCTGCTGCAGGCTACACTAGCAGCCATATTAATAACGGTCTCCAGCCACGGGATGGCGAAACCCTTTTGCAATGTTGCGACAAAGTTCATTATTTTTTATTTCTTTTAGTTTTTTCGACATTTTTCTGTACAGACTTCATAAATTCATGTTCAGTCTTCAGTCTTCTTTTTCGTATTATCTTATTAATTTTCTTTTATAATATTATAAATCATTAAGTCAACTGTCAAGCTTGCCTGGCGTCAAAAACTGTTATTATTATAATGGACGAAAATGCAATCCATGCTGCCAGCAAAGTAAAAATGTGGGAAGATTCAATTCAAAACAAAGCGTGCATAGAATATGAATGGATAATACGGGATTTTCAAACAGTTTCTGTGCATGACCTAACATCTTCTACAATTGTTTTGGGCAACGAAGAATATAAAACTGAATGGTACTTAACTCTTACTAGGCCTAATAACTCAAGCAAAAGTTATTTTGCTATTTACTTACACCTGCTCAAATGTACACAACCTAAAGTAAGCGTAACATGTCACATCTCTGTTTTGGATCGAGCTGGAAAGAGATTAAGCACTTGCAGCTGGGACAATGGATATTACATGTCCCTAGAATCGGATAGATCATACAATGGATTCCCAAAATTCATTTCCAGGGAAAAACTTAAAGACTATCTGTTCAACGGAAATCTGTGGATATATTGCAAAATATCTGTGTATGAAGAAGGTCTAGTGAAATACTCGTCACGCCCAATTCTTAGCGCATTTTGTAAACAATCGAAAGACCTCGCAACAATTTTAAGCAGTCAGAAATACACAGACGTCACTCTTATTACATCTGACGGCAAAGAGATAAAAGCCCACAAAGCTATTTTGGCAGGGCGAAGTCAAGTATTCGCGGCCATGTTTGACAATCCAATGAAAGAAAGCCGAGAGAATCGCGTGGAGATTCAAGACTTAAATTTTGATGTTTTAACGGAACTACTCAGCTTTATGTATTCAGGAAACACCCGGAAAGTTGACGACATGGCACTCTTACTTTTGAGCGCAGCTGATAAATACTGCCTACAGGAACTGAAAGATATTTGTGAAGACACTATGTGCAAGCAATTAACTGCACAAAATGCATCTGTGTTTCTTATTTGGGCACATCTGCACAATGCGTCTGATCTAAAAAATGCAGTTCTTTCTATGTTCAAGACAAATTTGAAGAAGATTGTAAGAATGTCAGACTTGGCTCTCATAAAGCAACCCGATCTCTTCAAACAAGTTCTTGCTGCTATTGCCGACGATACTGTTAACCACACACAATAATTTTCAATGTTGACTGATTTTCTACAGTGCGAATTATCAATAGGGCTACAACTAATTTCTGTTCACGTTCTAAGCAAGTTAATAAAATTGCTCTCAACAGTAGTTTTTTTTTTTTTTTACTTGATAGTGACCATCATCCAAGTCCTTTACAGATGGAAATAATTAGCCTATTGGTCTGTTATTAGGTTAGTTCACAGAACAACATAATATAGTTGTCAGTTGAATTCGAAAGAAAAATTCGTCTGCTGCCAAATTTATCAAGCCATTTCGTTTGTTTCGAGATTATTGGTTAGATTTCTGCAGACCCGTAGGTTATTCACAGCTCAATCAACGGTGGTGGCTGTTTCTCACTGTAAGTCCAATACAGTCAAAATCAAGCTTATATGATGGTCACCCGAGACTCAGGCAATAAACGCTTCCCGTAGTTGTGACCCAAGGTCAAGTGCGCATTGTTTCTAGTGTCATTTTTCCATGAGCAAAAGAAAATTTCAAACCTGATCACATTATTTCCACGGCGATTTGACTAATGCCACCGTTTACCCGCTATCAGCCATGCCAAGCTTGTGGTTAAGCACGATCTACGGTATCCTATTTTATTATCAGTGGAGTTCCACACACGCCTTAGGAAGGTCTCAGCGGAAATTGATATTGCAATTATTGCAGCAATATTTTCCACGTTCACTTTACTAAAATAGCAATGTTTCTAGTATGGCAATATTGATTGATAATCTGGACTGCGCCGCTACAATTATGCCAGTTAAATAATCTTCTGTGATTCGAGTACAATGTACAATCATGTAATTGGTCACATGGACATAAAGTTTTCTCCAGGTACGGTAAGTGGTAACTATAGAAAAGAAACATAGATTACATACCTGAATCCTAATATGGGGTAGTCTTTACAAATGTTACACTTTGCTTGGTGGCGGGCCCCCTCAGCAGCAGCCAACCGGTGCAGTACTGGTAACCAGACCAGCGACTGAGGCTCCTGCTGCACCCAGTTTAGGAAGTGAACTACCTAGAAACCAAAATAAAATTAAACGTTTTAAAGTGCTTTGGCGCCCATTCCACATACGTACAACGTCAATGAAAATTATGAAATTGAAGGACATTTCAATTTCTCATTGATGGGGGCCATTCCATATGTTTTTCAAAAATTGACAATTTTCAATTGAAGCGTATGCGCCAAATTTTTGAAATTTGTTTCTTGAAATTGTATTTGTTTTCTTCGTCGCCTTATTATTTAATCCTTATTATAATTTTTATACAGAAATGCTTTCTTTTTAGAGAAATCAATTAAAATAGTTGTACTTGTCATATCACATGACGCCATTTTTTAATTTTAGATTGTTTGTTTCATTGTTTGTGATTTTACTCTATTATCAATTGATCATTGATCAATTTTAACAATGGCATAGAGTAAAATTGAAATGCCCTTCAATTTCATAATTTTCATTGACGTTGTACGTATGTGGAATGGGCACCTTAGATTAAGGCAAATGACAAAGACGACGGGAGTTAACGGTATGAGTCTGATAGCTTACATACTGTAGACTAAATTAAGGAGCTATTAACCAATGTTTCCTCTTTCTCCTCAATATTCAATATTAATGTTATGTAAGTGGTGTAAAGAATGGTTTTGCTATGGACCAGATTTTCTTCTCTGTTTCAAGTCCCAATTTTTTTGGAATAGGCTATTTCTTAAAAATCCAAAATTTGAAGAAAATATTGCCTACCTGGAAGAGAAAAATCTACCTCCTGATTTTGCCATACATATTAAGAGACAACCGGAGACGGAAAACGTTTGAAGTGTAAACATCAAATATATCTCACGATAGGCTATATCAATCGTAGAGCTGACAAAATTATAACGACAAACAAGAAATTTTTCTAAGCATTTTGATATTTTTTTCCAACACAACAAATTGGCCACAATTATTGGTGTGGTAGCCTAGTCCTGGGGAAGGAGTTCAAGAACTATGGTCAAAATTGGTGTTGTTGAAGGCTACATGCAAGGCCATAGCCAAGGGGGTCAACCCCCCCCCCCCCCCCCCCGAAATGAAATGGCTTGATAGTAGATAAAATTTAAGAGGAAAAATAAAAACCACTATGTAATATCCAATGAAATTTCTGAACCCCCCCGAAAAAATCCTGGCTACAGCCTTGGCTACATGCCATGTAACGTAATGTAGAGGAGCATTTGTGATAATTTCACGTACGGCTATTTGGCGACTCTACGACCGATATTTCCCGGGAAAATGTACAAAAATGCGTACTGGGGGGTGCTCTGATTCGTTCATAAGCAGCTAAATGTCGTACCTCAATTTGATCCTTGTCAGGTCCAAAGCATGAGCGTACGGAAGGTTCAATGTTGGAGCCTCCAAAGGCGGCCACCTCACCGAGATTCCGCGGGAGTTGCATGCAGTCGTGGAGCAGAAGACCCAGCTTCCGCTGGTCGACCATACGCGATGGATCGGCTATTAGACGGAACAGATCTAGAAAAAAACGAAATTTCCATAGAGATTTAGATGAAAGTTAGAGCGGAACATCAAGTATAACAAGTCCTACTTCTGGCTATATTGACGTTTCTTAGCCTTAAATTGACATGGTGACACTAGTGCCACTATAGGATGGCAGTATTTTTTAAGACTGTACTCACATCGATATTTTTCCTCAAGATGTCCTTTACACATGAGCACGACGCCGACCTTGAACGCCAGCACCCGGACTTGTCCAGTTCTCTGGGAATCGTACACGTTGAGGATCCAGTTGATGGCGAGATCAAGAACTAGCGGCAGGTTCAGTCTTTCGGATTTCTCGTACATAGAACGCAGAACAGTCGCCATGTCTGGTACGTCCAGCAGTTTGTCGTTTTGCGCGCGAAGTCCGTGCGCGTCAAAAGCTTCCAGTGCTCTTGTTAATGGGACTTGATCCACTGAAACCAGCAAAGTTTTGTATTTAGAGCTACGCGTTGGTTAGGTACGTTAAATCCTACAACCTAAAAGACTAGCCTGCAGCTATGGGTTTTTGCATGTATGATTCAAAAGTAGCATAGGCCTATATAGCTGCAGCTTTTTTGTTGTTCCCTTCGGAAGTCAAGCATCAAGATGTGAAGTTGAATTTTTCTTCACTCCATAGGAATGTCTGTAAGAGTAAGCCCGTGTGCCTAGTTTTTCTAACGTTAACTTTACTTTCTATAACAAGATTTAAAAATTCTGTAACTTTCATCGCACCTACAACTTGAAGTGGAATACGACGTGCCTGTTAAAAAATAGGAAGGCTATATACTTACAGCACAGTTTTTTCTGCACAGCTCTGAGCTTCATAGCTGTTCTATAGGCAGAGAACCGGATTTCGTTGAGTTCGCTGAGGGACGCCACCAACTCCAGCATTTTCGGATGGTCCCAGTGAGTCGTTTCGAGTTCATGACTGAAATAAAGGTCATGATTTAAGTGTTTACGAAAATAGCCTTATTTAAACGAGGCACAGGTCTAGTCGTGTCTGTATTATTGTGGTCCGGCGGTTAAAACTACGCCTCGGTTGGACGTAGATCGAGGGTTTTTCAATTCAATAATATAATTCAATATAATATAATATAATTCAATACAATAATGCCATGTTACAGCGTTTTCTTAAGTCCATATCGCAAGGCAAGGGCCCGTGTGCGACTTATACTATCTGGCTATGGAGGGAGGGGGGGGGGGGTGGAGTGCTTACGGGGTGGTATACTTTTATGTTGGTAGTAGTTCGGTCTTTATCCATTGTGTAACTGCTCTTTTGAAACAATTGAAGTTTTTTAATGACTTTATTTGGGTTGGTAGTTTGTTGTAATAGGATATGCCTATACATTCAGATTGGTGTTGAGATCTTGTGGTTCGAACAGTTTGTTGTGTGAAAGGATGTGTGTGGAGCCATCTTGTGTTGTGTGAGTGTTGTACAGATTTTAAGTTTTGTTTTTGATTGCGTACTAATATTATTGAGTTTTTTATATATAATTGTTTAACGTCTAGGACATCCGCTAAAATGTATAGGTCTTTTGTTGGATATAATGTCCCCTTTTTATGTATAATTTTTAGGATTGTTCTTTGGACGGTATTGACTTTGTCCGTTACATTTTGGTAGGCACCTCCCCAGGCTGATATTGCATATGTTAGATATATATATATATATATATATATATGCTATAGCGTAATAAAAGGATTTAATTAGAGGTTCTTGTGCAACGTTACGAAGTTGGACAAATTTATGTATAGTTTTTTTTAGTTTGTTGGCAACCAATTGAGTATGGGGTTCCCATTTCAATTGTTCATCTATTATGATGCCTAAGTATTTCGTGTTTTCAGTTTGGACTATGTTTTCTATGGACAAGTTGTTGGTACAAGCGTCTCTTTTTGACGAAAAATCAACAAATACGGTCTTTTCCAGGTTTAACGATAATCTATTTTTTTCTAACCATTGTTTGATTAAGTTAAATTCTGAGTTGGCTAGTGTGTATAAATCATGATATGTATCCGCTATGCAGGTGATACAGGTGTCATCGACAAAAGCAATTATTGATTCGAATCTATTTGTTTCTAATAAATCATTTAGATATAAATTGAATAATAATGGTGCTAATACTGTGCCTTGTGGAACTCCGAGTGACATTATTTGTTCCGTGCTTATTGTATTGTTGATTTTTGTGCATTGTTTTCTATTCGTTAAGTAATTTTTGATGAGATCCCCAGCTATGCCCCTGATCCCTAGTTTGTTAAGTTTTTCAAGTAGCCGTGCGTGGGGTATTGTGTCGAAGGCTTTTTTTAGATCCAGAAAAATTGTCAAACAATGTCTTCTTTTTTCGCGGGCTTCGTGGAGTGTTTTTAGTAATTTGTTGATGGCGTCACTTGTGCTCATTTTTTTTCTAAATCCAAACTGATTTTTTGATACAAGTTTAAACTGATCACAGAATTGGTATATTTTCGGGTGGATTATTTTTTCAAATATTTTACTTATGTTTGATAGCAGTGAAATAGGCCTATAATTATTGATATCTGAGCGGTCTCCTTGTTTGAAACATGGTATAATGATAGCCTTTTTTAGAGCGTTTGGAAATATTCCTGTATTTAGTGTCTTGTTTATAATATGTGCTAATATTTTGCTGATATTTGGTGCTGTTATTTTTAATGTTGCTATAGAAATTTCATCATAACCCACGCTATAGCCTTTTTTCATGTTTTTTATTATGTCCTGAACGTCTTCGTGTGATATCGGGGTCAGAAAATAATATAGTATTAGGCTTATAACTTATTTCCACTTCAGGCGTTGGTATAGCTGTTATATTGCTTGCTAGGGAATGACCAATGTTTGTGAAATATTCATTAAATGTGTTTGCTGCAAGTTGTGGATCGTCTTTCACGTTTATCTTTCTGTTTTCAGTTTTTATGGAGTCTATTTGTTTCTTTTGTGAGCTATTCTTTCCTGAGAGTGTTAGTTCATTGACAATTTTCCATGTTTTTCTTATATCGTTTTTTGACTCTTGGAGTTTAGTTTTATAGTAGTTGTTCTTTTTTTCCTTTATTTTAATTTTCAGTGTTTTGCTGAATTTGTTCTTATGTTTTATTAGTATGCTATTATACGGTTGTCTTTTGCATTGTTCATGGAGTTTATCTCTGTATCTGATATCTTTCACTAAGTCTTCTGTTATCCATGGTTTCAGTATTTTAAGTTTGTTAGTTTTGTCATTCTTAGATTTTATTGTGGTGTTATTATTGATGTGCTCTTTAAATTTGGTAATGAATTTATTGTAACAGTTATCTGGGTTTTCTTCCCTTAGTGCTTCTGTCCAGGTTTCAATTTTCAGGGTTTCACAAAGTTGGTTGTAGTCAATAATTGTAGTTATCTGGGCAGGTTGTTTCTCTTTTGGTACATTGTTATTGCTTCTTTTATGGGTTTTTTTCGGTAAGTGCAGCAATTGGGTGTAGTGGTCAGTTATGGATGTTTTTATGTTGAGTGCTACCACATCGTCATTGTAGAGTGAATCAGGAATCAGGATGTGGTCAATGCAGGATTTAGTTTTATCTGTGATTCTTGTGTAGTCATTAATGCAAGAGATATACCCGTGTTCTGAAATTACATTGACGTATTCTTCGCTCATTGATTCGTTTTTTAGATTTATGTTTATGTCACCGACTATTATAGGATTATGTTTATTTAGTAGTATATTTAAGCTATTTGTGAATCTTTCAGTATTGTTTATTGATGGTGATCTGTATATTGCGAGTAATTTGAGATCCTGCTCATCATTTGGTAATGTTACATTGATTAGGAGGGATGCGCAATCAGGCATGTTATGGGTTAGAGGTGAAACTTTAAATTGATTTTTGTAGTAAATTATCACACCATCGTTTCTTGATATCTTTCCTCCAGTGACTATGTATTCAAAATTCGGTATATTAGGGAAATTTTGCGTCTGACCTTCCTTTATAAAAACCTCTGTTAAGATTATGAGGTCCACTTCTCTTAGTTTAAGGCTTTGGATAAAGATTAGAAATTGGTCGAAGTTTTTGTGTAGGCTACGTATATTCATGTGAAGAATTTTGAATCCTTTTAGAGAGCTAATAATGATTTGTGCATGTTCATCATGTTCAATTGTGTGTGTTTGTATATTGTGGTGTTGCAGTATTATGTTATCTGAATCTTTCATTATCTATTGAGTTTATCATAAATATTATGACTATAGTGTGTATGTATATATTATTTTCATTTTAGTTTGTAGAAGTATACGAATATTGGGTTCATTTAATTTTGTTGAGCTCATTGTGATTATTGATTTTTATTACTTTAGAATCGTCCGCCTTCCGCACTAAAACACCATTTTTCCACCATACGTATTTAAAAGAAAGCGTTTTTGCCTGCTGTTTGACCATCCAGAGTAACTGCCGGTTGTATGCACATAAACTTTCCCCTATGTAGATTTTTCCAGTTCCTTTCTGACTATTTCCAATGATTTCTTGATTTGTGATAGTCTTCTTTTTTTTATTTAGAATGAGGTCGGTTGTTCTTTTATTTACGAAGCGGGCTATAATGGTAGGGCACTTTCCGGGGGGCGGTAGGCATGCGATGTGCAGATTCCAAATCGTTAGGTGTTAGTGGTACATTTAGTTTTTCAGCTACTTTCATCACTATTTGTTCGACGTTTTCCCCTTCTGTTTGTTGAACTTCACGGATCTCTAGTTGTTTCCTTCTGCTGTACTGTTCTAAGTTCACTAGCCTCCAGGAGAGATTATCGATCGTGTTATTTTTATCCTGCATATGCGTTTCTAAGCCGGTTACTTTAGCTTGTAATCCCACATTAATGTTAAGTTTTTTCTGAACATCGTCATATTGATCACTTAAGAAAGCTTGGCTTCTTTCAACAGCCCCAAGCCGGTCTTCTAGCTTTTGGAATAGTTGGTTGAATAGATGTCTGATTAGCGCTCCTAGTCCTTTTGCACACAATTCACATCTCCAGTCTTTTTTAGTACTTGCCGAACCGACGCACGTTGCGTGAAAAATTTGATTGCAGCTTTCACATTGTATGGAATCTTTATCTCTCGTTATTTTCTGAGTACAAATAATGCAAGACATTGTATTGTATTTGATATAGTAGATCTATTTTTACGTATAGCCTAGCTTTCTTGGAGTTTGCAAGTTAGTAGCCAGTCTTCACTTGTCCGTATGACAGGATATGTAGTTGTTTGCCAGATCTTGACTTTGCTGCATTTAAAAGGCTATGCTATATTTAATAGGTACTTTGTAGTGTCCCAATGTTGATTTTATACGGTGAGTGGTTTTATCGTTAGTTCTCCGTTTTATTATGAAATTTATATAGTTCTAAGTTACTCACATACATATATTATATCGTAGTTCCTTTATTAGGTAACTTTAGGTTGAAAAACTTAATAAAAAATAGAAAATATGTCACACAATATATAGTTAGACTGTATTATCCGCCATCTTCCAAATCAATTCGTTCGAATCCCGTCAAGTCCAGTTTTTTCAATATGCTCTCATTTCGGGTATATCAAGTCTATGTCCGTGGCCCGGGAACGGCTCACAGCCTAGAACATATTTAATCAGTGGTGGTTCCCAACATAAGGGGCGTGAGTTGCCATCAAGTTGCCCATATTGGGTAATTGTTAAATTATTTTGCTCAGTCCTTGCCGAAATCTGTGGTTGTACCTTCGATTGAGACTGGAGAAATATTATGTGTTCTCAATCGTTCTATATAATAATAATAATAACAGTTGTTCAGTGCCACGTTACAACGTCTTGGTATGGAAGGAAGGACGTTTGTAGCGTGGTAGCAGTTGACGGTGTTGATAAACATCATGGCGTCGTCTTATTACAACGATAAACCAGAATCAGACAGCAGAACCAGAGCATTTGAAATTTGGATACACAAACGAACGCTGCGCATATCTTGGGGAGATTTTGTCTCTAAGGCCGAGGAGGAGCCGAGGCGAATGGATACAGAAACCGAGTTGCTGCTGACTGTTAAAAAGCGGAAACTAACGAACTTTGGCCATGTGATGAGGAACAAAATGTATCGCCGTCTGCATGTTAATCAAATAATAAAAAAAGGTAAGGTAGAAGGACTTCGGGCGCCCGGCAGAAGAGGATCCTGGTTGAAAAGCCTAAGAAAGTGGCTTGGCAAAAGCACGACTTCCCTTTTCAGAGCAGCAGTCTCCAAGGTCCAAATTGCCATGATGATCGCCATCCATTGCTAGAAGAGGCTAGTGAAGAAGAAGAAGCCTATGGCGAGAGAATTGTTCACAGTCTAGTATGTGTTTAAACAACAGTGGTTCCCAATCGTGGATACTTGCTTGTTTTGTTCAATTATTTAGCTCAGTCAAACATTTGACAATCTTAGGCCTGTTGGGCCATGAAATTAAATGATAACCGGCGAGTAGTGTTACGAAGAACTTAAGGAACCACTGGTATATAATGTACAATTTACTAATTAAGCAGGATTTAACGAATTATTAAACAGAGACAGTTTTTCATCGTCGAAAGACAGCGCGCAGCACCAACCTAATGGTATTATTGCAAACTTCTGTTCTTAATATCAATAACAGGCAAATAGACAAGTAGGGGAAAATCGGGCCGAGATAAATACTCACTTGATATAGTAAGGCACTTTATTAGGAGTAGTATCTCTTTCCCACGGCGGATCAACAGAGGCAGCCAACAGCCCAGAACTGGGCGCCGAGTCGCTGCCCTGCTCCGTCAGCACCTTATGCCGATCGTCGACCGCAAGCTGTAGCAGACGCCACCGCTTGTTGACTTCGTCAAGGCGCGACCGCGTCGAGCTGGCGACCAGAACGTTGCTCGCCGACAGGAGCGCCGCCTGGTCATTGAGATCCTCAACAGACCGGCCCACAGCCGAAAGAGTTTCGCTAAAGGACCGCAGTTCCGGCAGCAGTTCGGCAGCTTGTGAGGAATCGGTTGCTGGAATCCACTGGGCTCGTTTGGCTTCGAGGGCTGCCAGTCGGGACCAGGTGTCCTCGATGCCTTTTACTAGAACCCGCATTTTCTGTAAAAGAAATGGAAGGCGTAGAATAATCAACATACGATATTCACGACTCTGATAGGAACTGAAATGTACCCTAATCATCAACGGCTAACCCTTAACCATTACCAATAGACTAACCTTTTAGGTTAAAATGGTCGAGCTACAATGACAGAATATATTTTGCAACAGGTTGGTGGCATTTTAGGATGAGGAACTTTCGTATAGAAATCCAACATGACAAAATGTCTTCCTCTGATTATGCGCGGGGCGCATCCCCAAACTTCACTTATGGTTAATGGCAACTAAGCCCAACCAATCAGTGCGTTGGATAATATACAGAAGTTATACGATGCTCTCTCTCTAGTATAAGATAAGTATGGGGATGCGATCCGGCAATCACAGCGAGTCGAAGGTCCAGGATTTGCATTTAATCTACCTAATCTACGGTGTTCAACGAATGAATTTAGTTCCGACTGTTTTTTTTTTTTTTTTTTTTTTTTTTAATTTTTACCACTAGGCCTAATTATTTTTTTTAAAATTTAAAGTAATATTATATTTCTTATTATACAGGTTGTTGGGGGGGAGTCTAGATACAGTGGACTCCTCCCCCCCCCCCTGGCTACACCACTGGACAGTGGCCACACCACTAAATGCTACAAAATTATAGCCCATATTTTAACATTATGCTTATGTACCTACCCAACCCCTATTACGTGAAAAAAAGGGAAATCAATACCATCGTCCAGAGGCACAGAATTTCCTCCTGTTAATAAATGGAAATGGGTAACTGTTACAAAAAGATGGAACGGTCAATTGTTATCAGTACCTAGCTGGAATGAGGCCAAAGTTACCCCCCCCCCCCCCCCCGCTATTTCTGCAGCCCATCAACCCCCATCCAATCATCGGAAATGTGTTGCAGGCCACACACATTTAATAACCGTATTGCCGACCTCCCTCTCTCTCCCCCCTCCACCATCATCGGGATCGAGTTATCTCAACTTTGGTGCTGTGGGGTTTCCGCCACGTTAATTTTGGAATCAGTTTCAATGGGGTTTGATGGAAGGTTGGATGACGATATTAAGACTGTGAGAGGAAAGGGCCAGTCTTTGATTAAATTCTATTGTGTACATAGAAAGGTTGTCTTTAAATTCGTTAGGTCTATAGGCTTATATTAAGTTAGGGAGCCCAACAAGTTATCAACAAGTAATTGAACGAATGAATGAATGAAAAACGGCTTTATTGAAAATAGACAAAAGGCGAACAATAAGACTATAATAATAATAATATATAATATAATATAATAATAATATATAAATAATAATAATAATAATAATATAATAATATAATAATAAACAAAGTCTTGTTTTCATACTAACCCTAAAAAACAGAACAAAAACATTGTATTATAGAATGGTTGGAATTAAATAGAGAAGAAAACAAAGAGAGGAAGAGTAAAAAAGAAGAACGATAAAATATATACAGGGGGGGGGGGGGTGCATTGTCATAACAATTACAGGACCGGAGAGAGTCTCAAGCGTTATCTAAGATATATTGTTTAATTATTTTCTTAAAGCTACAGAGTGAACTAGCTGCCCTGATTTCTCTAAGAGATGGTCTCTAAGCAATTTACGGAAGTTAGGCGCCCATTCCACATACGTCAATCGTCAATGAAAAATTGAAAAATGACGTTTTAGCAGACATTAAAGACATACTAGGGCTGAACTGCAGGCTACTAGTGGGGTCACAGGTGGCGGATAGTGAACGAAGATGAAGATGAATAAGCAGTCCCCAACCACGCAGTACCGAGTGGGGTCCGGTTAAGGATCCCCCACCTAGCTCCTTGGAGCTAGGGCATGGGCACCCTTTTGTCCATGGGAGAGAAAAAGCTCCCTAAAGGCGGAAGAATTCAACAGAGGAGTCAACGGCATAAGGATGCAGAAGGCAACGGGAAACCACTGCATTAAAGGTCCTTCGGGGCATCCCTTGTACAATCATCATGAGCGAATTTCGCTCAAATGATCGCCAATCTTCAACGTTGAAGGGGCACGAGAAGAAGAAGAAGAAGAAAGACATACTAAAAATTCTGCTACCACGTCAATTTACGTCATTTTTCAATTTTTCATTGACGATTGACGTATGTGGAAAGGGCGCCTTAGTAGCATTTGTCGCCGCTCTCAGTTCAATCTTCTCCAATAGGGGTAAAAGCCACTGCTGGAACTGCTGCTGGCCACAATATCCCAAATAGAGTAGTGGTGAAGAAAGTGGATCCCCTACTAACCCTCAGCCCTAAGCTATTAATGCGTTAATGAAGCAGTAGAATCCGAGCTGATAGGCCATGGTCGATTTAAAAGCGTACTTCCAAGCGTATCGTCAACATCTGCGTCGACATCTCCAGTGGTACTAGACCTACGTAGACTTCCATGATTGTATCTAGGAGATTTCTTTTGTTTCGTTTTCCAACTCCTGCTTGCAGTATTTCTGTTTTAGGCAACCCTGTCAGCCTGGCGGGAGGAGTGAGTCTGTTTATAAACTTGGGGTACCCTAAGGGTAGCCTCCTTCACCTCAGGGAGAAGGGGAGGACCTCCTTATTATACCAGATTTCGGATTTCCGTATGGACAGTGGCGTAGCCAGAATTTTTTTTGGGGGGTCTAGATTTCGTAAAGTTTGCCCGCTTACGATAGGGTGGGGTTTCATTTCATTTGACGCTACCCCCCCCCCCCCCGGGAATTGTTTTTTAAAAGTTAGGGCTGAAATAGTTTGTCGGCAACTTCATTAAAAAAACTGGAAAAAGGGGGAACGGGGTGTCCCCGGCGATTTTTTTTTAGATACAGATTTTAAAAAAAAAATTGCTATTTTCCTAAATTTGGGGGGGGGGTCCGGACCCCGCTGACCCCCCCCTGGCTACGCCACTGCTTATGGACTCTAGTGTTCACGGAAGATCGACGGTAACGCGCTGGGAAATTTGTCACTGTATCAAACCAGTAGTTGGAAAGCCACAGAATCACACGGACGATTCTCCCAGTTGCGATTTTCCATTGTAGGGATAGGGCTAGGGTGAATGGTCGGGGCAAAACCACAGAGTCTAATTCAGAAGATGTCTATGATCTAGCGTGTTAGTCAAAGGAAACCCGGCCCCCTTTTGTGCGGTCGGCTTTACGTCAGCTTCCAACAAGAAATCTTCTGCTAGACTAGATGGAAAAGGCGTCGGCAAATCGCGCCTGCGAGAACCGTCCGTGTGTAACGGGCCTGAGGTGCCCATTCCATTGACCGGCTAGGGCTATTTCCAAAACGGTGACGTGGTAGCAGACACTCAAGACTTAGGTGGCGTTTCCACCGACCTCGCATTGCAGAATTGACGGAAATGTTTATTTTCCTCTATGCCATAGTTAAAATTGATCAATGATCATACAATAAAATCACAAACAAACTAAAATTAAAAAATGGCTTCATGGGATAAGTTAATTACAAACATTTTAATAGATTTCTATAAAAAGAAAAACAAACATTTCCGTCAATGTCACTTGCAATCTGCAATGCGAGGTCGGTGGAGCAGCTACCTAAGTCTTGAGTGTCTGCTATCACGTCACCGTTTTGGAAATAGCCCTAGCCGGTCAATGGAATGGGCGCCTGAACTGGCAAGAAACTGACAACTGACTGCACATCGGTAGTGTGCACAGTTTTCCCTTCGACACGCCAGCTCACGTAAATCTTCTGAAATAGACTCAGTGGTTTTGCACCAACCATTCACCAAGCCCATTTGCTCCTATAGAAGTCTAGAAAAAATTTTCCAGCGCCTTACCGGCGTCACGATCGTCTGTGTACCGGCCTAAAACTTCTGACAGTGTTCATATACATGTATGTACCTGTACCTATATAACCAAATTCAAACCGATTTGTCTTGTCTCTTGTCAATCAATTTAGTCAAGGAGTTTAGGAATGGAAACGTCGAGTTTCCCCATCTCACTGATATAAGTGACCCATATCAGCTCGCTAAAGGGATGAATAAGTAATCTGGAAGGTTGACGTGCACCTGAGACAATATACCTATATATACCACGACAGTGTAGGAGCTGAAGGGCCTTGTTACTAAGCTGGTCCCTGGCTCATAAATACGGAAGGGTTAGTCGTGTCACTTTACATGGCAATGATTATCTGCACAGTAAATTGTCGATACGATAAAACAAAGTCAGCTTGCCTTCGATGAGACTTACATGCTGTAGATGTTACGCCAGTTATAATTCACTACCAGTCTTCGGAAAGTTCCTTCCTGAATCTAATTTGCAACGGTAGAAGAACTCGATATTTGCAAAAAGTGACTCTTCGTACAGCTTAAATATCTAGCTTTTTCTCCCACTAGTCGGAATTTCTCAGAAAGCTGATGGCTACTAGTACTTACTTGAATCTAACATGCCCGATTGCATAACTCAAAATCTGCAGAAAGCTTCTAAGCTTACAGCGTGACCATCTCGTTTTCTTTCCTACTACTCTACTAGCAGAAAACGTAGTTATTTCCTTTGAATATAATTTGCACGGTTACATAACATAAACTCTACAGAAAGCCCATCTACTTACAGCGTGACCACCTAATTTCCATTCCCACTACCACCGGTCTATGAGAGTGGTCAAATTCTTGTACCGCATTGAAACTAATTTGCACAGTTGCATAACTCAAAAGCTGCAGAAAGCCCTCTGCTTACAGCGCGTAATGGTCAGAATGGCGTAGAGGTAACGACTCGGACTATCATCCAGAAGGTAACTGGTTCGAGTCCCACCCGAATGCCAAAATTTTCTAGTGGTACAATTATTTATCTTCTGACTACCATGCTTCGGAGGGCATGTAAAGCCGGCGGTCCCGGCAGTCTTCCCTGACTGTCGATAGGTTAAACAGGAGGCTGTTGATGCAACCTGAAAACTCCTGTACCACGGGTAGTACCACCCTGACACGAATTTACTTTACTTTAGCGCGTAAAGCTTAAGATCAAACCGGAGACTTTTGACCATGAACGTTGAGCGTTGAATACATAGAAATATAATAGAACTGGAGCGGCGGGAGCCATAATATGCCTTACGAGGCACCCTTTAACCATAAGCCAACTATCAGGGATAAGTACCAACGCAAAAAATATCGAAGTCTTACACACTGCAGCATAGCAAAGCGGATACCTGGACCCGGTCAAAAACTCTGTAGTTTAGTAGTTAGCTTGTGCAGGCTATTTCCCCGCCGAATTGCGTACTTATCTTGTGCAGGCTACACGTAGCAGCCATATTGTTAACAGTGTCTAGCCTCGGGATGGTTGAATATCCATTTTATAAACAAAGCCCCGCGTCTGTTCTGTATTTCACATTTTATTATTTCAAATAATTGCAGTTTTACCTATTGCTGGCGCTTTACTGTCAAATTAAGTGTTCATATTTGCAGTGATAAGCATGTAATTACAAAAGTTGGAGGTTTTTCTTCCCTGTGGGGCACGTAAAAGTGTTCTAAAATGTATGTTTTTAAATGCTTCATTCACGAATTTGAGACCTATAGTAATAGTAATTTTTGTACAGCAGGATGGCGTAAGCATGTCTACACTTAATACTTGTCCCTCCTATCGATTTTTACTATGCCCCTGCGGTTTAAAACGTGTATTAGGAACCCCCTGCAAAGTCATTTCCAGGCCAGTCACGTGACCACTCCGGTTTGGCCTTAACTAACCACTTCCTGGAATATAATTTGCACAGTTGTAAAACTCAAAATCTGCAGAAAGCCCCTCTACTTACAGCGTGACTATCATCTAGTTTTCTCTGCCATTGATCGGAGCGGTCAATAAGAGCGTTCCACTTCTCGGAAAGCTTAGCTACCTCCCTGCGAATACATCTTGTCAACTCTCTGGCTTGCTCTTCGGCGGTTCGGTACCCTCTCGAGTCACCATCGAGATCACGTCCAGCTGAAATAACAATAGAACTACAGAAACTACACCTCAATAACACTTAAGATAAAATGATAATATTGGCACCTATTAAAAAAAGCCTGCGGCGTGCTCTTATTCTTTTTTTTAGTTTTTTTTTATTGTTACGGAAGTAGTACATGTAAGTAGACAATTGAACCTTGTCCTACCAACGACCTCTTTGATTTTTCCGAGATGGCTGATAATTTTGGCCGCTGGTAAACTGGTAATCGTCCACAATGTCAACCCACACCGGGTAGAACCGACAATGGACAAGCTGAGACATTCTTAATATAATCTAACAGTCGTGAGCTTGAGGGTGACTTAAGTAAGTTCGGGCACGAGTCTGCTATCTGCTACTTCTTGCACCTGCCGTAGGAGGGGGGGCTCTTTGTTATGTCATTCAGTCTTTGACACAGTAATTAACTCAATTTTTTTTTTTCTAAAAAAAGATAAATTGCATACAAACAATTTAATGAATGTATCCGATTGACCTTTTCAGTCGCCTCTGTAGGTTATTACCCGTGATGAGTACGACACGTCTCCGATTGCATGGCGTGTAAAGACTCGCACAAGTGCAAGCACGTTACCACCTGGCCATCGAAGTCGATAAAATGTATGAACGATGACAGGCAATAAGATGATTTCCACCAACATATCACTGCGCACCTTGCACCTGTACTTTCCTGTTTAAAGTATGCCAGTATGATAATAGAAGTAGGGATAGATGAAAGCAACAGGCAGGGAAGGCTCAGAATGGAATGCGCTCTACAAATATTATAAGGTTGACGCTATCGTTCATTGTGATGTTTCCCCTCGCACTGGGTGTACGGGGAAGGCTTGTCCTCTCGATGTTCGGGAGAAGAAACCACACAGATTGGATGTTGAAAGTGGTCTGGTTGCATTCGAGAAAATATAACGTTACCTATGGACACCTGCCCCAATAACAACACAGTGAGACGCTTGATCCCCCAGTCCAGTGCAACACCAATCACTGCTTCAGTCGAGAAGGCAATGTCGGATTAAGGCCCACTTTATTTACCTCCTCATCAATTCCTACTGGAAGTTGGCCTCAGCATGTGGTATACACAAGTATCGAAGAGATCCGCTGCTAAACATCTTTGTTGAATCTTTAGAATTGGAGCAAAGAAGATGCAGTAATTTCATCCTAAAGTTTTATTTACTTTTGGACAGGGAAACCAAACCTTTTTGGAGAAAGTAAATATTAAAAACTCCATTTCCAACAAAAGTTAAATCATAAATCACCCAAGTTCATAGCGTTATAAAGAACTCTCCATTATCCAGCACGAGAACTTTTGTCTATATTGTTATTTAATTAGAACCTAGTTTTATTAATCAAAATATATGTGAAAGATTGAGAAAGTTTGACGGGGGGGAGATTAATCTCTGTCGAATTAACTCGAAACTTCCTCAACATCATATCAACATTCACTGAAAGAATGTTGGACAAATTAAATGTGTTAGACCTGCTTTAACTGCAAATAACGGATTTTTTAACGTAAAAAATGTACAGGTTGGGCAGAACAGAGACTCCCAACTTTTTCCCGCCATTATACAATATTAGATTAGTTCTTTTAGTTGTCGCGCTGTAGCGCAATTATTCGCTGCTGTCGCTGTTGTCGAAGATGCAGGAATTAATAAAGGCATGGCTATTTAAGAACCGCTTTAAAAGTTTTATTAGTACCAGTCTCTACTGCATTCTTTCATACCTGTAAAAATCAGGGACAGGGCCGGTTAAAACACAAGCCACGTAAAAAAAAAAAACATTCCTACGAAGCATTAAACCATTGACGCGACATTTTGGCAAAAAGCCCAGTTCTGTATCAACCGAATCTCATGGATAACTAGTGGTCAGCAATAATGAGCGTTCCAGGCTGCAGCAGGGGGATAATTAGAATTCCCCTCCCCTCATTACCTTATAACCTAATCAGCCCTTGGAAATAAATCAGGGGGCGTCACTCGAATCGATGACACCAATCGAGTCTCGATATATCGTATGAAATGTAACTTGTTTAAAAGGGAAATTGGGCTGTATTTCAAAAAGCTAATTAATTATTAATCGTAATTATAAAATTTGGCGCTGCAAAAAAAGATATTTTTGGAGGGGTTCGGCGGGAACTCTCAGTGACTCGATTTTAATATGAAACTTGAATTTTTTTTAGAGTGCTATTGTGGTTTTCGATAAAGGGGAAGCGCCAAACCTGGATCATCCCAAATTAGGCTATTTTTGATATTTAATTTAATATTTAAGTAAATAAAATAAAATAAAATAAATTGACCTTGTCAATTGCTAGACGACTAGGCAGGCCTATTTCATTCACTAGCGGGCCATCTATCGTACCATGCCGTTTAGTATTATTAACTTATTACTAGGGTTACAAATGTAAACACAATTTTGAATCGCACCTTCCACTATAAAATTGCCTTGTTTACAATTTCAATCTCATCATAAGACTGGAAGTAATCTTAACATGGGATTAAAAATATAAACAAGTTAATTTATAATGGAAAGTGCTATTCAAAATTAATTTGTGTACATTTTTAAACCCCAAGAATAAGTTAATGATAAGCGGCATAGTAGGCCCGCAGGTGGCCGTTATCTTTTCCATCAGTATAACTTTTCCATAATCTTGATAATGCGGTCAATTTCTGATTTCCATAACCTAAAGTTTCTTACCTTCACTGTCGCTGGTATCTGACACAGGCGGCTCATTGGCAATGTACTGTCGCCCGCTGAGCAGGTTCCCCTCTAGAATATGCCTTTTCTCTTTCAGTTGCTTCCAGAACGGTCCCTGGTCATCACTGATTTCCATAACCTAAAGTTTCTTACCTTCACTGTCGCTGGTATCTGACAGAGGCGGCTCGTTGGCAATGTACTGTCGCCCGCTGAGCAGGTTACCCTCTACAACAGGCCTTTTCTCTTCCAGTTGCCTCCTGAATGCTCTGTGGTCGTCCTGTTGCTTGTGCAACGACGCCAAGTCGCCGCCGATGGGACCCAGTCCAGTCAGCTCGGTGTCTTTGCGGATGACCCACTCAATTAGTTCACGGAGAGACAGCAGGAGGGCGTTCCAGTGCTCTGCGTTGCTCTCTAGACGGTTCCTGTGGAAAGTGAAGAAAACGTATGCAGGTTGAGTTCTACACATGGTGTTTCAGGCCAACAGCAAACTTCCAGGGTGTGTTTCCCGTTCAATTTGGAACAAAAATGACCCATATATATTACTGACGAAAATGCACAGTTAGTACCGTTAGTAGCCTTTGGGTTTCTGAGCAAATTTTGAGTTTACAAGTTTCATTCATTCATTCATTCAATTGGTCGTTGAAAATAGACTGGAACGTCCTGACGGTTTTTCTATTTCAAAGATAGAGGCCTTCATGGTTTTTTTTTCCAGGATTTAAGGGTTTTGCCAGTCGGTAGAGGATATTTTTCCGAACATGAGGGTACCAACCATTTTCGATTTTTTCCTTCAGTTAAGCGGTTTGCTAATTATTAGGGTTTCGATTTGGGATACATAGAGATGGCGTAAAAGAAAAGAAAGAAAAACAGATTTATATGGTTCAATTCAAAACATCCAACAAAACAAAGCAAAACCAACTAAGCTTAGGTATGAATATAAGACCTACCATTGACCTATATTATTGCTTTCCAATTTATACGTAGTATAAGGAAAGCTTTGTGATGGTCGAAATTTTCGATTCCGAGATTTCAACGGATTTACACGTTTTGAGGTCCCAGGAACCCAAAAAAGTGGTTTTTACAAAATGTCTGTCTGTCTGTCGGTCTGTCGGTCTGTCTGTCTGTTCGTCGATTTCCGGGCAAACTACTCAGTGGATTTGAGTGAAATTTGGCATGTAGGTTCACAAAAATCATACCTCGGGACCATTTTTTTTTTTGGGCTAACTCAATTTGGGGGGGGGGGTTTATTTTCAAAAAACTCCAAAAAAACGTCTAAAAAAATTATTTCTCAAAAACGGCTCCAACGATTTCTTTTAAATTCTCGTAGATTGTAGTCGTTATTAATGTTGACAAAATGCGGGGGGTCGCTTGCCCCTTGATAGTTTGCTTCTGGGGGTAAAAAAATAAAAATAACTAAATTTTAATGAAAAAATGACTAAAAAATGCGAAACCTTTCTATCGATGATTTCTACCTTCAAGCATGTTTTAGGTGTTAAATTGAGTAACGAAACCGGATAGGTTGCTTTCCCAAAAAAATATTTGGTTTTGCCCAAAAAATTATTTTTTGAAAAAAATGATGAGAATTCGCGCTCATATGCATTGCATGCCCTGCCATTATTGCTGTGTGGTAATTAATGTGTTTGTTTGACCTATCGGGAATTTACCTCACTTCCAGTGACGTCAGGTGGACAACCCCCCCCCCCCCTCGAGATATCTGAAATTTAACCATAGGAAAAATATTTACCATAAAATTACTAATTTTCTCTATCTACTAATTTTGATAAATTGGAAAGCATGTTCGAGTGAACTCGGACCGGTTCTTTCTTATGGTAGTCGGTAGCTTACACGTACTTCTGTGAAACTGTACACAAGTCATGTATTAACAACAGAAGCGACTTAAGAGATTAGAGATTATGATACGGATATTCATTAAATTCTTTGTACACGATTACAAAATTAAAAAAATCTCACTAAAAAATTACAAAATCACATTGAAATCAACGTAAGAGCAAAAATTCCAGCACGTGCCTGATATAAAATGGAATTATAAAGACAGAGCTGTCTTAAAATGTCATAAGTTCCGAAAAGTGCGTGTACAGGCAATTAAATAGGGGGAACTGCAGCAGTGCGTTAAAGAAATTTGAGGATTGCGTGCCAGCAATGACTATAATAACTGAGGGTTAAAAATGGGGGGGGGGCAGGGGGTCGGTCCCCCGACAGTAATTCTGCTGGTTTACAACGGTCCTTCACCTGTCAGCAGTTTTCCTTTTTGTTTACTACTTGTAGCTGCTGTTGCTGATAATAAAATAGGCTAGTTAGGTTCTCTCAGTTTTTATTTTCTTGGAAAATAATAAATAAATATATAAATAAATAAAACTGGCACGACAACCCAATGGGGAGGAGATTCTTTCTCAGCTCTCAGCACTGCTCTATTTGGAATGTTACGGCGAGCAACATGCCCGGCAGCCGCGTTTTTTTCCTACCGTTCCTCTAACTGTTCCTACCGACTGCGCCAAATGTGGTAGCTAACATACTAGCTTACCGAGTCGTAAGGAAGTTGTTGTTGTTTCTAACGCCTGCTTTCAGCATTTCTGCTTTAAGCAACCCTGTCAGCCTGGCGGGGGGAGTGAGTCTGTTTGTAATCTTGAGGCACCCTAAGAGCAGACTCTTTCACCTCGGGGAAAGGGGAGTTGACTGACAAGGTGGACCTCCTGAATATAGTGGATCCCGAACCACTTGGGGAACATGGAAAAGTCACATGATTAAATCGGAGGTGACCAGGACTCGACACGTACTTATACTGCCTAAGCGCGTTATCATGACCCACCATGTTCCCCTGCCAACGCTTGCCGCAGTTTGAAACATGCTCTGCTCTAATGGATTCAACATGGTAAGGCCGTTGGCAAGTCGCAAGTAAGTAAGAGTATAACAAATGAATGAAACTTCAAAACAACCCAAAATTACAATTTACAAGTGCTGAATTTTCATTTCGGCTGCAATGATTGAATTGGTTGGAATTGGCTGTAAGCTCATTCTATTGAATGGGAGAGAGAATGAAAATGGTGAAGTATCAGTTGCCACCCCCCCCCCCTCCCCGTACCTACCCTCCCTCTCGGCAAACTTACCACTCGAACCCTTGTAAACAGATGTAAAGGAATACTTGACATTATTTACGAGTATAGACGCTCCTTTAAATAAAGTATGTACACCTCAATGCCTATACAGGGAATGTCTCTTTGAATAAGGCAATTCAGTATGACTGTGTAGAGTAGTGGTGCAGACTCTGGCAATCACCCAAAAGGTTGTTGGTTCGAGTTACTAAATATTCTGGCCATGCTTCGGAGTAAAGCAGGCTGTTCCAAGCCTTCCTAGTCTAGTAAAACAAGTTTTAAAACTTGTATACTTTCAAAAAGTCTAGTCCTCTTCCGTCGGCGGTCGACCTCCCTCCAGGGAAGAAATGAAATGCTTTACTGCCGTTTACTATAATATCCGACACTGTTGCATAACCACATTTTTGAAGGGTAGACCGATATAAAAACGTGTCTTTCAACTGTCTACTCTACCATTCAATTTTCCCTATCGTCAGAAACCTACCTTTGCATAGTGAGCAACACAAACGTTCTCAACAAAATTTGTAAGGGTAGGCATACAGAGAAACATGCATGCTTTTGAATAGAAAGTTACGTACGATAGCTTAATCAGCAGCAAAACAACAAAAGCAACTCGCTGCAGCGACAGAGTTTCCGGTCCGCGGAGTTTTACTGTTGGATACAGCTGTTCACATTCCCTGACAGTCATAACTTTTTTGTTTTAGTCGTAGTAACTAAGTTACTAATTTGAACCGTCATAAAGTGTTGACACTACAATTTCAAAGTTTTATCTCACCTGTGTTAATATTATTGTAGACTTTTTGAGGTCTGGGATAATAAAAAACCGATAAAAGCTAACGCTTTTTTTACTTTCTCGGACATCATACGAGGCGTATAAAAGCCAAAGCGTATAACTGCAACGTTTTTTAAATTTTGAGATTATAACAGCACTTATCTGTTTTAGAGGCAAATCAGTTTAACTGTAGCATGCTCAGTTCCTGAATAAAATGAGTTTGAAAATCAGTTCATCAATGAAAAAGGTTAAATTTTCTTAACTTCTAGAGCGTTTATCTCAAAATGAGTTTGACCGCAGTTATACCGGTTGGCTTCCATAAAAAAAAATACACAGTACAATAAAAATAAAAACGGGAGGCAGCAATGCTTATAGCTTACCTGATGGCCATACTTTTGTCCTTGAGATGGTGCCATCGCTGGTTCATCTCGTCCAGTCGCCTCTGCAGCATGACCGCGTCGTCCTGGGACGACAGCGAGCCCAGCAACTTCCGTCCGGCGCCGTTGAGCGAGCTGTACACATCGCGGTGACTCTCAATTTCCGACTGAATGTCCTGCAACAATCGAAAATATCGAATTAATAATCAATCATGCTATTATTGTCTCTACTAAGGCATTATATTCCCGGGTATTGTCATTCGCCATTTTGAATCCTTTATGGTAAGCATAGTAAGAAAGTAAAAGATTAAAAAGAACCACAACACATTTTCGTATTTTTTAAGTGAAAACTTCTTTAGGCGCACCACATACAAATTTTTAGCAGGGTAGTAAGTTGGGCTGCTTCGACACGCGTCACGCGACACGCTCGCTAGAAAGAAGGAAACCGATAAGAAAGAAGATAGAGTGAACTGAACACTTCTTCAGGCGCACCACACACAGATTTTAGCAGGGTAGTAAGTTGGGCTGGTCCGACACGCGACACAGGTGAACTGAAACCCCATTTAAATTGCATGGGCGGGTTTAACGTAGAACGTGAAAACGTGATGGGGTGCGCCCAAATTTGCCGATTTTCGGCGAAAATATGCCCTTTTCAGCGTTTTTGGAGGGGTTAATACCAATTTGAAAACTTCAAACTACTCTAGTTCTTTTCCACCTTTCTTACGGCGGGTAGTTCTCGCCATATGCGCAACGCAACCAAATCGTGCCCCCAAGGTCACGCTGGAGCATTTGGCGGCATTTGGTTAGTACGTCAGAAGGACTTTACCGCGCCTTTTTAGTATTTACTTAAAATTACTTTGGACCGTTTATATTTTGTTACTCCTCGTGTTAATTGCTATCTAGACATTTTTTAATGTTTATTTTATAGTTTTAAGCTCTTATTCATAATAGCAATATCGTGCTGTGCTTATAATTGTACAAATAGGCAAGGTGCGACAGATGGTGCAGGAGGAAATATATTGTTTAAAAGGGATTAGATGTAGATTGTAGAATACGAAAAAACTAAAATAAATAATTTGGTTTATGTAGAATTTAATAAATATAAACTTTAATTTCTGACTTGTTTCTCATTCAATCTACGAACGCGATCCCTAATAATACTGGCTACATAATATTATTTACTACGGTATATACATATAAATTGATTGGGATTGCCAATGAAGTTTTCACTTCTGCCGTGCGGTCTTAAGCACACACTCGTTTTTTTTGAAATAATAATAATAAATAAACAACGATAAATTTCTAAAAATAAATAGTTAAACACCCAATGCTTTGCTTATACACTAGACTTAAAAATGGATTCAAAATGACGGATGACAATACACTTGTCAAATATGGAGCCCTAGTCTCTACAAGCGGCAGAAATGAAGTGAATGAAGAGATACCGTCAGGGGACAAAACGGATAAGATAAGGAATGAAGTGGTTTTAAGAGAGTTCGGGGTAGAGGAGCCATTGATGCAGAGGATATAGCGAGAAGGAGGCTGCAATGGTTCCTGCACATTAAGAGAATGGATAACAGCTGTTGTGTGCCGGGGTACTCGAAGAAGAGGAATAATACTTAGGGAAAGGTACGTATAGAAAAACCAGATTGAGGGCGATTTCAGAAGGGTAGGACTAGAATCTAAGGAAGTGCTTAACGGTCATAAAAGGTCAAGGACAGGAAAGAGTGGAGAAGGCTGGACAGTATGGCAATTTTGAGGTAGTCCAATTGGGCACTCTACATAGCCGGAGAGATGCCAACAACACATCCACAATGTCGGCAAAAGAAGCAGTTTTCCCAGCATATAATTTAATACCTAAAATAAAATGGGCCCTAGGCATAATAAAAAACATGTACTCGTTTGATTTTCAAGAGAAAATACCTGGAAAATCGCAAAATTCAGTTGCGTAAGTAGGGAGGAACGGGAATGAATCCCCAAGACAATCCAAGAGGGAGGGAGGTACGGTGTAACGGGTTAATGCACAGAAAACGAACACCTGATCCGGTTTGGGGAGGTCTTTAATATTCAAAACGTTCCCC
Organism: Psococerastis gibbosa; assembly: GCA_963971405.1. Taxonomy (NCBI): domain Eukaryota; kingdom Metazoa; phylum Arthropoda; class Insecta; order Psocodea; family Psocidae; genus Psococerastis; species Psococerastis gibbosa. The sequence continues at coordinate 46,064,240 of OZ020484.1, forward strand.
TCATCTAGGGGCATTATCAGTGACAGTAATTATCAGCGGAGCCTAAGCAAGTTGGCGACAAAATTTTAAATTGTTGCGACACAAAAGGGTTAGGTACTATTTCTGCTTAATTCTATCGCGAGGAAGAAATTTGCGAGGGAGTGGGTTAAGAACAAGACTTCTTTGTCTTTAGGAACCCTCTCCCTAATGGCAAGGGGATTCAGATGAATTGTTAAGTAGTTACTGCAGCTTATCTGCATTGCGTTAATATTGATAGAGGATTTTACTTAATGTTTATGTTGAAAATTCAGAAAACAACGTAAATGAAAGGAAGTACGTTATTTCGAAAAAATAAAAAATAAAAAATAGGTTTTTGACACTCAAATACAATAGGGAGCGGACGCATGTTTTTCCATGTGCTTTCAGAAAAGTTATAGCATGACACTAGGTACATTTCTGTGAAAAAATCCGATGATTACCGATGGTTTGTCCCAATTTTACTGGGCTAATAAGGAGCCTGTTTCACTATACGTGAGTATTCGTATAAGGCTAACATAGGGTTTAGATGCTGGTTTAAAGAAATCTGAACCTCTTCACAAGACGTTTACCAGCTAGGAATTTACGACTACAAATTGTCAAGATCGCTCCATCTCAATACACAAGGGTGCAGTTTGCGACATTTCTCCAGCTGGGTTGACTGGAAAACCGAGACCCGGCTGCACACAATGTTTATGGGCCTTTGTCTTTTAAAAAAAAAATCCAGAGCATCGTGGGAAAAGACATATAGTATAAAGAAAGCGACAACATCCAGTTTGAACTACAATATATATCAATAGGCGGAACAAGTTCAGTTTCGTAAAGTGGAAAGAAACTGACCAGTTCGAAGCTGTAGATCTCCGCCAGTAGGCGGAAGTTGACGTGGATGTAGCGCGCGTCTTCGACGGAGCGGGTGACCTGAGGGTGGCCGAGGGGCGCTGCAGGCTTGCGGCGAGGGCCGAGCCGGCTCAACCGCCCCGGCCAAGTCCTCCGCCCACCGCTGATGGCGAACGAGGCCCTGCCAAGATCACGGCCCTGGCCTATTCAGCTTCCAGAAGAACTTCCTCATAAGTCTGAGTGACACGACCACTATATCGCAGGAATACGGATCCCGAAGCGCTTTCCTCCGATGAGTGGGACGAGGCCAGATTCAGCTTCTAGAAGACTTTCCGCATAAATCAACTGTACCGCTGGCTGGGTTATGCCACAAGTAAGGAGTCTGGAACGCTCTCCTCTTCTGATGGCCAACGAAGCTCTGCAAGATCACGGCCTGGACCCAATTCAGATTTTCCACATAGGTCTGAAGGCAGGTCTAGGCCTTGGGATAGGATATGCCTGCCAAGATCAGAGTCTGAGCCTAATAAAAAGCTGTTCGGCATAAGCCAGCTGGGAAGAACGAATGGAATTCTGGGTAAAACCAGAGGTACATAAACCGATCTATATACTAGGTCAGCTTTGCCTTGCCCGTAGAAGATTTTGACGGAGTTACTATATAGAACTCTGGGCTATGTTTGAATTTCACTCCTCCGACGATGGCAAACGATGGCCAAGTTTACTGATTCCAAAAGATCTTCGGCATATACCTGGGTGGTACAGCAACCAGCCTTCTGGGTCATGAGAGAAGTGCAGATCCCGAAATTGTATCATCGCTGATGGCAGTTTCTAGCATTTAATCGAATCGACAAAGACACTGCTAAAGGTCACAGCCTTGGTCCGGAAGATATTTACAGTATAAAGACCACCAAATTGCAAAACACTTCGAACACTGATTTATTGGTATGCTATACACGGATATCACAGAGTAACATAAGATAATTTTCACAGGCTTATGTAGCAATATTATGCGAATAGAGTAAAATAAGTTACTTTGGTAAGCAGAGTGCACTTATAAATTTGCATAATTAAGTCACTTTACAGTAGCAGTCTGGAATAGTGTACATCAGCAGTCTGGAGTAGTTTACAGTTTCTTCATATCACAGAGTTATGTACGGATATTATTTTCACAGGCTCGTAAAGCAATATTAGGCGAGTAAATATAATTATAGGTACAGTATGTAGAGATTATATATTATTGTAATTTTTCACAATAATGTCACTTTGCAGTTAATTTAGAGTAAATGTTCGCAAAAGTAATGTACAATAATAATTATAGTAACATTTACTGTATCTTCTTAGTGTATTACTAACGCCTAAAACATAAACATAGAGCATTATTAGTAAACACGATAAAGAATGCTGAATTCATTTATGCAGTATGGCGGAACCGCCATCATGTTCCAATGCATAGCCGTGCGCCAGTACTAATCACGAAAACTATTTTATATATAAACTTGGGGGACGGCGGGTATTCCACATACGTCAATCGTCAATGAAAAATTGAAAAATGACGTTTTAGCAAGACATTAAAGACATACTAAAAATTCTGCTACCACGTCAATTTACGTCATTTTTCAATTTTTCATTGACGATTGACGTATGTGGAATACCCGCCGAAGCGGACCTTAGTCAACATATTATGCAGTAAGGTGCCCATTCCATTGACCGCCTAGGGCTATTTCCAAAAACGGTGACGTGGTAGCAGACATTCAAGACTTAGGTGGCGTTTCCACCGACCTCGCATTGCAGAATTGACGGAAATGTTTATTTTCCTCTATGCCACAGTTAAAATTGATCAATGATCATACAGTAAAATCACAAACAAACAAACTAAAATTAAAAAATGGCGTCATGGGATATGTAAGTAGGCCTACAAACATTTTAATAGATTTCTATAAAAAGAAAAATTCTAATTTCCGTCAATGTCATTTGCATTCTGCAATGCGAGATCGGTGGAAACGCAACCTAAGTCTTGAATGTCTGCTACCACGTCACTGTTTTTGGAAATAGCCCTAGCCGGTCAATGGAATGGGCGCCTAAGGGCTACCAAACCCAACCGGTTTCGTCTTAGCTATAAAAAAAATCAGTATCAGAAGTACCCTATCACACTGATAATAATACAAGAGGGAAGAAGTCGCTGAAAGTTAAGTACCTATGTTATTTGTAACCAAGTAGTTCTCAAAAATCAAAAAAAGTCATGAAATCTGTGGTTTCTCTTGAAAAAGGGTGGCAGCGAAATTTTAAGAATAATTGCAATCTGCACTCAGAAAAAAAGCGGACTCTTGATAATCCATACAAAAGGGTAATCCTCGCTGGCCGCTTTAAACTTTTAATCCCAACTTCGAAATACCCCCAAATGTTTCTCTCCATAAATGAGACGCACCTTTTCATTGCTAAATAAATAAATAAATCAAAGAGTATTTATTTATTTATTTAGTAGTAGATGGCCCTAATTTTAAATGGAAATTGGTATGGAAAGATCAATTTACATGTAGCCATACCTAGCCAACACAACGTCCATAAGCCCTGAAAACAGGACAAAAAAGCAAAATACAACATCGTATTAGATAAATAAATATATATTTATACATTGAGGAGGCTGTTTACAAACATGGCCAACTCCAAGTTGTAGAATTTTTCAGGAGAGTGGATTTTCTGTTGAAAATTGCATTAAGTTTATAGCTAACTAGACTTCTCAGCACTTCTGTGCGCAATCTGGCTGCTTTTGTCACTTTATTTTACACCGTGCAGGTGGACATTAAAATTTTCTGCAAGGTCAGATCAAAACCCCATTTTGTAAAAAAAAAATGGAGTTGGCCACGTTTGTAACCAAGCTCCTCAGTCATATTTCTGTTAAATTATACAAGTAATCAACAAGTAAGATTAAAGTAGATAAAAGTAGATAAAAACAAAAGCAAATAAATAAACTTCGAAATATTTGGCGGGAAATTGGAACGTGCCGTGACATTAATTATTAATCGCCTTATTCTATTCTATTTTGCATCTTGTGTCCCTATTTTTTAAATGATAGTGGAATATTTGTGTAACGGTGCAAGACTTTTCTGCACGAGAAAGGGTCCCCACACAATTCCGGCCCAGGAGCCCCCATCAAGGCCAAACTCGGCACTGCCTGAAGAATAAACAGCCAGGTAAGAAACTCTAGAATAAAGGCCACACTTACCCCTAACAAGTCTTCAACTATTTTATTGAAATGCATAACAACGATTTGAACGAAACAACACTAAAAAACTAAATGAGCAAAATGAACAACATTTGCAGCACGACACGAGGCCAATGGTTGACTGCTAGAAAAGATGAGCCAGCCTAATAACACCTTGGACCTTAGAGACAGATAAGGCACGAACCGTAGAAAGTAAGTGGATATTACGATAAAAAATGCGTGCAACGGACACGCAGCAGATAAAATTTCAACCCAACAAAACTAGCACTGCTACTTACTTAAAAAACTACAACCTATCGAGGGTTTAGATCTGATGACTGGAAGATAAATAAATAAATAAATAAGGACTTTTTATTGTTTCTATTACTAAGCCTCGACTCGAACCAACAACCTTTCGGGTGAAAGTCAGAGTCCGTACCACTACGCTACATGTCCTGACCAGGAGGAGGACCCTCGTTTTTTAACCACTATTTCATTTGGGAAGAGGTCAGCGGCTATCGGTCCCAGTGGCGGGCACAGGGGGGGGGGGATCATTCATGAACCCTCAAATTTTAAAAACGCGGCAAAATGACAACTTAATTTTGAAAAAAATCCCTTTCGGCTCTGGCCGATCAGGTGTAGGGAGATTCCGCAGACCCTGCTTTTCCTACCTATGATGTATGTATGTAATAAAAAATAAAAAATACTTCATTATTCATCTAACATTTTGAACGGAGGGTGGTTTTAGGCTCAGGGGATGATGAAATGAAAAGTTGTGAAGAAATTTTCCGGAAGTCGAACATTGGTCACCATTTCAATAGGTAGATGAATCTCCCTAAAAACATGAAAAATGATATGGTAATGCTTCTTTAAATGGTTTCGTTTCGTTCTGTATGCACCTGTATATATATGAAAAAGAGATAAGAAAAAACTGGACTGAGCGTGACGAAAATGTGGATGCCATCCAATAACATCTTTCTAAATGGGTTACACTGAACATACAGTACAGCAGTAGATTAAGCCAATCTCAGTGTGGGGGATATCAGATTGTATTTATAAAGTATCTCTGAATGTGGAGATATCAGATTGTATTTATACAGGACATATCTCTGAATGTGGAGAAAACCAATTTGGCGGAAATAGAACGTGGATATACAGAAGCAATTAAGTCCAGTTTATTGCACCCGGCAGGCCAGAACACAATGGGGTTGCCTCATAAAAGGCTTAAATTTATAGCCATCCTCCTATTATTCCAACTAGTCCCTTTGCCATGTGCTACAATACAATAAGCTGTTTAATGTTAATCGACAACCGCGGAACCTTACAGGTATCAAAATCAAATTTCCCAATGAAATACCGATCTTTGAGACAATAAGACAATGAGACAACATATGAAATACCACTGCATAAGGCCACAAGACATGGGCAATCTACGGTATTATACGCCATGGCGCCCATTCCACCGACCGGCTAGGGCTATTTACAAAAACGGTGACGGGGTAGCAGACATTCAAGACTTAGGTGGCGTTTCCACCGACCTCGCATTGCAGAATGCAAATGACATTGACGGAAATTTGAATTTTTCTTTTTATAGGAATCGATTAAAATGGTTGTACTTAACATATCCCATGACGCCATTTTTTAATTTTAGTTTGTTTGTTTGTGATTTTACTGTATGATCATTGATCAATTTTAACTATGGTATAGAGGAAAATAAACATTTCCGTCAATTCTGCAATGCGAGGTCGGTGGAAGTACCGCCTAAGTCTTGAATGTCTGCTACCACGTCACCGTTTTTGTAAATAGCCCTAGCCGGTCGGTGGAATGGGCGCCTGTTCGCCACTGGAACCGCCTACCATTAGGGGTTAGGGCAGCTAGTTCACTCAGTAGCTTTAAGAAAATAATTAAACAATATATCTTATTGTAGATAACGCTTGAGACTCTCTCCGGTCCTGTAATTGTAATGACAATGGATCCCCTTCCTTTATTTTCCTCTCTTCATCTCTTGTTTCTTCTCTATTTAATTTGAAGCATCAATAATACAATATTTTGGTTTTTTTAGAGTTAGCATGAAAACAAGACTTTATAGTCTTATTGCTCGCCTTTTGTTTCTTTTTCAATAAAGTCGTTTCAATTTCAATAGCTGAAAAAACCAGTGTTCCTCTACATTTTGATATATTATGTGGATTGTGGCCGTTTGGCAATTAGGTCTATCCCGGGAAACTTCGGTACTTTGGTGTGGGAATCTGCGGTTGGACCATGTATTGAGAATGGTGAAATGTTATGTGTTCCCAATAATTTTATTTTATATTTAAGGTTAATCGCATACAGACAATTCAATTAATGAATGTATCCGATTGACCTCTTCAGTCGCCCCTGTAGGTTAGTACCCGTGTTGAGTTACGACACGTCTCCGATCTCATGTCGTGTAGAGACTGGCACTAGTACAAGCACGCTAACACCTTGCCATCGAAACCTCTAAATGGTATGAAGGGATAGAAGTTGACACAAGCTATGGAGAACTGAATCAGTGCATTTGAAATGTGGGTATATGCTGCTCAAATCCTGGCGAGATCGTGTCCAAGGCCGTAGCCAAGGGGGGGTTCATGGGGGTTCAACCCCCCCCCCCCCCGAAATGAAATGGCTTGACACTAGATAGAATCGGATTTTGAAAGGAAAAATAAAAACCACTATGCAATACCCAATGAAATTTCTAAAATCCTGGCTACGGCCTTGATCGTCTCCCAATGCTGAGGTGGATCGCAAGAGCCAAAACGCCGGCGCACTTAAAATTATTAAAAGTGAACCTACAAAGTAATGTTTGAACATCTAGTCCCCCCCCCCCCCCCCACACACACCTACACACACACACAGGGAATCTACCCCTATCGGCCCACAATTGACGACACCCATACGAGGGAAGCTGGGAAGGAATAGGCAACTCCAAAAAATGTCTTGCTGGAGCTGCCGAAGAGCACTGAGGGTAGGTTTTCCCCCCAAGGGATGTTACAGGGTGAGATTTTACCCTCAAAAACACTAATGGAATTCTTTATTGAGTTAATTAAACCTTCATTACAATTTTCAATTACATCAAATATTTTTGCACTAAGATTTCGGATGGCAATTTTACTAAAATGATTTCAACTTTGAGATTTTTACAGGAATAGAATTAAAATATTTATTAAAATGGGGAAAATAAGATTTTAAGATTATTTTGCTTAAAAGGCGTTGGTAATTTTTAACAAGTTCCGTTCTGTCGGCAAGCGGATATGAATTTTGGTATACGTGGTTGGTAGTGCAGTATAGAAGGCTGTGTCAAATTTCTAGACAGTATCTATATAAAGAAGGAATATTATTATTATTTTTTTATAAGTACTTTTTAAGTACACATGCCTACATTTATAGTAGCCCATAGGTCCCTTGTCCAATGCCAACCACCCCATGGATTTCGGACATTATTTGTATTGTTTCGGTATGCATTTTAGCCATTGGCAAACTGGTATAAGTTCTCGATGTACCTGCACCGGTTACAAGCGATAATGGACAAGCTGAGACAAGCTTACCATTGACGCAATGAAACAGGCGAAAGCATGACTTAACCAAGTATCCCATTCAAAGGTTTGGGACAAGGGGGAATCCATGCGAATGCATATCTCGATTGTGCGTAAACATACCTACTAACAGTCGCGCCAGAGTCCTATAGGACCCGCTATATTTTAAAATTATTCCTGGTAGGACCTAACACATCGTTTTTATTTTATTTTTATATGTTTTTTATTTTATTTTATTGGCAAGTCACACCGAATATTAAAAAAAAAATGGCAGGAACGAATGAAGAATGGAGAGTTCACAGGAAATGTGTTCGGGGCGACCCCCTCCCCCCCCCCCACGCTACAAACGTGGCACTAAGGGAGAAGAGGAAGAAGAAGAAGAAGAAGGGAGGAACGAATGCCCCGTCTCTTCTATATGGAGCACAAGTCAGCGCTTGCGGTGGGAGGAAGGGGGGGGGGGGTCAGGGGGGGTCGGCTGGATGTAGAGAATGAAAAGAGAATAGGAAATATTGTGAAGGGAATTGGAATTGAAGGATCGAGTCAATCCCCAATAATAGGCTGTCTGCTTCTGAAAAAATTGGGTAATAACTTCCACGGCTCTCCAGCATATTGCCGCGTAAATATTTCCGTCTCTGCTCAGCCTATCGGGGGGGGGGGGGGGAAGTCCCACCAACGGCCTGAAGGTGAAATCCACAGTTTTCTAGTTATCAACAAGGTGGATTGAGTACATTAGTAGGTACCCCGCAGGCCCGCACACCTTAGGCTAAGGATAATGTATTTAGAAATGATAAAAATATTGAAGAACACACGAATTATTAATATATTATTGCATATATTATTATTATTATTATGATTATGTTATGATTATGCCAATAACTAAATTATTCAATTATTCAAGTATAAATTAATAAGAGAGAACTATTTTAAAAAAAGAGTACCAAATAGATGATAAAGGGAAGTATAATAGGGGTCTTCACAGTGTTCGTGTTTTCGAGTTATACCTAGTTACGTGTGTTATATCAACATATACACACCGATAACCCGATAACCAGCGTGCTATCCTAAACCCACTTCCAAGTTGGTTAACGTGTTATTTACCTTGCCCAGGTTTGACCGCCGCCATATTTGTTTTTGTCGATTGATTTGAAACACGCGTTTAAAATTTTGTAATATTTAAATTTATTTGTATAATCTATTATCACAAGCAATTACCGTAAATACTTAAAATTATAATAACCAAAATGAACAAAAAATATAAACAAATGTGGCACTAGAATAGAGTTCTGCCACTTTCTTTAAACCCGTGCCACGAACGTCTGACTACCACCACGTTGTTTACTCTGTCGATATAGCATGATAACTCACTCCCGAGGTCCACTCACGATTGTGTTTTAACTTGAATAGCACATCTAACTCGATAACAAGAACACTGTGAAGACCCCTAATACAAGAAACCCAAAAAAGCTTAAGTTTGAGATGACATATAACAAATATGGAGAGAGATTGAACAAAGTACTTATACCAAAGTTATTTAATGAACTTCCTCCACAAATGAAAAAATTTAAACAGATGGGTGAGTTAAAAGCGGGTATAAAAAGACGGTTGGTCAATGGGAGGTAATAATAATAAAAACTGACTATTAACATTAAAATAACAAGTAAAAATAAAATTAAAATAAAAATAAAATAATATAAACATTATAAATAAGTAACAAAAATAAATGATTAAGCCTTGTTTAGCAGCACTGTATGAGTCTTTTGTCCCAAATAAGCGCTAGCTTGGGGATGCGGGATATTATTATTAAGTAACTTATTATAATATTATGGTATTATTTAAAAAAAAAAAAAATGTATTGTATTTTTGTAATATATGCTCCTTGTCCAGGGAATACTGGACAAGGAAAAGAAAGAAAGAAAGAAAAGATTTTTGATAATAAGCGCTAGCTTGGGGATGCGGGGTGGTATTATTATGTATTGTATTGTATTTTTGTGATACATGCTCCTTGTCTAGGGAATACAGGACAAGGAAAAGAAAGAAAAAAAGAAAGATAATTTTTAAAGGTTGTTTAGGTTAATCGCATACAATGCTGAAAGCAGGCGTTAAAAAAAACACCACACCCTTACCTAAAAACAAAAAATAGAATGTACGGATTTACAGAAAAACCAGGAAAGAAAGAAAATTGTCTTAAATAAAACGAATTGTGGGAATCTTAAGCATTTCGGGCCACGGGTAACTAAAGTCTATGCGCTGTGTCCCTAAAAGGGAAAGAGAACCGACATTTCTTGATTGTCACCTACCACAGAGACATACAATTCATTACTTAGCCTCGGATGCATGGCACATAAAAAACTGTAAAAGCCCCCCGCTAAACAGGGAACGCAAAAGAAGAGCATGTATTTATAGGTACAGGAAAAACCGAAATAGATTGAATTCGAGGAAAAAGTTTTTCCGCATAAATCTACAAGCTCCAGTTGAGAAATGACCTCTACGAGATCCCAGAGGGCATTCCACGTGTAAGTACAGCTCGCACGTGCAGGGGTGGCCGGATATGGCATTCCTATGTTAACCCTCCATGACGTAGCGGTTATTTCCTATATTTACCCCGTTCTCCAGCCGATTATCATTAATAACCCAATCAATGAGCTAAGAAACATTTCCTGCCATTTCTTTTAATGGCAATTCAATTATTATCACCGTTGCTGTATTGGGTGGGGGAGAAGTAAGCGGGAATGAAAGATATAATTGAAGATATAGTTGTCTTCTTCTTTTTCTTCTGGCTCCACAGCCATTGATGAGCTTTGGCCTGCTCGGCAACACTCCTCCAGTCATCTCTGTTTTGTACAACGCTCCACCATCTACGGACTCCCAACATGCGAAGGTCAGTTTCCAACTTATCCTTCCAAAGTCCCGCCAGCCATCCTGTCATGCTTGCTTCGTGCATCTTGTTCGGCATGCGGTCGTCTGACATTCTTACGACGTGCCCCAGCCATCTAAGGCATTGCGATTTTATAATTCGATTTCTATGCCAACAAATAGGTTGCATGGTTTCAAATCTGTTGTGTATTGATGGCTGAAACCAAGGCCGTAGCTAGAAATTTTTTTCGGGTGGGATCCATCTGACGTCACAGGAGGTGTGGCAACCTCAATATATTTAAAACTCCATTCTATATCTAGAATACGCTGCAAATATTTCGGGAGGTGTCCGGACCCCCTGAACCCCCCTGGCTACGGCCTTGGCTGAAACATACAGTATGTATATTGCATGCAATACATCGTATATAGTTAATACGGAAATTTCTCATCTAAGTATACACACAAAATAATAGAGAAAATCCCAATCCAATGAAAGCGGGCCCCCCAACATCGCTGATTAAAATATTCAATACTCAAGTTTCTCAGCCCCCATTTAAGCAGCTTACCTTTTAAATAAGTAAGCAAATCTGTAGAGACGGCGACCAGGGAAAATTCTAGACTGTCAAGACAGGAGTAAAAGTTCCAAAAAACATTATCCGAGCGAGTTGGAAAGGGGAGGGGAGAATCTCAGTGGTAAATGAGAGTAATGGGGAGTGGGGGGTCGGGGGTAGCACAATGGCCGAGGAAATATGTTTTCAAGTCGAGCTCAACTTCTAAAACTAATCTACACCTTTAAAGCTGAGTTAGATAAACACTCTAAACTTATATTGTTAAGTGGGATTTTTCAATTACAAAATAGATTTTCCAAGCTCTACTGAGGCCGTTGGCAACGTCCTCGATGTCAACCCACACCGGCAATGGACAAGCTGAGACAAGCTTATACCATTGACATTATAACAGGCGTTAGTTCAACTTAGTTTAGGAAGTAATAGGAGTAGAAGCGTTTTTTGCACAAAGTTGATTTACACAGGAAATACCGAAAAAGCAATGACCAGACATACTCCCATACATATCGATATATTGCATGAGGCCTTTGCTAACACCTTTTGACCACGGCTTTTCAACAACTTGTTTTCAAGTCGAGCTCAACTTCTAAAACTAATCTACACCTTTAAAGCTAAGTTAGATAAACACTCTAAACTTATATTGTTAAGTGGGATTTTTCAATTAACAAATAGATTTTCCAAGCTCTATTGAGGCCGTTGGCAACGTCCTCGATGTCAACCCACACCGGCAATGGACAAGCTGAGACAAGCTTATACCATTGACATTATAACAGGCGTTAGTTCAACTTAGTTTAGGAAGTAATAGGAGTAGAAGCGTTTTTTGCACAAAGTTGATTTACACAGGAAATACCGAAAAAGCAATGACCAGACATACTCCCATACATATCGATATATTGCATGAGGCCTTTGCTAACACCTTTTGACCACGGCTTTTCAACAACTTGTTTTCAAGTCGAGCTCAACTTCTAAAACTAATCTACACCTTTAAAGCTAAGTTAGATAAACACTCTAAACTTATATTGTTAAGTGGGATTTTTCAATTACAAAATAGATTTTCCAAGCTCTACTGAGGCCGTTGGCAACGTCCTCGATGTCAACCCACACCGGCAATGGACAAGCTGAGACAAGCTTATACCATTGACATTATAACAGGCGTTAGTTCAACTTAGTTTAGGAAGTAATAGGAGTAGAAGCGTTTTTTGCACAAAGTTGATTTACACAGGAAATACCGAAAAAGCAATGACCAGACATACTCCCATACATATTGATATATTGCATGAGGCCTTTGCTAACACCTTTTGACCACGGCTTTTCAACAACTTGTTTTCAAGTCGAGCTCAACTTCTAAAACTAATCTACACCTTTAAAGCTAAGTTAGATAAACACTCTAAACTTATATTGTTAAGTGGGATTTTTCAATTAACAAATAGATTTTCCAAGCTCTATTGAGGCCGTTGGCAACGTCCTCGATGTCAACCCACACCGGCAATGGACAAGCTGAGACAAGCTTATACCATTGACATTATAACAGGCGTTAGTTCAACTTAGTTTAGGAAGTAATAGGAGTAGAAGCGTTTTTTGCACAAAGTTGATTTACACAGGAAATACCGAAAAAGCAATGACCAGACATACTCCCATACATATCGATATATTGCATGAGGCCTTTGCTAACACCTTTTGACCACGGCTTTTCAACAACTTGTTTTCAAGTCGAGCTCAACTTCTAAAACTAATCTACACCTTTAAAGCTAAGTTAGATAAACACTCTAAACTTATATTGTTAAGTGGGATTTTTCAATTACAAAATAGATTTTCCAAGCTCTACTGAGGCCGTTGGCAACGTCCTCGATGTCAACCCACACCGGCAATGGACAAGCTGAGACAAGCTTATACCATTGACATTATAACAGGCGTTAGTTCAACTTAGTTTAGGAAGTAATAGGAGTAGAAGCGTTTTTTGCACAAAGTTGATTTACACAGGAAATACCGAAAAAGCAATGACCAGACATACTCCCATACATATTGATATATTGCATGAGGCCTTTGCTAACACCTTTTGACCACGGCTTTTCAACAACTTGTTTTCAAGTCGAGCTCAACTTCTAAAACTAATCTACACCTTTAAAGCTAAGTTAGATAAACACTCTAAACTTATATTGTTAAGTGGGATTTTTCAATTAACAAATAGATTTTCCAAGCTCTATTGAGGCCGTTGGCAACGTCCTCGATGTCAACCCACACCGGCAATGGACAAGCTGAGACAAGCTTTTACCATTGACATTATAACAGGCGTTAGTTCAACTTAGTTTAGGAAGTAATAGAAGTAGAAGCGTTTTTTGCACAAAGTTGATTTACACAGGAAATACCGAAAAAGCAATGACCAGACATACTCCCATACATATCGATATATTGCATGAGGCCTTTGCTAACACCTTTTGACCACGGCTTTTCAACAACTTGTTTTCAAGTCGAGCTCAACTTCTAAAACTAATCTACACCTTTAAAGCTAAGTTAGATAAACACTCTAAACTTATATTGTTAAGTGGGATTTTTCAATTACAAAATAGATTTTCCAAGCTCTACTGAGGCCGTTGGCAACGTCCTCGATGTCAACCCACACCGGCAATGGACAAGCTGAGACAAGCTTATACCATTGACATTATAACAGGCGTTAGTTCAACTTCGTTTAGTAACAAATAGGAGCACAAGCGTTTTTTGCACAAAGTTGATTTACACAGGAAATATCGAACAAGCAATGAGCAACGAGCAATGGCCAGAAATACTCCCACACATTTCGATACATTGCATGAGGCCTTTGCTAACACCTTTTGACCACAGTTTTTGAACTCCTCCCTCGAGACTACCACACCAATCATTATTTTTACAAAACAAATTCAATAGTTGCGGCCAATCTGTGCTAAATAGAGGTACAAATCATGCATCAAAATGCTCAGAATTTTTTTTTTCTGTTTCACATGATATTATTGACAGCTCTATGAGTGATATTTCACGAGATACTTTATTTTTGCACATACTGTATAAGGTTTACCCCCTCCGATTGTATCTTAATGCTTGTAATTCTCGACTCTACAGGTATTGCTTTTTATTATAGTAAGAAGACAATAACAATACTACAGAGTTAAACCTATGCGTTTAAATTTCATCTCGCCTCCAGAAATTTTTCCCATTTCACTAATCCAGCCATCTTTAATCCTGCAGCAACCCGCGACTCACTGGGACAAGCCCCCAAGGTCATTAGAGTTTTCCCACGGGGCCTATGAATTTCCCGCCATAATTTGAAATTCTCCTTCGGGCGTTTTCCGGGTGATTCATGGAATCCCGGCCGTCTTTTTCAAACGTCTCCTTAATAAATGATACAATTTTCCGAGTTATTGTCTGACATTGTTGACATTCATTTCCGCTTTCCAACATCTTTCATCCAATGCTGACATTACCATCTTTGCAATTATTAATTTCGAAAAATTTTGCGCCATTTCAAAAAATAGTGATAGACCCAGACCAAACCATGCCAATTTTTTTTTATGTTTGACTTGGCTTGGGGAAAAAATAGCTGAACTCTATTTGGAGTTGGCAAATCTTACCTAGAATACATGAGCAATCAGTCAATCGTCCAGAAACGATCAGCCCTTATCAGGACTAAACCATCAGTCTTTCTCAGGAGTCTGATGATGGATGCAGCACCCACTCCCGAAACGTCACCTCCTTCCCCTGACAGGCTCCACCCTAATTGTTTGATGACTATGAGGCGCATGTCTCTAATGACTATTAACACAACAGGCAATGCGAGTCCAACTAGCCCTGTGTTAAATAATCTTACCTTGGCTTTCTATGAAAATAATTAAATAAATAAATAAGGCCTTTTTGTTCTATTACTAAGCCAACCTAGCGGAGTTAATTAATGTTAAAGTTTAAATATCTAAAAGAGTTCCTTGGTCGGTGACATGTCCGGCAGCCGTATTATTTCCCCGACAGACTCTTTTCTTCTGAGGTCACAATTTCAACGATTGGTTGGCAGCATCTCCCTGCATATCATCTTCCAACTCTCTTGGTCCTGTGCCTTCCTCTTCAGCTGTTGATACGTTTGAGCTTCTGTGTCCTGCTCCAGTTGATCCATGAATTCCTTCTTCACCCACCCTCTTCTATTGGTTCCTTCTACTAAAAGACCATGTACAGGTAATGTGGCAGATACAACACCAGATCTGATAATCTGCCCCTTATCTATCCCCCTATCGCACACCAACATCCACCATTCCTCATTTTCTATTTCGTCTCCAGTACTATGGAACTCTTTACCGGCAGAGTTTCGCGACAGCTCCCCCATAGCAACATTTAAAGTTAATGTCTTAAAATTCCTTTTATCAAAGCAGTCTGAACAGCATTAGCCCGGGTTAAATGCATAGGGATATGAATAATGGATGCATGTAAGTACGTATGCAATGCGTAGCTAGAAATAGAAATACAAATATATTCTCCAGTGTACACAACTTATGTATCTGAAGTTTAGGGTAAGAAAGGGCCACTGCCCCTAACTACGCTGTTAGTAAAGATGAAATAAAAGTTAGGTAGACTCCGGCCAGGCAGAAAGTATTTTCTATTATGACTGGTCCCGAACTTCGACGTTCCGTTTCATTATCAACTTCTCAATCTCTACCGACTGGACTACGAGTATTGTGGCCCACAAGGCAAAACGTTTGAACCGTTGGGGTGCCAAAAATGATTTCAGGGCCGGTAGCCGGGAGAAAGGGGTGACGAAAGGAATTAAGGTCCGTTGCCATGGCAATACTAACTGCCATATTTTATTCAGCTACACAACTTGGGGCTGGTGAACCGTGAGCGGAGCTACTTGTCGACAAAAGACGGAATCAACCCTTGGGGACGTCCCCGAGCTGCAGAACCCCCTTTTCCTGTTTTCGGGATTGCTAAAATAATTTCATAGCCCAGTGATTAGGGAACTGGATTATCAACGCACAGGTCGTGGGTTCGTGGTTTTGAGGGGAGATAAAATATTTAGTCAACCCCCAGTTCATTCGATAAGATAAGATAGTTCTATATTGCACCGATTTCCAATACAATAGCGTTAAAAATTTTAACTTAATAATACGGAATAATAAATAAATGTATGTTAACACAGTGATTTGCCCTATCCCGAAGCTTTTTCCAAAATAAATAAAATTATGGGAATTTGTAACTTTGACACACCAAAGTCTGATGTTTCTATTGCATCTTTATCTTATATTATATTTAATAAACAAGCTATGACCGATTTAGTCTACATCCACCCCCCCCTACTGACTCGTATCTGTACTTGGTTAAGTCATGCTTTCACCTGTTTTATTGCCTCAATAGTAAGCTTGTCTCAGTTTGTCCATTATCGTTTAGAGCCGGGGCAGGTTGACTTCGAGGACGTATACCAATTTGCCAATGACCAAAAATCCATACGGGAACAAAACAAATAATGTCCGAAAACCATGGGGTTGATGGCACTGTAAGTGGCCTTCGATGGCATAGTGGTAGCTTGTTCGTACTTGTGCGAGTCTCTACATATCATGCGATCAGCGAACTGTCGTAACTCAACACAGGTATTACCTACATAGGCGACGGAAGAGTTAATTCGGATACATTCATTGAATTGTTCATACTACGATACAATAGTATGCGAATAATCTTTTATTTAAAAATAAAAAAATAAAAAGTAGACTTAGGTCCATAAAGAAAGTCCTTCCGGAAATTATTGCTCTTACTATCCCCCCTCCCCCCCCCCCAAGGCCGTAGCCAGGATTTTTTTTTTTTTTGGGGGGGGGGGTATTAGAAATTTCTTTGTGTATTATATAGTGGTTTTTATTCTTCCTCTCAAAATCCGATTCTATCTAGTATCAGGCCATTTCATTTCGGGGGGGGGGGGGAGGTTGAAACCCCATGAATCCCCCATGGCTACGGCCATGCCCCCCCCCCCTTTATTACACACTTGAACAATATAAGATCCAATAAATGAGTCCAAGGAGAATTCAACAAATTATTCAAAAGGGTACTTCCGGGCTGTTAGGGGGGGGGGGCTTGGCGAAAAATTGTGATCAGGGCCGTATATCGCAATGCAATGTGCCAAAAAGGAAAGAAACACTAGTCTATGAGTGCAGGCCTAACACAAGGACGCGATAAGATAACAGCGAACGACTAGTTGAAATGTATGGCGTCGAGGCATCTGGACGATAACGCGTTGCAATCTCTACACTCGACAGTATCGCTCGATAACCCGAAGTGAACCAATACAATGTCGGACGATTTGCTGCTTATTTCTCTGATACATCTTGTTGAAATACATTCATGTCTGTGGAATACGCGTTGTAAGGACTATAATAAGCCAGAGGCTATAGGTGTAGCGTGGAAGGATATTGCTGAGAGGATGAACGATTCGGGTAAGTCATAGACATTGAATACTTAGAGCGCGGATTTTTTTTTTCCCCAATTAAATCAAATCAAACACATATTTATTCCATTTTTTGCAACAAGTATACATAATATGATAAGTATAAAATTAAAATTATATTAAATTTAAGACTTTACGAGGAATTAATCAGCCCAACTGTTTCCACGTGCTAGGGCCGGTGTAGTGTTTAGTCAGCCTACATGTGCAGCCGCCACAAGCTTAAAGAGTTTCACTCTGAATTCGGACCCGGTTGCTATCTAGTAGTAGTATTATTCTGCTATGTGTATAATATGTACATATATAGTAGCATTATGCATTGAAAAACTACGCCTGTAATGTCAAGAATGTTACCAGAGTTTAGGGTGAAACTTTCTTTAACTTGCGTCATCTGTAGGTTTTGGCAAAAATATCTGACAGTGCATCGAATGACAATTTTTCAAACTAATTTGCTTGAATAAATAAATATCTAAATAATAATAAATAAATAAATTCCTGTTATAATATTTAGCCAATCTAGCGGAGTTGGGGCCATTAATCCCTTCTACCACTCAGCTAGGAAGAGACTCAGAAGATGATTTAGCAAGTGTGGGATTAACCAACCCAAAGAACTTCTAATATAATATACTAGAAGTACCATTGGCGCTAGTGTCGCATGGTCATTTGATTTCCGCCATTTTTGGGCTCACAGCAGGTGGTATTCTGTATTTTATTTAAAAACTAAGAGAAAATGACTTTTTGTTGCCCTGTTATTATTGCCTATAATTTAATTTTGCATTTGCTACATTTTAAATTTCATAGGGTACAGTTGCTGTTTTGGATGATTGAACTTTTTTGATGCTATTGTTTATTTTTAATCCACATAATTTTCAGCTATTTTGGGAAAGCATATTAATTATAATAATGAAGTTAGACAGCCTAAATATTTAATAAAGACACATTTTTTTTTTGTTTTAAAAATTTTAGGTTAGGTACCATAAGAAAACTATGGTTTCATTTGGCGCGAAAATGTGAGACCAAAAGATGGCGGATCTTCTATTGGTCCCCACATCCGCAAGCAAATCATATGGAGGTGTAGGGGCTTGAACCAACCATCTTTTGTGTGAAAGTCAGAGTCCATACCACTACTCTATCTTGACTACCCCTACTCTATACCTGACCATTTGCTTGCTTAATTTGTTTGTGTAATTTCAATGTTTTGTTATATTTCTAATTTTTCGACTGTGCCATCAGAAACATTGTCAAGAAATAAGAGCAAGAAATCACAATACTATTTTTAAGTCCGTCCAATTACATTATTGAAAAGAGAAAGATTGACGCTTACTTCGTTCTCAACAAAAGCGCTGTCTCCATTTAGTGCTGAACCTGATTAGGAGGTGCGATGAAGTTTCAACCTCTGCTCTGCGATACCTACATTAAGTGTAATCTATGATGATAATTTTAACTTGCAGATTTGTGATGTGAAAATGTGAATGCCTTCGTTGTGGATCTGATAATCTGTTGTTGGCACATTAAACGCCATACTGTATATTATTTCATTTATTATTATTATTATTATTATTATTTTTATTATTATGAAAGCCTGAATAATTCAAATTACTATGTTCCAGAACAAAACTGCAGAGAAAGATGGAAAAATGTTCGATGCGCATACGTCCGCTCGCTCAAACCATACAAATCCGGAAAAACTAAGCGGCCATACTACCTCTCCGACGTTATGTCATTCCTTCTGCCGCATTTAAAAGCAAAAGACTATGCAGGAACCTCCAGAGTAGTTAAGCCTGAAATAATCGACGTGAAAACTGAAGAAGAAACCGATGAAGATGTACCACGAGAGACTAAGAGGACAAAAATGGCCGTGGAGCCTGCAATAAATGTAGAAATGGCGCCAGAAAGACATTACTTGGACGAAGATGCCGATTCTCTTTTTCTGCGATCTCTACTGCCTGATTTAAGGAAGCTGGACGAGCGACGGAAACGGATATTGAAGTCAGACATTATTAAGTCACTGTATTCGCTGCTGGATCAGCAAGAAGAGGGCAGACATTCGCGGATGGCTACCAGGGAGGCCACGCCCGTCTGAAGTTAATTCAAACAGGGACCTCGTTAGACCTGCATTTCACATGTATAATCGTAACCGTTTAAGGGTGCTTCCACCCTCGTAGGAAAAGTTACCGAAAGTGGAATCCGAAGCAAGTCGCATGCATTGCAATAGGAATTGAGAACAGGAGTGAACTCGTACATGTTTTCCTATTTATCAATTATTAGTATAGGTACCTTAATATATAGTTATTATGAGCAGCGTTAAATTTCGGCTGCCTCAATTTTACCTATCCTAAAGCACTCGATTGATGGATGGGAAATGGGAAAATGCCATATACAGTATATGCAATGCAATATAATGTCATGTAAATGTAATATATGTATGCCATGGATGATTTTAACTTTGTAATTTATAATAATTATGTGTAAGGTAGATAGGTAACAAACCAAAAAACACTAAGACATTACGATAGATATAAATTGCTATGACTTGTATTTTTTGTGAATTTATATTTTGTAATAAATTTAAAATTGAAATGGACTACGGATTCTGAAAATTTATTTTGAACAAAAAAAAAATTATTCACAACCAACACCTTGCAAGATACCTGGCTTGTTTTTTTAATCTATTTAGCACCTAAGGCATACCTGCAGTAAGAAAGATAGGAAGATTTAATAAATAAAACATTTCTTTTTGTAATTTTTCTTGAAAATTTAGTTTTTTATTTATTTTTATGTCCCCAGAACCAAATTATCAAGAGGGAAGCGACCAGGGCCGTAGCGCTAAGAAAAGCATTAGGGGGGCTGGGCAACCTTTTGGGTATTTTGGGTTGTCATAATCAGATCTAAGCTATTCTCCATGAATCCAATTCCCATTAATGTCATGGTAAACCTGAGATAGGGCTCACCATTAATATCTAACTATGTACCTATGCATCAAATTTCACAAAACGATTTTTTTGAAACAATTATGGCCATTTTTCGAATTTATATTAAGTATAGGTAGGTACTAACTGAAAAAATAGTTATGCCGTTCGGGACTTAACTTTAATCCTTCTTGGAAAGGGGGGACGCGACGGAACGTTTGTGGGGGCTGAGCCCCCCTGCCCCCCCCCCCCAGGCTGCGGCCCTGGAAGCGACGTAGTAGGTTTTTTTTTCAAATTGAGAATGACTAAAATATACTGTATACGAAAATCGTAGGAGCATTTTTTTTTTCAGTTTTTTATTTTTGTACTATTTTGTGTTAGAATTATAATGAAAATTTCACGCATTGTAAGTTCATGGAGAGCACCAAAAAGTAAAAATACCCTATGATATTGTGTATGAAAGTAGCCTTCAACAACCTGGATTAACCGGATCTTTATAAAATTAATATATTAAATAAAAAAAGAATCTGACTGATTTTAGGTGAACCAGGAGTGACCAGTACAGTAGACGTTCTATATCCTCAGAACAATTGTTTGGAGAATGTCATTGTTTTGATCATGCTTCATATTTACGCAAAAAAAAATATGTTTTGCAAAAGTATAAGGCGGGTATTCCACATACGTACATCGTCAATGAAAATTATAAAATTGAAGGACATTTCAATTTTACTCTATAGTAGAGTAGAAAGGGGGTTTCTGGCGCTTATCCCACCCCCCGTCGTGCTATCCCATCTATCCCCCGCGGGTGGTCTATCTATTTTTGTGTGTTACCCCTCGTGGGTGGTCTGAGGTTCTGGCACCATGATCGTTTTTTTTTTTATAATTACTAATTTGTGAGATACAGAGTTATTTTTTTTTATTTTTTTTATTTTTTTTATTTTTTTTATTTTTTTTTATTTTTTTTTTTTATTTTTTATTTTTTTTTTAATGGTGTTAATTGAATTAAAACATTTCTTTCTTCTTCTTTCTTCTTCGTGGGTGGTCTTTGTACCCCGCCGTGCTTATCCCGTTGTCTATCTATCTCTGTACCAGGTGGGTGGTCTATGACGCACCCCCCCCCCCCTCCCCGTACAGCCAGACATCTAGAAGGTTCTAAATGTGTCGTTACAAAAGGCATCACCTTGGGTTGAGGAGCTTAGTTGAAGCCAAACCTTCATTCAAGACTCAAGTAATACCACTTTATACGTAAAATTGTATAATCTTACAACATGACATCTCTATTCAATAAAGTTAATGCTATCAACCAAGTAGCCGGGCCTACCATACCAATGCGAAAGCTAGTGATTGGAGTTAAATACCTAATATTGAAAATAGTGCAAATCGAAAAAACAGAATATGAACCAGCTGTAAAAGTCATACTGCGAGGATTGGAAAAAGAAGTCGTGGAATGTTTTGTGCCTCAACAATATCTGCCAGCCTTTCAACAAAGTGAAGTTACTCCAGGAGCTGAGATGTATCTTATCGTTTCAAGCCATCGGGGAAAAAATAGTGTCAACCTACAGATCATAGAATGAATATTTCATGATGTATTATTATTGTAAACTACAGAAATAATGTAAATATATGAATAATTTCTATATATATTTTTGTTCTTGTTTTATTAATTGCATAATTAGTTTTAAGCTTATAGTTAGATGATGATGAGTATTAAAAACTAATGGTTGAAAGAAACAAGCTATTGCTTCAGTCATAATCGAGTACTTGAACGGTGAAGGGTTATCTTAATCATAGACTATGAAATGATGTAAATCAAATAATTAAACGAGTACATTAGCTAATTAATTTTAATAAATCTATCCGAAGCATATGTTTATGGGAAGTATTGATTTGGTAAACAAATAACAGAGTGCAGGTTCAAACCTGTTGTGAATCACCAGGTGCATATAACTCTGTACAGTCGTCTAATGGTTCAAACAAACAAGCCATTAATAAATCTACCCCTCGCTGACAGTCCATTGTAAGCTAAAGTGATTTTTGTTTTCGTAAATCTATCCAACACTTAGGTTGAAGGGAAGTATTGATTTGGCAAACAAATAACAGAGTGCAGGTTCAAACCTGTTGTGAATCACCAGGTGCATATAACTCTGTACAGCCGTCTAATGGTTCAAACAAACAAGCCATTAATAAATCTACCCCTCGCTGACAGTCCATTGTAAGCTAAAGTGATTTTTGTTTTTGCATTAGTTGCAATCGATCGTTAGAAAATGAATGGTGTCTTAACAACATATTATCCGCTTCGTGATGGACAATCTATCCCTGTACCCTTACCATCTATCCTTCGTGGGTGGTCGTCGCTACAAAAGGCATCGCCTTGGGTTGAGGAGCTTAGTTGAAACCGAACCTTCATTCGCGTAATACCACTTCAGTGTAGTGAATTTGTGTAATCGTACAGCATGGAATCGAAGAAAAGGAAACTGAACGCGAGGGAATATGTGTGTAGAATATGTGCTGTGAGTTTCACACTAAATTGCAATTTAAAAAGACATGTCATAAACAAACATGGAGTTAGTATTATACCATGCAAAAAATGTAAAGCCACATTCACATGCAGAGAGGACCTATCTCATCATATATTGCAGCGGCATACATCAGCAAATCACGGGATGGAAATTGTACAAACTCGCCCAAAACTGACATCTGCTGGGAATGGAGAGGACTGCAAGGCATGCGGGGGCAAAATCAACAACTCCAGTCCACTTACAGTTCTGTGTAAAGAATGTTCATCTATCTTTTCGTGTAAGTATGAGAATCCTGTATCTGTTAAAACCCTTGAGTGTAAATATATTTGTGAATTCTGTTCGGTCCCTTTTGCTCGGAAGTATAGTTTGAAAGTCCACATATTAAGCATACATATTATTAATTGTTTGAATTGCAAGAAATTGTTTATGAGGGAAGATTTTACTAATCATAAGAATAATTGCACAATTATGAGCGGGGGAGCACTATCCAACGAGGAGAACTTTTTATGCAAAACATCTATAGCTCTAGATGGTGTAGTAAAACAATACAATTATAAAAACATAACCATACATGATCCCGTTGTATATTTAAATAATATGGAAGGTGAGGTTGATTCTATTACAACTGAAAACATTAAACTTTTTAATGCAATTAAATGGTATGTAGCCTTACACATTAAATTTGAACGCGGACCCGACAATAATAAAAACTATACTGAAGCATGGTTTCATGCTAAAAACGAACAACTTTTCCTCACTGATGACTCCACAATAAAATATCAACAAATGATTGAACAAATTTTAGTAAAAATAGATAAATTTCAAGCAATGGGAAGCGGGTGGGTGTTGAAATCTTTAAAACATTTTGTTATTTTTATTGCTGAATATAATCCATGCAGTGGTAGTAGTTACATCCCTTTACCCAAAAAAATCTATAACACTAAAGCAGTAATCAATATTAAAAATGACGATCTCAAATGTTTTATATGGTCAATTTTAGCATACTTACATCCAGTAAGTCGGGATGCTCAGCGGGTTTATAATTATAAAAAGTATGAAAAAGAGTTAGATATGAAAGGTATAACTTACCCAGTATCTTTGCAAGTCATTTCAAAATTTGAAAAAAATAATAATATTGGAGTAAATGTGTTTGGTTATGATCACAGACTGTACCCATTATATTTATCACAAAGTCACCATTATAATAAGCAGGTGGATCTGCTTTACATAACGGAAGACGAAAATTCACATTATTGTCTTATTAAAAATTTCAACAAACTTAATTTCTCAATCACTAAACATAAGGAACAAAAGTTTTATTGTCGTTGGTGCATACACGCCTTTAGTAGTGCTGAACGCTTACATGAACATAAGCCACTCTGCTCAAGACATGATCCTCAAAAAACCACATTTCCAATTCAGGAGAAAAGCACTATGAAATTTGATAAGGCACAATATATGATCCCTGTAGCATATAGAATATATGCCGATTTCGAGAGCATTCTCAGTCCCGTTGAAGGGACTATTTGTAACACTGAAAAATTATCTGCACATATACCATCAGGGTTTTGTTATGTTGTTGTAGATATCAATGGGAATAAGTTTAAAGAACCGGTAGTTTACAGGGGAGCTAATGCTGTTGATGTGTTTTTGAAATCGTTATTAAATGTTAAGGATGAAATTTTAAACATTTATAAAAATATTAAAGCAGTAATTATGACTGACGAGGATAGAGAAAATTTTAAAAACTCTGTCATTTGTAATGTTTGTCAAAAACCACTAGGAAATGATCGTGTAATAGACCACTGTCATATAACGGGGAAATATAGACAAGCATTACATAATGTTTGTAATATGAGCAATTTTCGAACTCCAAAACATATCCCCGTTTTTATGCATAACTTAAAACGTTATGATGGTCATCTTATCATGGAAGGGGTTGGGAAACTAAAAAATATGAAAATTACTTGTATAGCTAAAACTATGGAGGAATATATAGCCTTTAGTATTGGAGAGTTACGCTTTTTAGACACTTATCAATTTATGGCCTCCTCTTTAGATTCATTAGTCAAAAATCTTGTTGATGCGGATAAAAATAAATTTAAAATTATGAAAACATGTTTTGTGGGTGAAAAATTAGACTTGATGTTGAGGAAGGGTGTCTTCCCCTATGAATATATAACGCACGAATCAAAATTTAATGAGGAACACTTACCTCCAATTGATGCATTTTTTAGTCAATTAACTCAAGAGGGGATTTCACAAGAAAAATATGAACATGCTCAAAAGGTGTGGAATGCTTTTAGTATAAAGAATTTAGGAGAATACCAAGACTTGTATGTATTAACAGACACCCTTCTCCTTTGCGATGTTTTTGAAGCCTTTAGAGCCTTATGTTTTGAAAACGATAACCTCGAAATTTGTCACATGTACACAGCACCAGGGCTAGCTCTTCAGAGCTGTCTGAAAATGACAGGAGTAGAACTTGAGCTATTGAGCGAACCTGATATGTATTTGTTTTGTGAGGCTGGGATTCGCGGGGGTATAAGTATGATTTCAAAAAGATTTGCGGAAAGCAACAATAAATACTTAAAAAAATTTGACTCAAATAAGCCATCCAAATTTATAGTATATTGGGATTGCACTAACTTATACGGACATGCGATGCGTCAATTTTTACCTATTAGTGGGTTTCGCTGGATGGAGGAGGAAGAAATCAAAAACTTTAATGTAATGCTCGCACCTGATGAGGGCGATGATGGGTTCATATTACAGGTGGACATGGAATATCCACAAAAATTACATGATTTACATAATGAATACCCACTAGCAGCTGAACATTGTGTTGTAACATCAGACATGATTTCCCCCTATTGTAAGGAATTTCTCGCTGAAAATGATATATCTTTAACATCCAACTTCTCAAAGCTTATTCCCAACTTAAACGATAAACACAACTATATAATACATTATCGAAATTTGAAGCAATGTTTAGAATTGGGATTAAAATTAAAATGTATACATAAAATTTTAGCTTTTAAGCAAAGCGCTTGGATGCGACCCTTTATCGATTTTAACACAGAAAAACGGAAATTAGCTTGTAATGATTTCGAGAAGGATTTTTATAAATTGAAAATTAATAGTATGTATGGGAAGACAATGGAGAATGTTAGAAATCACGCAAAATTAGAGTTAGTTAACACTGCCAAACGAGCTCGTAAACTTATCTCATCCCCTGCATTTAAAGATTTTAAGATTTTTTCAAACGATTTAATAGCAGTCCGGTCAAAAAAAAACTAATATTTTGCTAAACAAGCCAATATTTATTGGCCTAACCGTTCTCGAACTATCCAAGGTAGTTATGTATGAATTTCATTATAACTTTGTAAAACAAATGTATGGTGATAAAGCTGCACTGATTTTAACAGATACAGATTCGCTCGTTTATGAGGTTGAGAGTGATGATTTGTACACTGATTTAAAACCATATCCCCATTTATTTGATAACTCAGTATATCCTCCGAACCATCTCTTATACAATATTGAAAATAAAAAGAAAGTGGGAACGTTCAAAGATGAAAATGCTCAATCTCACATTTTACAATGTGTTGCTTTACGCCCAAAATTGTATTCCCTTTTAGAGGAGGGAAAGGAGAAGAAAGTGGGCAAAGGTATAGTTCGTTCAACCCTTAAACATCATATTAACCATCAAGACTATTACAATACCTTATTTAAGCCTTGCATAGCAAAAGACTCACGTAAACCAATGTTCCGTATTCAAAGTAGAGATCATAAGCTTTTTACAATTAAACAGCAAAAAGTCACTCTTAGTCCTTATGATGATAAACGGTATGTGTGTCGTAATGGAATTGATAGTTTAGCTCATGGTCATTATCGCATTATAGATATGTCTTAGGTTTAAAAGTTTGTTTTAAGTGATTGTATGTAAAGACATTGATTTCTTTTAAAATATGTGTATTATAAAATTTGTATATCATAAAATGGTTTACATTCGTTTAGCTCATGGTCATTATTGTATTATAGATAAGTCTTAGGCTTAAAAGCTTGTTTTAAGTGATTGTATGAAAAGACATTGATTTCTTTTAAAATATGTGTATTATAAAATTTATATATCATAAAATGGTTTACATTCATTTACAATAGTTGAT